>CM067313.1:31566182-31645676 GCA_034231615.1 Meghimatium bilineatum | reverse complement strand
TAGAGCTTGAGTCCCGGTAAATGTTTAGTGATGGCGTGAGTGTTAGTTGAATGTGAGATAGTTGTGATACATTTTATGTTTAATAATAGAAAATTGTGCTTGGAAAGAGCGGGTAATAAGTATGTATGTGTATGTAGATATATCTGCGTGTGATATGTATGTGTATGTAGATATATCTGCGTGTGATATGTATGCGCTAAGGATGATGGTCACATACTTGAGAGTATTATAATTTGTTATTTTAGTAAAGCATTTGTGAGAGTTATTTAACATATAATTCATTGAAAATCAAGAAAAGTGAAGGCTATAGTCTATAGTGACGTTTATAAATTCGTAATCACACATTCATTCAAATATCTCAGGCTGTATGATTGCAGAGATATTTAACGTGCAATGTTATATTTTATCCGACGCAAAAATACTTTTATCATTTAGCGCGCAATGCTAGATTTTATCCGACGCAAAAATACTTGTATCATTTAGCGTGCAATATTAGATTTTATGCTACACAAAAATACTTTTATCATTTAGCCTTTAAATGCTCTGGATTGTGCATGTCAGCGAAATTCTTTGGAGTTTGTTGTCCGTTGGAAATAAATAAACTCAAGTAGGAAACATGTGGATAAATGAAAATAATTCTTACAGCTGACAGGAATTGAACGAGGTCCGTTCTAACGGCACCGGATCGCATTGGAACTAAAGTAAGGGAGGTTTTCCGTATTTGACCAACACATACCCTAAAAAGAAAGTGATCTCGTTAAGACATTCAACTTGTATACTCAAATCACTGAGAACAAACCATTCACGACAAGGACTATTACAACAACAACGAACAAGTACAAGTATTGAAGTATCCTCAGAAACACAAACATAGAACATATATCTTATTACTATAAGAACCTAAAGGACTTCTTATAAACATAAATACAATAGAGACAGAACAATGTTGTTGCAATTGAAAATAAGTGGGATTATATTTTAGATATTACAGTAAACATGTTACTGTGAAGTAACGAAACTTCCGCAGAATCTCTCTTTGAAGCAGGACGATGTTCCTACTAGATTACCAGCAGAATGTTGTCAAGAGAATGGAAATCGTTGTGTCACCGTTTTATTTGCGCCAATTGCCAGGCAAATCCGTCTTCAGCGGGACATTGAATTCAACGACGTTTCGTCTAAAAGTACTTGATAGGTCATATTGTATGTGTTGTCAACTGTATGTGTTTTCATTCATATGTGAACTAGTAAACATCACTGCAATATGCAGCTGCTAGTCTGCCCTTCAGTCACCATTAGACCTAAGTTTTTCTTAATTACACTTAAATATTGTATTATTTTATCCGATATTGGATTAAATGTCCTTTGTTCCAATATATATGTTCCCAATTGTGTGCTCAACGTGCAATTATTTGTGTAGGGTCAGTATATGTTCTGTCCACGAATTAATTTCTTCAAAATTCCGAATCTGATTAATCCAAGAGGTTGATTATTGTTAATGGCTGCTGAAATTGTCATCCATCTCGGTGAAGTAGTCACCTTCCTCTCGGATTAATTGATCCTTCCCTTTTTTTTTCAAAACTCAACGTCTGTTTTAGAGGGGTACTCGCGCGTTAGAGCTTCAAGATCACGCATTGTAAACGTTGTAGGTTGTTCGGCAACTTGCCCATTTGTCCAAACTAACTCTATCTGGTTACGGTGAGCATCATATGTCCGAGGTCGCGGATTAGTGAGATAATATTGTTCAATCACTTTATCAATATAATACAACTGTGTCTTATTGGTCTTTTTCATAATCTGTAACAATGTGGGCTTCAAAAACGTATAGTCGAAGTGGACATTTTTTCTCAGTAAGCCATGTCTTCATTTAACATTTTGTATTTGGTGCATTTAGTATTTTGTCTTCCTTTGATACTTCATTGCCCATTACTAAACATGATCTATCTTCTACAATTTGAAGAATATTGTTCTCCATCCAATACCTGAAAAGGTGTCCATTCAATTCAGTATGATAATTCCTGCCATCTGTATATTTTGTTTTAAAAATAAGTTCAGCTTCATGGACTACGCCGTAGTTGCAACCTCCAGTCTGCGTGGGTATAATTCGCTGACTGTGCTTCTTGGAATGTTTCTTTTATGTTCACCGTTTACTGATTGCCACTCTTTAGTAATTTTTGTGGTGAGTATTAATCCAGAATTCACCCAAATATGCAATATCATAACCTTGACTTCTCTCATCCCGGATCTGTCTCAGGTACTAACTACAGGCAGCAATCAAGTGTGGCTTTTCACAAATAATATTCCTGCCACCAAAGGTTTTTATGAAAGTGATGCAGGCGGACCTAACAATTTTGTACAAAGAACATTTAGAAATTTCAATATCGCAACAATCTGAAATTTTACTTTTAATTTCCAAAGAGAAACAAGTTCATTTTTAAGAAACATTTTCAATATCTCTCTCCTTATCATATCTATGTCAAAGTCGTCAACTGTCATGTTTCTTCCTAGCTTGAGTGCTTTTTGAATCCCATTTCATCAGACGGGAGAAAGATGATCTATCCAGACCAAGAGCCAATTGGGTAGCTGTTATTGTTATTAATATTAAATATAAATGACCCATCTTAGATTCTTTGTAAACATGCTTGTAGAGTAAAACGGTAAATTTCTGCATTGTAATAAATGTGCACTTCAAACTCGTTTTGAATTATATATGATGTATGAAACTAAAACGATAACACAATAACCTCAAGTCCAATACGATTTTGAGCGACACATTCAAACTTATGTTGAGACACAGATATATGGTGTCTAACTGATTATTTCAGTGCTTTTTAATTGGTCCATATGCTGACAACACGCTGCAGTGACCAAATACCAATGAATAGATAATTGTTTCAACGTGAATGACATATGACGGTCAAAAATTAGCACCCAGGAAACCGTGTTCCAATTGTGAAACACGAGCTATATTCACTTGCAAAAAAAGAAATTGGGGTACCTATTTGCTTTTTTTTTTTTTTTAAAACAAACAAACAACAACAGCCCCTGTTATTAGATAAGAATACATCATATCCCTGCCTGTAAATGGGGACATCCGTGATTTGTGACGTTCTTAATTTGTCTCATGTCTCAAATTTGCCAATATATTTGTACTTTCCGCCAAAAGCAAATGGAAAGCCCAAACAATATAAACGAAACGTCACCAATGCAAATGTATCTGATTACTTATATAGTAATTTGCTTTCGGTACGCTCGAATAAAAACTGTAGAAAATCTTATATCCTACGCAATGGAGTGGTGCATATATATATATATATATATATATATATATATATATATATATATATATATATATATATATATATATATATATATATATATATATATAATGGAGGACACTTGTTAAACAAATAACCTAATAGCATTTATCGAAAAAAAAATTAGCTTCGGTTAAAATTAAAAAAATGGATTTCGAAGGTGACTGCGAGCTAGCAGACAGTTTCTGAAATATTCCCTTTAATGTGTGATTACGAATTTATAAAAGGACTATAGTATACTTATACAAACGAAATTCAAGCGAACCATAAATAATACATTTCTTCTCAACTAATGTTTATGATAAGATATCATTTAACTTTACATGTTACTGTTACCTGAAATGTGAGGTGACTAGTGTGACACGAACACAGCGTCAGTTCAAATCAATTAATATTGTGACAGGAACACAGCATCAGTTCAAGATAAATTAATATTGTGACAGGAACACAGCATCAGTTCAAGTCAATTGATATTGTGACAGGAACGCAGCGTCAGTTCAAGTCAATTGATATTGTAATCTTTTATTTTACAAGCCCGGCAGCCGTAATAGCCGGATTTATTTATCTGATTCCATATTTAATAACTGCATAAACCTACAATACACCTTATGATTGTTTCACTATTTAATTAAGTAGTTAGTTTATCAATTGCGTCTATTATTATGTAACTAGTCTATCATTGAGTCAAATGTAACCAGTCTATCATTGAGTCTATTATTATGTAACCAGTCTATCATTGAGTCTATTATTATGCAACCAGTCTATCATTGAGTCTATTATTATGCAACCAGTCTATCATTGAGTCTATTATTATGCAACCAGTCTATCATTGAGTCTATAATTATGCAACCAGTCTATCATTGAGTCTATTATTATGTAACCCGTCTATCATTGCGTTTATTTTTATGTAACACGTCTATCATTGCGCCTATTAATATGTAATCAGTCTGTTTCTATTATTATTGCCTAGTTTGATGTAATTATTGTCTAGCTTGAGGTGATTTTTGTCTAGCTTGATGTTGTTCTTTTCTGGCTTGATGTAGTTCTTATATATATATATATATATATATATATATATATATATATATATATATATATATATATATATATATATATATATATATATATATATATATTGATGTCACAATAATCACTTTAGATCTCATGTCAATTAACATTAGTTTTAAACAGTACAGCATCCTTGATATCAAAGATTACATAATGTTAGACACAAACAACACCAAGCTAGACACGAACTACATCAAGTTATATAAGACTACATCAATATATATATATATATAATTATATATATAGTTTTGGTCTAGCTTGATGTTGTTCTTGTCTAACGTTATGTAATCTTTGATATCAAGGATGCTGTACTGTTTAAAATTAATGTTAATTTACATGAGATCTAAAGTGATTATTGTGAGCTTTTTACCTCAAAGAAGCTATACGATTTACATCTTCCATTGATGCTATGTTTTATCAATCACAGGAATTGGTAGAAGACATGTTGTTATTTGGATTGCTGAAGGGAAATACATTGTAGCATTAGCACAATATATATACTAGTCATAGTTGTACTTTATTTGTAGATTGCTTGAAATGATTCTGATTATGTAGAAGATTCTCCATGGCCGTTTTGACATCGTGTTCTTTGGTGCTTTCGCCAGAGTCCACCTTATTGTTATTTTCCCTACCTCACTGGATCCAATATAACAATGTGTCATGGTAACATGGGAAATATTTCTGGCTCAAAGAGATGAGTGTCCCACGGTCTCTTGTCACAACAGGGATGTCTCTTGTAACAACAGGAATGTCTCTTGTCACAGCAGCAACAACTGGATCCCATTTGAGCAATATTTTATCTGGGTATTATTCTGATCTTACACTGTGTGTGGGTGATCATGCTATGTTTGTCAGCCACTAGAGGCGTATCTAGAAACAGAAGTATACGATACATATTTTCTTCTTCACGTCATTGATTGGACGGCAACCTAGAAATTCAGAATGTGTCAGCGACATAGAAGAATCTGTGCACATGTCTCTTGCCTTTGACCAATGCAGGCCTGCTTGCCTGGGACAGAAAGGCATTCGGAGTATTCACGATGAACACAACATTCTGGAAAGAATATGTCACTTGATATTTCTCGTCAGGTGGATTGGTTGCAAACAAATACATTACTGGCAGTATGATTACATTATATATATTTTCTTCTGGCTATATCTGTGGAAATTGTTTGAATGACGTTATAACAGATACAGTACGTTCCACCATGTATATCTCAAACACGTATAATACTGTTCATGATCTCCCATCAAGTTGTGAGTTTACAGATCTCCCATCAAGTTGTGAGTTTAAAATCTCCCATCAAGTTGAGTGTTTACAGATCTCATATTAAGTTATGTGTTTACAGATCGACCATCAAGTTGTGTGTTTACAGATCTCCCATCAAGTTGTGTTTTTACAGATCTCCCATCAAGTTGTGAGTTTACAGATCTCATATCAAGTTGTGTGTTTACAGATCTCCCATCAAGTTGTGTGTTTACAGATCTCCCATCAAGTTGTGTGTTTACAGATCTCCCATCAAGTTGTGTGTTTACAGATCTCCCATCAAGTTGTGTGTTTACAGTCGATGATAACTGTGATAAAACGAATCCAGTAGTATATTATTGCATCTTGGGATATGTGATTCAAAGCCCATCTGTTGAGGAACAGGAGCTAACTTTAATGGAAATGTTACTCCTCTACAATTACTAATAATGTGACTTGATATTAGATAGCTGTGCACATGTGGCAATAAATTTATCGTGGGGTATATCATTGGGTAACTCATTTGATACATACATTAATTCACAAATAAAGAACTTCAGAAGAGTGAATAATAGGCGCAACAATAGACTGGTTACATAATGATGAAGGCAATGATAGACTGGTTACACAATAATAAACACAACGATAGACTGGTTACACAATAATAAACGCAACGATAGACTGGTTACACAATAATAAACACAATGATAGACTAACTACTTAATTAAATATCGAAACAATCATCAAGGTGTATTGCAGTTTTATGCAGTTTTTAGATGTGTAATCAACACTTGATATGTTCTTTAATATCACCAAGATAACACGGTACAATAAGTTGTGTTCTTGATAAATGCCACTTTGTCGAAACGTCTATTTCCTGTTATATCATGTGTGCTACGAATCATGAGAAATCTCTATAAACCGTATCAAATTTTCGCGAATACAACATAACAGCTATAGAAGATCAAATAAGACTCGAGATATCACTTGATATAAAATTAACATTGTTTTTATTATTGTCCGCAGACATTTCCGCGCAAATGCAAGTCTCCAAAAGATGTTTACCAAATTCAAGGACTTTAAAACAATCGACAAATTGCGCTCTAGTCAAGCACTGGAACATCACGCTACAATGGTGATGTCTACACTTGACCAAGCCATCACTCGAATTGACTATGATGACTACATCGAAATTCTCTTATACAAAACTGCTGAATCTCATATACAGTTTTTCAATTTCAGTCCAGAGTTATTTATGGCAAGTAATATAGGCAAAATAATGTCTTAATCTAGTGTGTTATTGTGTGCCTGACTGATATTCTTCGATGTTGTGATGAGCAGCGTCCAATCTATTGTTGTTGTGCGCTTAACTGATATTCTTTGATGACGTAAGGAGCAACCTCTCAACATTATATCACTTTCTTATTATGCCTACTTATTAATTTATTATCACTGTTAGAAAACTATGACCATCTACTGCATGGAATTTCATTTCCAATCGTCACGATTCGTTTTAAGACTGGTTTCAAATGAGCCAACAAGAAGTAAGGTAGACGCTCTTTGCACAATTTTTACTCACTTAAAACGAAATCTTCGGTGCAGCTCAGTTTCACGTTCACGAAACTGATACTACTGTCCTTGACAGATCTGGTACCCTTAAAACTGACACTAACTCGGATGCAGACACATATTCATTTGCATGTCATCTGTCACGAATGCCAGATCATCGCGTGCCATAGATACTTCACTACGGTGAGCTAGTGAAGGGTACACGATCTAAAGGTTGCCAAAAAAGCCATGCAAGGACTGGTTAAAAGCCTCACTGAAAACGTTTGAAAGAAACAAAGATACATGGAAAAAACCTTCAGGACGTAGAGCTACATGGAGATCTAGAGTCATAAAAGGGAAATCACCGTGTGAAGAGATAAGAAATGCAGCAACTGAATACCGGAGAGTAGCTAAAACGTCACGTCTACAGAAAAAACCATCTACGGTGGTAATCCTATGTCCCATGCCCGAACTGCCTAAGATTTGCAGCCAGAATAAGGCTTATTATATGCGAACTATAGTCAAGGGCAAAACTAACAAAATTTTCAAAGGTGGATGCAACATATGGCCATTAGCACTTGTAATCGATGAATAACAAATATTTTTTATCAACATGTGTTCTTCCACATATTGAATGTCTTCTTATTTTTTCAATCATAACAAACACGATGTAACAACTCAACCATAGCAGATGACACAACTATATATATATGACACAACTATATATATATATAGTTGGAATGTCCTCGTGTAGAATCCTCACAATACTTTATCTATACCATATCTATGTGTTGCCACTACCTCTGAGTAAGAAGTTTCTTCCCAAAGTATTGCACACAGCTGAAAGTTGAAGTCTTCTGGTGCACACAGCTGAAAGTTAAAGTCTTCTGGTGCACACAGCTGAAAGTTAAAGTCTTCTGGTGCACACAGCTGAAAGTTGAAGTCTTCTGGTGCACACAGCTGAAAGTTGAAGTCTTCTGGTGCACACAGCTGAGAGTTAAAGTATTCTGGTGCACACAGCTGAAAGTTGAAGTCTTCTGGTGCACACAGCTGAAAGTTGAAGTCTTCTGGTGCACACAGCTGAGAGTTAAAGTATTCTGGTGCACACAGCTGAAAGTTGAAGTCTTCTGGTGCACACAGCTGAAAGTTGAAGTCTTCTGGTGCACACAGCTGAAAGTTGAAGTCTTCTGGTGCACACAGCTGAAAGTTGAAGTCTTCTGGTGCACACAGCTGAGAGTTAAAGTATTCTGGTGCACACAGCTGAAAGTTGAAGTCTTCTGGTGCACACAGCTGAAAGTTGAAGTCTTCTGGTGCACACAGCTGAAAGTTGAAGTCTTCTGGTGCACACAGCTGAAAGGTGAAGTCTTCTGGTGCACACAGCTGAGAGTTAAAGTATTCTGGTGCACACAGCTGAGAGTTGAAGTCTTCTTGAAGAAAAATAACGCTTCGCAGCGATCTTCCCCTCCCCCTTCCAATTTAACACTGCTGAAAGTTAGAATATTCTAGGAGGAAAATAACGCTCTGTATTGATCTCTCCCTCTCCCATTGTACATAAATTCATAACAGATAATGATCGTAAGTCCTGGAGATAAAAACAAAGCAATACATAAACTCTGTGTTGTAACAATTGTTTCTGCTTAGTACAAACCTCACACACTAATTATCTTTTCTTGAACTTCAAGAAGACTTGTCCTAATCTCGTTCACTGGTGCTTCGCTGTCAGATTATGCCGTCCATAATTAAAAACATTGATTTAAACTATCATATTTCGTCTAATATACGGTCTTTAAGCAAAAACATAATTAGACGAGTAGTATCTCACATCTAACAAGTGTCAGACGCTTCTAACAAGCCCTATGTTGAGTTTGAGAGGTTTCTGCTTATTTTTTGTATCTCTAGAAGTTGCGGGAGATTGTATGTGGAACATGTCCTGCCAATATTTCACTAACTACTCTGTTGAGTAGGTTCAAGGAAAACGCAAAGCCAACATACTTAAAACTTAGAAGAATTTTATGGAATGCAAGAGTTGGATTTTGTTCACACCGTCGATTGCCATGGGTCCCTGTTCCGGATTTCTTTTGAATTTTACTCCTTTCATACAAGGCACTCTTGTGCTATGCGTTAGACAACGACTGTGTTGTTCTTTTACTAAACGACAACTAAAATGACTTACAGCGATCTTCCTTTGTTATATGTAATTAACATTGCACTTCTGAAAAAGACAATATCTTATTATAATGCCAAGCATTATCATGCAATACAATTGAGACGTTTTTGTTTGTCGTTCTTCCATTTGACTATATTGATCTCTCTTACGAGAATAAAGATGGCGGTCTGTCTCAGGCTTAATACGATGTAAAGTGTCATCTTCATGTTTGTGTTCAGGTGCGGATAGACTTGCAAGTTCTGCCATTGTAAGGAGGATTGGGGTGGGGGCAAAGAACCGCGCCGACATATTGAACTATTGCTGAGAAATTTCACGGTCAAATGAAAGATGAACTATTGAAGTATTGGACACTGTGTATGTTTTGTGTTCCCAGTCACAGAAATACACGAAAAAGTATCGGATATATCAAAATATATAAAATAAAGTCGAATATATCAAGATACGCGAAAAAGTTGGATATACAAGGATATACGAAAAAGGAGGGTATATTAAGATATGTGATGTTTCTTGAGATCAGCGTGAAAAACTATTCCGGCTGGAGAAATACTTGTTTTCTAGCGTATAACGGTGAAAATTTGGTCGACACAAGAAATTCCATAGGAAATAACCCGGTAATGTCATGCTTCCGTGAACTATGTATCTAGATGTCGGTAGTTGTTTTCGTAAACAAGGTTTTGGGATTTGAGGCTGTGGTGATGTCACCGTGACTTTAGATTGTGGTGATGTCACAGTGACTTGAGACTGTGTGGAGGTCACAGTTGGAAAGTGTCACGTTCTTGTTTGTGTTCAGGAGCAGATAGACTTGCAAGTTCTGCTATGGTTTTTTATTGGGGGAGGGGGCAAAGGACCGCATTGACATATTGAAATTTGACAGTCACATGAAGGATGATAATGTTTCATTTTCCATGTCCGCATTAAAGCACACGTGCTTGAAATATACAGTTGCCAGAGAATGAATGTCGTTATATGTTGAATAGAATATATTATTATTCTTCTTCTGCGTTCGTTCTCAAACTCCTGCAGATTAGCAGGATGTAATCCGGAGAACGGAATGCTGGTGTGTCATGGTTTACATCATTGCTGCGATATATGCGCCTTTCGCCTGACACATCCGACTTCAGCATGGTTATGGGTCACTGACCCTATAAGGGATGGGACAGCCAACTCCATCCCATATCCTCCTTAGTCGCCTTTTACGACATGCATGGAAGGTAAACAGTGTTGCTATTCTTTGCTTCCCTTTCGGGCCCCGGCAACATACGGGCGGAAGAGAATATATGTCATCCAACAGAGACATGGCTGTAACTGTCAGTCGTCGTATAGTTCTGAATATTGTCATAGAGAATCGAATCACGTATAGATATGCCATGTGTGCAGTAATGATGTTCTGATAACTAACTGACTCACTATGTAGTGATATGTGCAAGTGATTGTCAATAGTTGCGTGGTGCCATTTTGTTGCCTAGAGTAGGGGTCGGCAACCTTTTGCTAATTGTGTGCCAACTTAAGGTTTCAAATTATTCAGAGTACCAACATCACATATCATTTTATACAAGTCAAGCCCAATATTCTTATTTTACCATATATTTAATTTTTTTATATTTTAATAAATTAATATATAGTGATATTCAATAATATGTAAAGTTGTAAAAAACATTAAAAGAAATATAATTTCTTGAAAGATTAAAAAAAAACAAAAAAACACACTTGTATTATTAATGGGAGCTTTGCTCTTGCTTGGTCTTGGCCAGTTGTTCAATATCGACAACATAATTTGTCACTTTGAGTTTGATTCAATTTTCTGAATGTTCAGGCGTTAGGCGACTACACTGTGGATTTAGCACTGCTTTCATGTGAGAGTTAATTTGCTCACAGGAAAAGGTTGATCCAAAAGCTGAAAGAAGAGCAAAAGCAATTTCCTTCAAACAGATGTAATAATTTGGAAGGGATGTCCAACAACTGAGAATAGCTGCAGACTTTTCTAGATTTTCATTTTCCAGAGACTTCCGTAGTTCTACAAATTGTGATATCCATAATTCTGAAGATCTGAAGTCAATCTGTTGCTAAAACCCCGCTAATCGATTTAAAATCAACTTTATGCAGGAAACGTAAAGAGTCTGCGTGTCATTTGAAATTGCGTGACGTGCAATAGGTTGCCGACCTCTTTCCTAGAGTGTGTTTATTTTATCTGAACAGATATTGCCTGACATCGTCACGCTTTTTACATTTGAATAGACGGTGGTCAATAGGTTTTTTAATGATGTTGTTGCACACTGTATTGTATTGTGATTTGAGTAGGTCCATGTGTTTATTAAGTATTGTATGCTTAGTTGGAAGTCGGACGATATAATTCTCGTCATCCTTATCATTAATCAAACTTGCGACAAGCTGTTATTAAATAAGAATTTCTTGAGAAATGTTAGAGACCTGGTCTCACATCCATGGTTCAAGTTCCGGTAATGACCTTTTCTTAAATGCGAAGAAAAAAGAAACTGACAGTTTCCTTATTCAGAAAAATGACACTTTGTCTGTAAAGCATTTTTTTTTATCTTTAAGCAAATACAGAACTCGTTTACTTTCACGTTTTATAATTTCTTCATCAAAAATATAATGGAAAAGGTTAGATAATAGCTTTAATGCATGTGTTTGTCTTCCTTCCAGGAAAGTAGCTTTAATGAGTGTTTATGTCTTACTTCCAGGAAATCCAAGAACCGTTCCTAGCAGCAGTACGGTTGATTCTCGGTGACAGATACACGACAGATATGGAACATATATATGAAATAGCAATTGATTATGTACTTCAGACAATGATAGAGGGCATTAATAATGCTTTGCTGATGCTGGGAGAATCTAGTTCCGATGGTATGTTCTATCCAAAAAAAATGACGAGTGATCAAACATTCTCCTACTGATATAAAGTACAACGAAAAGGAAATCTGAAAATAGCTCAAAGTAATAATTTCTTGCTGCTTGAATTTAAAACTGAAAATAGCTCAAAGTAATACTTTCTTACTGCTTCAAATTAACACTCAAATAAAAATCAAGAACAAATCTGGGCGCAATATGGCTCGCTGGTTTTAACCCGGATCACCAAATTTTTTTCAAGATTAAGATGGAACTCGTCGACCCAAGAAAAGTTGGCCACCTCTGATCTAGACCCACTATAGAAACAGTATCATATGAAGATGAATAAAGTTCATGGATGGTAAATGGTTCGATTTGAAGTATTAAACAAAATGCTACATCCTGGAATAGATGGAACTATTTTTCCTTAAACGACCACAGTTTTCTAGCACTTACTTGTGAGATGCAACATTTCAAGGCGCACTGTGTATATTTCAGATGTTTTAATTTAGACAATAATTCAGGACGCACTGCCCATTTTACATGTTTTAGTCTATAGAACATTTCAGAACGCACTCTGAACATTTCAGATGTTTTATTTTATAGAACATTTCAGAACGCACTCTAAACTTTCAGATGTTTTAGTTTATAGAACATTTCAGAAAGCACTCTGAACATTTCAGATGTTTTAGTTTATAGAACATTTCAGAACGCACTCTAAACATTTCAGATGTTTTAGTTTATAGAACATTTCAGAACGCACTCTGAACATTTCAGATGTTTTAGTTTATAGAACATTTCAGATGTTTTAGTTTATAGAACATTTCAGATGTTTTAGTTTATAGAACATTTCAGATGTTTTAGTTTATACAACATTTCAGAACGCACACTGAACATGTCAGATGTTTTAGTTTATAGAACATTTCAGATGTTTTAGTTTATACAACATTTCAGATGTTTTAGTTTATACAACATTTCAGAACGCACCCTGAACATGTCAGATGTTTTAGTTTATAGAACAGTTCAGAAAGCACTCTGAACATTTCAGATGTTTTAGTTTATAGAACATTTCAGAACGCACTCTAAACATTTCAGATGTTTTAGTTTATAGAACAGTTCAGAAAGCACTCTGAACATTTCAGATGTTTTAGTTTATAGAACATTTCAGATGTTTTAGTTTATACAACATTTCAGAACGCACCCTGAACATGTCAGATGTTTTAGTTTATAGAACATTTCAGATGTTTTAGTTTATAGAACATTTCAGATGTTTTAGTTTATAGAACATTTCAGATGTTTTAGTTTATAGAACATTTCAGATGTTTTAGTTTATACAACATTTCAGATGTTTTAGTTTATACAACATTTCAGAACGCACTCTGAACATGTTAGATGTTTTAGTTTATACAACATTTCAGATGTTTTAGTTTATACAACATTTCAGATGTTTTAGTTTATACAACATTTCAGAACGCACTCTGAACATGTTAGATGTTTTAGTTTATACAACATTTCAGATGTTTTAGTTTATACAACATTTCAGATGTTTTATTTTATAGAACATTTCAGAACGCACTCTGAACATTTCAGATGTTTTAGTTTAGACAACAAATAAACAGTTATTAATTAATTAATTATAAAGACAACTCTTTGATCTTGTGAAGAATATATTGTTGCCTATTTACAAATAGAATTCAACTAATTTCTGAGCAATCCTGTTATTTATTAGTTTCTTATTTATCATAACTTCTTCTGCACTATTACTCAAACTCTGCAGAGCAGTAACATTTAGTCAAGAGAGCGGAATGGATTGGAACATTTTATTTACAGCTTGGGTACGATTTCTGCGCATTTCAGACGGGCACATTCCATTTTAGTTGTCTTTCTTGGTCACTTTGACACTCTATGGGATGGGCAGCGAACTCCACCCCAAACTTCCTTAACCTCCTATGTTTAGCAGATTAACATTTTTGCTATTCTGTATTTCCCTTTCTGATCTTTGCTGTACAAGATCGATCATAATGTGTATCTAATCAATAAATTTATAATATTGAACATTTTTACCAAGTAACAGGAGCACGGTGCATAATATATAACGTAATCATCGCAGTGCTCCTGGGATTATCTTCATTCTTATACATAACCGGGTTGTACTTATACCTTCTAGCTTTCTATTGTGATCGCATGGCTACCACTGTCGATGAAGACAATAAATACGCAAGTAACATTTCAATAGAGAGAAATGGTGCAGTGGGTGTAACTAGCTGGTAATAAGAACACATGAATAATATACGAGCATTGCGATGTTAACGTACTCTCTAATGGAACCCACTTCATGAAGGACCGATTGGCTGTACTTGCCATGGGAAAACTGGACATCAAGAATAGTCCGTAACTGACAGAAATACATCCGAAATTACGCTAACGAGCAACGGCTGATAGACAAGTTTCATTGGTTGGTTATTGACTACAGAAACAGTGGCAAGTGTCCTCAATACAGCAACTTTTATTTATCATCCTTTTCTGCCTCGGATGTAAACTTGTTATATATGAATATACAAACAAAAGCTACTTGAATAGACATAAATAGTGCTTCGTGAATAAACACAAAAATGCTACTTCAGAAAGCTGTTTGTTACAATAAGGGAGATAACAAATAAAATGTGGCGGTGTTCAAGTATCGAAAAGATGGTTGCTGATCCAGCTGTCCATGGGTTCATGCCCTTTGATTCAATCGAACAGATAAACAAAAGCATTTCCCTCCTTTTTAAATCCAGTAATATAGTTGCATATTTTCTAATAGTATTTAACCAAATCATATGAATAGAGTTGCTTTTCACTATTAACATTAAATGAATCAAGAGATTACACTCATTCATTGTGTTTCTGTTGCTGCTGAGCTACAGTTGTTGAGTCAGTCATATACTTACTTGTTTAGTTCACATAAGTTTGAGTAGCTATTATTGATTACAAGTTTAAATATTATATGGCATCTGTAATACTTCGCACAACAGAATCTGCTGCTTCTGCCAATGTTTTTTATACTTTTAGATGACTGTTTCTATCTTATCAGCATGAGTACCGTCTCCGCGTCGAAGATCGCTGCAACAGATATCCAACATCTGCTTTTTGCCTTGGTAGTGCACTCTGCTAGACTGTATCTTTTCCATCTAGTCATGTCCTGCATATTCGCCTATCTGCTTACCGTTTGATTCCCACCCGTTGACTCTACTCTCAATTAAGGTCTTCAACAAGGTTTCATGTTTTAATATTTTCCTTAATAATTATTATTTTCCTTTTGCATTGTCATAAACTCTTTGTTTTTCCTCTATTTCCATGAAGCTTTCACTATTCTTCTGTATATCCATATCTCAGAGGCATCATTTATGTCTTCTTATTCTATGTCTATTGTCCATGTTTCTGAGCCATGCATTAATATATGAAAAATTGTGCACTTAATAATTTTCATTTTTAGTGTGTGCTTTGTTACGATGTTAATAGTTTCCTCATGTCATTGAAAGTGCTTTGTTACGTTGTTAATAGTTTCCTCATGTCATTGAAAGTACTTTGCTACGATGTTAATAGTTTCCTCATGTCAATGAAAGTACTTTGTTACGATGTTAATAGTTTCCTCATGTCATTGAAAGTACTTTGTTACGATGTTAATAGTTTCCTCATGTCATTGAAAGTACTTTGTTACGATGTTAATAGTTTCCTCATGTTATTGAAAGTACTTTGTTACGATGTTAATAGTTTCATCATGTTATTGAAAGTACTTTGTTACGATGTTAATAGTTTCCTCATGTCATTGAAAGTACTTTGTTACGATGTTAATAGTTTCCTCATGTCATTGAAAGTACTTTGTTACGATGTTAATAGTTTCCTCATGTTATTGAAAGTACTTTGTTACGTTGTTAATAGTTTCCTCATGTCATTGAAAGTACTTTGCTACGATGTTAATAGTTTCCTCATGTCAATGAAAGTACTTTGTTACGATGTTAATAGTTTCCTCATGTTATTGAAAGTACTTTGTTACGATGTTAATAGTTTCCTCATGTTATTGAAAGTACTTTTAGCCATTCATATTCGAAAGTTATTCTCAGTCTCTATCTATGGTTTGCGAAATTTCTCTCTCTCTCTCTCTCTCTCTCTCTCTCTCTCTCTCTCTCTCTCTCTCTCTCTCTCTCTCTCTCTCTCTTCTGAGGTATGTGCGAGCGTGTGTGTAGGCTATACTACTGTAAAATGTAGAGCTGACCTTATTCACTTCATCAAGACATCGAGAAATACAATGATAGTCCTACATTTTTCCACAGACGAACAGAAATGTAGAGTAAGTATACAACACAGGCATCACATGGAATACCTGAATGACTTAAATAAAAGAATCAATGACCATATATCTATCTATATCATGGTCAGCTTGTATATCGGTTGCATTTATGTTTTGAAAAATTGGTACCCATTAATTTAGGCTGCGGTTAACTCATGTTACTACTTAACTTATCCTTATTTATCTTATTTTACTTGCTACCACACCTTATCTATTTTCGCTCCTCACCTCCTTCTGTGCACTTTCCCCTCCTCACTTCTTCTCCTCATACTCTCTTCCTCCCTAATATGCTGCTCCCTATTTGCTTCCTCCACTATCTATTCGCTATTTCTCCTCCTCTTTCCTTCCTATCAACCACGTTTGTCTCCATGTAAGATTTGTTGTACTGTTGTCTTTCGTTTGTCCTGATGAAGGCTTAATAGTCGAAACGTCGTGTGTCCCTATATCTTGTTGTTAGGTTGTGTTATGTTTTATTTTGGTAACACATCTACCTATTTTTATTTATCTTGATATTTGCCCGGTGTTACTCCAGCCACCTACTTCCTGTTTAGGATTGTTACCCAACACTGGAACATGTATCCCTAGAAATAACCCAACTGAAAACTAACTTAATAATTTATTACATGCATTCATGCCTGGTATATTAGGCTGAAACATGAGTCAGAAAGAGATGGCTGAAATATGAAGTTAAGGTTTTGGAGATGTTCTCCGAAACGAAGGTTGGCTGCAACGGACCTCGACCATCCTCTGTCTCTTGCTTTCGTGATGCATTATGCGAGACTAAATTGTCTGTAGTGTATAATTGTCTCACTTAACAAAACTAAATTGTCTGTAGTGTATAATTGTCTCACTGTACAAAACTAAATTGTCTGTAGTGTATAATTGTCTCACTGTACAAAACTAAATTGTCTGTAGTGTATAATTGTCTCACTGTACAAAACTAAATTGTCTGTAGTGTATAATTGTCTCACTGTACAAAACTAAATTGTCTGTAGTGTATAATTGTCTCACTGTACAAAACTAAATTGTCTGTAGTGTATAATTGTCTCACTGTACAAAACTAATTTGTCTGTAGTGTATAATTGTCTCACTGTACAAAACTAAATTGTCTGTAGTGTATAATTGTCTCACTGTACAAAACTAAATTGTCTGTAGTGTATAATTGTCTCACTGTACAAAACTAAATTGTCTGTAGTGTATAATTGTCTCACTGTACAAAACTAAATTGTCTGTAGTGTATAATTGTCTCACTGTACAAAACTAAATTGTCTGTAGTGTATAATTGTCTCACTGTACAAAACTAAATTGTCTGTAGTGTATAATTGTCTCACTGTACAAAACTAAATTGTCTGTAGTGTATAATTGTCTCACTGTACAAAACTAAATTGTCTGGTATAATTGTCTCACTGTACAAAACTAAATTGTCTGTAGTGTATAATTGTCTCACTGTACAAAACTAAATGTCTGTAGTGTATAATTGTCTCACTGTACAAAACTAAATTGTCTGTAGTGTATAATTGTCTCACTGTACAAAACTAAATGTCTGTAGTGTATAATTGTCTCACTGTACAAAACTAAATTGTCTGTAGTGTATAATTGTCTCACTGTACAAAACTAAATGTCTGTAGTGTATAATTGTCTCACT
Source organism: Meghimatium bilineatum (assembly GCA_034231615.1). Taxonomy (NCBI): domain Eukaryota; kingdom Metazoa; phylum Mollusca; class Gastropoda; order Stylommatophora; family Philomycidae; genus Meghimatium; species Meghimatium bilineatum. The sequence continues at coordinate 31,627,514 of CM067313.1, read as the reverse complement.
GTACAAAACTAAATTGTCTGTAGTGTATAATTGTCTCACTGTACAAAACTAAATTGTCTGTAGTGTATAATTGTCTCACTGTACAAAACTAAATTGTCTGTAGTGTATAATTGTCTCACTGTACAAAACTAAATTGTCTGTAGTGTATAATTGTCTCACTGTACAAAACTAAATTGTCTGTAGTGTATAATTGTCTCACTGTACAAAACTAAATTGTCTGTAGTGTATAATTGTCTCACTGTACAAAAATAAATTGTCTGTAGTGTATAATTGTCTCACTGTACAAAACTAAATTGTCTGTAGTGTATAATTGTCTCACTGTACAAAACTAAATTGTCTGTAGTGTAAAATTGTGGTAAGTCGTGGTATTACTCTCGCTATTATATCTCTACATCTTGTTTGTCACGCTCAGTTCTAATTTATCATCATTCTCATGTTATATATATATATATGCAATAAGTTCAAACACATTTTATTTCATCCATTTTATGTTTACTACTGATATACACAGTTTATCAATCAATAAATCAATATCAATAAAACCCATAACCCTTCAGGGTCGTAGGGGTACCACATTGGAAGCTTCAGCACACAGAGTCCTCCAGCGAATTCTATCCTCAGCGATGCGGATGAGTGTGGAAAAATCTAGCCCTGTCCATTCCTTGATGTTGTCTGTCCATGTCTTTATTTGACCTCCTCTGCTTCTTCCACCCTCGACAGTTCCCTGCAGTATTGTTTTTGACAAGGAATCGTGCCTGCATACATGTCCGAACCATGCTAGTTTTCGTCGTTTCACTATTGAAAGCAATGTCTCCTGGACACCTGCACACATCTCTACTTTATTTCTTACGTACACATTGGTCTTATGTTCCCTGACTCTAATAAAAGCATTTTTTAATTGAATTGGTATGGTTGTTTATAATAAGTATTTGAATTTGTATTATGACCTGAATCAACTGTAGCTTCAGTTGCTGCCACCAGCAAAGTTGTTACATCATGTAGTATGACTGCAAGCAAAGATATTGGAGGTCGTGGTGCGAGTAAATCTGTTTCCCGTTTACCAGTGCTCAACCACTTAGGCTGTATGAAAATAAATTAATATTTGCCTATACAATAACAAGCAGGACAACTTTCCAGGTACCTCGGGGATTCCCGATACATAACGAAGTCTACCTTCAGGAAAGTATGTGTCACATGACGCACTATACATTTAGTTCAAGTTGACAATGGATTATGTTGAATGTAACTTTCCACGGAGGTTGGGGTGAAAGTATTATATGATTTGCCGTCTTCGTAATTTTTAGTGATCGTACACTGTGACATAGCCAATTTAGACATACGTTCGCTTTATAATGAGGTGTTCGACAACATGAAATATATGTTTTTTAAATATAATGGGAGATAATTTCAATAGCATTTCATTAACATGTTTGATCCGTTTATATCCCTTATTTCTTCATTTACGCCACAGTATCTACTTTGTATTTTCTCGTGTCTGTTCGTGAATATTTAAATGATATGTTAAGTTACTGCCAATTTCATGAGTTTCTCATTTAACTTATTAGGAGTCATCACCATCAAGTGCCGTGCTCAGTATAAGGAGTACATGTTTTCAATTTAAGTGGAAAAAATGATTGATCTGCTGGAAGTCAATGTGGTCAATAATCTGACATTATAGATATATCTACCGGGAGTCAATGTGGTCAATTATCTGACATCATAAATATCTACCTGGAGTCAATGTGGTCAATTATCTGACATCATAGATATATCTACCTGGAATCAATGTTATCAATTAAGAAAAATCTTAGATGGATGTACTGGGGATCCCTATTGTCGATTTACTGGCATCCAAGTCTTGTATCCAAAATACAATTTCCAGGTTTTCCATGACAGACGATTCTAAAAAAAAAACGCTCCTCAGAGAATTGGTAGCACAATACATAAAAAAAAAGTAAATATTACCACCATTGTGCTGAGCAAACTTTGTCACAGAAAAAGACTATTCTAAAATTGTTTTATAAATTCAGTCTACCGTGATGACGAAGGGGTTAGTATTCAGTCACCTGCTTTCAACCTATACAGAACATGACATATGTTATTTTGCATGACAACATAGTAAAACAAGTAAATTCAAATAGGAAGCAAGAGAATAAATAAAACATTCTTGACACTAACGGGAAATGAACCATTATAGCGGCACCGAATCACTTGGCAACTAGGGTAAACTGATTTTTTGTACTTGACTAACCGCATCTTCCCAAAAAAAAGATGCGGTTTTGTCAAAAGATTCAAACTGTATACTCAAGTCCCTGAAAACGGACCAATTGAAACAAGGTCTATTAAAACAACGAACATCCCGTACAAGTATTGAAGTATTACTGATATACTGTTACTGAGGATACTTCAATACGTGAACGGGATAGTCCTTGTCGTTGTAATAGACCATGCTTCGATTCATCCGTTGTCAGTGACTTGAGTACACAGTTTGAATATCTTAATAATATCACACCTTTTTTTGGAGATGCAGCTAGTCAAGTACTGAAAAGCCCGTTTACTGGAGCGCCAAGCGATTCGGTGCCGTAAAAACGGACCTGGTTCAATTCTCGTTAGTCTCAAGAACATAGTAAAACAGACAGAAATTCTTTCCTCACTTATCAATTCAAATTCTGGAAATTGTTCTATTGTATGATACCTAACATAAGGGTCTTCAAAAACGTAAGGACGAAATGCTTTTTTTCAGGAAAATAAACCCTTTCCCATTTTATGGAAGGCATATCTACAACCGTTTCTATATAATAAGGCTGGTTGACCCAGCCTTAAATGGGTACCGGATTAATCCGGGAAGTAAATACTGCGAGGGAAAGGAGATGGCCACCGCCCTCATTTGCAGAGCTTCTGAAATGTGAGATCGCCAACATCTCACACCTCTACGTCATTAATAAATGCAATGGTTTACTAAAAAAAATTGTTTTACTATATAATCCACACAGTGAAAAAAAGACAATACTTCGTGTATGTTTCTCTCTCTCTCTCTCTTTCTCTCTCTCATCTCTCATATTTACATTTCATTTTGATTCGTGTGTGTCTTCAGTTACCATTAATTACCAGAAACATCTCTGTATTTGAAGAAAATCTATGTGACATTATTGTAACATCATGTACATCTGACCACATGACAAAATGTTCTAACAAGCACATAGTTTTTCATTTCTTGTCGGATTTGATGAAAGGCGTGAAACACGCGTTAAAACCAAAATAGAAAGTTAAAGAGCCGTTCAACCACATTAGAAAGCTGCTAACGTGCAGACAAAACATACACACACATACAATCGGAGATGTAGTTAGATACATAATTAGTTAATGATAATCACGTGTCCGGTTTTGTGAGTGCTAAGTAGTGAGTTCAGTTCAGAGTCTGAACTTCAATTATCCATTGTAATCGCCATATTGAAGCAGTTGTCTATGTGGCCAAAACTGACACAATAAGTGATCAGACTTACTGGCATACACATATGTTTACACACCTAATTGATCTCATATACTTGCAACTAAAAACCTCAACACGCGTGCTTACTTTAGCATACGTGTAGTCATATACCGGCACACACATTCCTGATTCCACATACCATCACCTACATACAGGCACACACATATCTCAGCTCATCAACAACTCCACAATAATCCTGCTTCCGAAAATGTTTCTAATTGAGTCATGACAGATTATCATTATTTTTGCTGTTCTATTTTTTCAGTTTATATCGTAATAATGCCTTCTTTTTCGCAATAATGCCTTCTTTTTCGCAATAATGCCTTCTTTGTCGTAATAATGACTTCTTTGTCGAAATAATGACTTCTTTGTCGAATAAAACTTTGTCGAAACTTACTATTTCAAATTCATTCATTCATTTTCCTTTTGCGCTGAAGTTAGCGCATGGGGCAGAGGTCAGATCTCTCCAATTCTGTCTTTTCAAAGCTATTCTGTGCAGTTCTTGAATAGTATGAATATTGGTTGTTTTACTTTCTCTAAGTATTGTTCTTCTGAGTGTTTCTTTTGGTCTACCACTTTCTCTTTTGCCTGTAGGTATCCATTCAAGTGATTGGTGGTGTATTCTGTTGGTGTCTGCGCGTAGGGCATGCCCTATGTAGGACCAATGGCGTTTTCTCATAACATCTGTGATGAAATTTTGATGTGTCTCTTCTCTGATTTTATCATTCGATTTGAATTCACTCCAATGGGTGTTAGTTATCCTACGAAGACATTTGTTCTCGAAACTCAGTAATTTCTTTTCTGATGATAAAGAGCTTTTCCAGCTCTCACATCCATATGATAGCACCGGAATAACGCAGGAATTAAATAAGCGCATTTTCGTACGTGTGTTGATTGACTTTGACTTCCAGATATTAGACAGTCTGTTAAATGCACTTGATGCTAGGACAATGCGAGTTGTAATTTATGTCATGACATCACCGTCGAGTGTTAATTTGCTTCCTAGATAGGAGAATCCTAGATTGTGTACTTTTTGAAGTTGTTGTCCATATAAAGTAATTTAGTTAGGTGAATTGGTGAAGTCCATAATTTTTGTTATTTATGAATTGAAGATCAAATACTATCATCGTCTTTAGACATCATCGTCATCATCATATAGTTTCATGTCGGTTCACATAGATATTATGAATGTTATACACCATTATTACTAGACATGCTGATTTAAAAAAGCAAACTATAATAACTGGCACCAGAGATTAGAAAGAAACACGTAGAACGGAAAGGGAAAGACACTTTTGCCTCTATCCAAAAAGAAACAAGCTCAAACAGACAAACCGACCCAAAAAAATGTGTCCATCGTGGGTGTAGACCATAGGTCCCAAACAATATCGGTCCACCGCCCACTTTTCAAGACATAAATTTGTATACTCCTAACCTCATCCCCACCACTTTTAACCGATTCCCGCGTTCATGCTATGCAATATTTCCGACGCAAACAGCAAATAATGATATATTACTGCGCAATCGAACCGCAAATTAAAGTTAGCAATCGAGTTACACAAATGTATTTTACATGTTGGAAACTTTCGACAAGTAAACTAAAGCTAACACTTGAGTTACACAAAAACGGGAAAATGTATGAAACACTCACATTTCTTACAGCCTACATTTTTCCTGTGACAATCTATGGTTGCCAGCCGTAAACAATCACAAAAATGTGAAAAGTAGGATTACGTCTTTTGAAACAAAATGTCCAGAACGATCCTTAAAAATACCATGGATTAGAAATATAACAAATTATGAGAGACTGTAAAAAATAAAAGCCTAGGAGAATTGGTTAAATAACAACTTGATGTCTACAAAGTTAAATTTTGAGGTCACTTGTCAACTTTGAGAGAAGGAAACTTGAAGACATGATACGCAAATAGTGGCCGTCCCATAAAGGTATTGACGGAAGATGTGAATACCATATGACAATGACGCTTATAAAAGCTGGAAGACTTCAGCAAGAAAAACACAATTACGAAACACTGCCACAACAGCCAAAGCTTATCACAGATATGCTATCTGGTGATGATAAATACAATGTAAATTAATTTGACATGCTAAACTCTGTGTTGTATGAAACTAGTTAGTCAAAGTTTAATATATAATTAATTTATATATATAAGGTTACTATGCGTCCGGGTTTCGCCAGACACGTCCTCTTTTTATGCCCCTGTCCGGGCATTCGGAAGGCTTTCCGGAAAATGGCTTTTGTCCCACTTTTTGACATTGAGTCAATCATTGTGAAAATTTACAACTATTTCTCAATTTACACGGTTAGAACTGAACAACTGAAGGAAAACTGCGAGTTCGTTGAAGCGGAATATCGTCAGGTACGCTTGGTCTCAGCCCCAGGCGCAATCTATGATCCCAACGTCAATTTCCTCAAATGCGGACGATTTTGATGATAATGACTCAGAATGAGATACTTTCACTACTGTTTGGTAAGCTTCAGTAATTTAGTTACTAACTTACTGTTTCTTTTCAGTCAGCTAGTGTGGTGCACTGAACACTCAACTTTGGGAACACTCAACTTTGAGAAATTGGGGAGCCGCGTTAGCGCAGTGGTTAGAGCACTGGCTTCGCATATGAGTTGTCCTGGGTTCATTCCCCAGTTGAGGTATAAATGTTTTTCAGATCGCAACGGCTCCCGGGTCGACCCAGCCTTAAATGGGTACCGCATTAATCCGGGAAGTAAAGACTGCGAGGGAAAGGAGGTGGCTACCGCCCTCATTTGCAGAGGCTCTGAAATGTGAGATCGCTAACATCTCGCACCCCTACGGCATTAATAAATGTTATGGGTTACTTTACATTTTTATTTTCTGAACACTCAGTAAATAAAAGTTTATAATTAAATAAGAACAATATTTTATGTAGTTTAACTTTAATTTTATTTGTACAAAAACTTAATATTGGTCATATTTGATGAACATTTTGTGTATCCTCTTTTTCCATCTGACAATTATGGTAACTATATATATATATATATATCCACACATATATCTGTCATTCAATAATTTGTCTAAGGACTTGTATAAACAAAAATGTCACTTAAACAGAAGATGCGTACTAATATATCTTGTACAGATAAATAAAAACAACACATCGACGCGCGAACTAGTGCGTTCTTTGTTATCCGGGTAAAACTATATTATTTATAGTTTTTTTAAATCTATAAATAGGCAGCGAGTTTCTCCGGTAAGCATGAAGATTCTCTTTGCCAATTACTGGTGTATATTTGCATGCTCACGTTAATGTACTGAAAGATATAGTGCTCTTACTTAGATCTGGGGGTCACCAAGTCTACGGCAGACCTGTTATAACACTCGAGAGCTAAAAATAATCAAGATCATTACACAACTTGGAATGCAAGAAAGAGAAAATGGTGATTGAGATTAAGTTATGAAGAAGTATCGCGCCTGAAACGTTTTATACAAGGATTCCGTTATATATAAAAACGTACAAGTATTCCGTGTAATATATACACGTACATGTATTCCGTGTAATATATACACGTACAAGTATTCCATGCAATATATAAACGTACAAGTATTCCGTGAAATGTATAAACGTACACTAACGTGGCTATTGTTGTTGAAATTGTACACACACATTAAATACTTTCATCAGTCTGAACTCTCACTATTCGCCCATCAGATCCAGTACTTCGTGTACACGAACCGAACATCGGGGACTGCGATGCTTCAGGAAAACCAATAACTAGATGGATGAAGACAATCAAAGAAACCTTACTGAGACACGGGCTGACCATGGCCAAATCGACACGGACAAAGGCGGGCAACTGATTTGTGACGTCACTGATTTGGTGTCACCCAATGTGGTAAAACCACGGTTTCACCCCCTCACGTCCTACCCTATAGGGGGTAGTCATTTACCCCCTTTGTCCATGTGTCGCATTGGCCATGATCAGCCCGAGTCTCAGTAAGGTTTCTTTGATTGCCTTCATCCATCTATAGACCTCTCCGAGTCCGTCAGTGCCAAATAACGTGACCATACAAATTCCTTAGTAACGTTTGTAAATGTAGTCCTGTATTTACAAGGGCCATAGAAGAAACATTGAGTTCAAGGTCGGAGGTTAAAGATTATAAGAACTTAAGAAATAAGAACTACACAGAAAATATTACTTTTCTATTTCTATTTTAACATTAAACTTTACATTTTACTGTTGCCGGAGATAAGGTTGTAACCGTTCTGTATTTGGTTTATTTTCTTGTAATCCTGTAATTTTAACCCTGCTGTTCTTCTTCTTCTTCAGCGTTCATTCTCAAACTCCTGCCGGATCTCTATTGCAGTAGGACAATGGCCCTATTATATTTCCAGCAGGATATAGTCCAGAGAATGGAAATGCGTTGTGTCGCCGTTTTATTTGCGCCAATGGCCCGACACATCCGTCTTCGGCGGGAACCCTGCTGTTCAATTCACATCTAACATCTCTACTAATTCTGTCAACTTTCTCGACAATATTGTCACTATTCATCCCCTTATCTCAGCACATCTGTTTACTACAAACCTACGTATGCACATGGTTTTTCTGCTCTACACTTACTCATCCTCCTTCTTGTCGCAACTTTCTGCCATTCTCCCAGGTTCTTCGCTTTCGTCGCTTATGTAGTGATGATGACGACTTTATTGATAAATAATCTGAGACGATTGCTTTCTTTCGTAGACGTTCATTCCCTGGCAGAGTCATTTCATCGACATGGCCTCGTTTCCGTAAGTTATCTCGGCTTGATACTTTGATTACTACTCAGGGTACTTTCCAGTACTTTCTGTTGGTTGCCTAAATGCATGACAAAAATCTTAATGACATCTTGGTCCACAGTCACAGCAGTTCTTATGTTCATGCTCACTTTGGCACTATTCGTTGCAAACGTGGTCGTTGCTACACATGTCCCTATGTAGTTTAGATCCGTTCTGTTTCATTTCCTAAGGTCACTTTCACTATGGTTGATACCTTTACATGTGAATCCTGTAATGTCATTTATGTTATCGTATGTAAACGTTGTGACAAGAAGTGTATAGGTGAAACGGGCTTACGTTTGATCGACCGCTTCTGCGGAAACTTCATGCAATAAAACTAAAACAAAACCTACCCATGTCGCCATCCATTTCAATGGTGTTGGTCATCATGGTGCCCTCGATAACCAGGTCACTGCCCTCAGATCCTGCACCGCGGATGACAAATCTAGATACGATCTTGAAAATCGATTTACTTTTTAGTATGTTGAAGTATTACTTTTTGTATTGTGGACATTAGTTCGACCATTCAATTGTTTAAAATTTTGTTTTGATGTGATTAAATTTCATAGATATATACTACATGCTGCTAGTAAAACTATACGCAGATCGGGGGGGGGGCACGCAAAAAATTGCAAAACCTATTAGAATGATGAACTGGAGAAGCTGCAAAATGAAATGGAAACAACTAGACAGCAGGCAGAGAACAGACCTAGCCAAGAACATCACAACAAATATCAGCAAACAAGAGCTAAATTTCAAAGAGCTAAGTTAAAAGCCAGACGGAGCAGCTGAAAAGAAACAACAGATACGCTGAACCTTGAAAGAGACACTAGGAAATTATGGAAACTGGTAAAAAAAACTAAATTATGAAGGAACATGGAGAAATACACGGATCACACTTTATAAAAATAGAAACATTGTAACAGGTAAACCTGCAGTTGATTACTTTGCAGACTCTTTTGCAGAAGACAAACAGCAGGAGGTTCGAGAGAACAAACAAAATATTGGACAAGACGAACCTATACCTGAAATCATGTGGGCACCAATCAAATTGAGAGAACTGGAGCATGCAATATCTTAACTGAAAATTAAAAGTCTCCAGGTACTGATGGAGTCGTAAAGAAATTGCAGGATTAACTCAAGAATGTCCAAATGGGTAAAAGCATATCTGCGTAATAGAAGAGACAAGGTACAATTGGATGGTCGCAAGAGCAAGAAAGTCTACCAATAAGAGGAGTCTGCGTCATGGAGTCTGCCAGGGAGGAGTCCTGCCACCTACACTTTTCTTGGTTTACATCAATGACCTTGTTGCCGAACTACCATTTAGGTTCAAAGTAGCAATGTATGCTGACGATCTGGTGATCTTTTGCAAGGCAGAACTTGTGACAGTAGCCACTAAGCAAATATAAAGAGCTATTGATGCATTAACCCTATGGTAAAATAGATAGTGCGTCAGCGTTAACACAGATAAGTACAGCACTACACACTTTATCATCATCATCATCATCAAGTGCCGTCTCCGCAACGTATCTCCAACATCTCATGTCTCTTGTCTTAGTGGTGCACTCTGCTAGACTGTAACCTGTCCATCGTGTAATGTTACTCTCCCACTTGTATCTCTGCCTACCTCTTGCTCGCTTCCCTTTGACTTTACCCTAAAGTAAGGTCTTCAATAGGGTGTCATGTCTTTTAATGTGTCCAAAGTATTTTATTTGCCTGATCTTTATTTCTCTTAGTAGTTCTTTCTTCATATTAAGTGTCTTTAGCACCTCTTTATTTGTTTTCTTCTCTTTACATGATGTTCTCCCTATTCTTCTATATACCCACATCTCAAAGGCATCAATTTTGTCTTCTAATTGTTTATTTAGTGTCCATGTTTCTAACACTCTTTAACCTCTCACTAAATCAAAAAGCCGGTGTTATCAAGACAGATGGAGAACTTTTGAAAGAAAACAAACACCCCATATATCTTGAATTAGTTTACAGTAGTTTAACCACATACAGTAGTTTGAGCACATACAGTAGTTTAACCACATACAGTAGTTTGAGCACATACAGTAGTTTAACCACATACAGTAGTTTGAGCATATACAGTAGTTTAACCACATACAGTAGTTTAACCACATACAGTAGTTTAACCACATACAGTAGTTTAACCACATACAGTAGTTTAACCACATACAGTAGTTTAACCACATACAGTAGTTTAACCACATACAGTAGTTTAACCACATACAGTAGTTTGAGCACATACAGTAGTTTGAGCACATACAGTAGTTTAACCACATACAGTAGTTTAACCACATACAGTAGTTTGAGCACATACAGTAGTTTAACCACATACAGTAGTTTGAGCACATACAGTAGTTTAACCACATACAGTAGTTTAACCACATACAGTAGTTTAACCACATACAGTAGTTTAACCACATACAGTAGTTTGAGCACATACTGTAGTTTAACCACATACAGTAGTTTGAGCACATACAGTAGTTTAACCACATACAGTAGTTTGAGCACATACTGTAGATTTGATATCGCTATTGATATTGTTATATTCAAGTATCTAACTTCATAATGCATGCACATACAATGCTATGTGGAACAATTGCCAGAATTTGACACGCGCAAGTTTACGTTTTACAAATAGTGCCATATCAATAGCCATAAAACGTTGATTTGTAATTTTTAATCAATTTGAAAATGTATTAAAGTTGTTACTGTAGAAACAATGTGTGTGATTAAATATATTGAAAAATAGAGATTGAAATGGCTTGGCCAGTTAAGGAGAAACACATATTGGCCAGCAACAAGAGCATAACATGAGAATGAAAACACAAAGAGGCAGAGGAAGACCAAGAAGAAGGTGGATTGAAGGACTGACGTCATAAATTTATTACTACATATCAAGTTACTAATCTCGGCATTAAAAGACATGACACCCTATTGAAGACCTTACTTGAGGGTAAAGTCAAAGGGAAGCTAGCAAGAGGTAGGCAGAGATACAAGTGGGAGAGTAACATTACACGATGGACAGGTTACAGTCTAGCAGAGTGCACCACCAAGACAAGAGACAGGAGATGTTGGAGATACGTTGCAGCCAACCTTCGTTGCGGAGACGGCACTTGATGATGATGATGAATCTCGGCATAACCCGAGAACCGATCGCCATTCATTCCTGCTGTACAGAACATCAAATAACAGAGGAATTATAGATATAGATTAAAAGTTTGAGGTTTGATTAGCCACGTTTGACCATATTTTACCTAAAATTTGGCATAATCAATAATTTATAATTGTCACACACAAGAATTAAGGAACAAGGCAACAGAAAATTACACAATGACTACACATTAATCTTTCTGTGGTGTAAAACTGAATACGAAAGCAAAATATAGTGTTGCTTTCATCCTGGACCCCGCGGTGTCTAAAAATATCATAAATACGACATTTGTGAGAGAAATGATGATCGCAGTAAACGTCGGAATAAGAAACGAAAACATATCATTCATCCAAACTTACGCACCATGTAATGCACACAAAAACGAAACGGAAAGGGTAGAATTTTTTTTATAATTTAAAAAGAATATAATAAACAACAAGATTTCAACGCACACTTGGGACCCGAAAGATATGAGATAGAAGAATATATTGGAAAGTTTGGAGACAAAACAAACAAATCAAATGACAACGGCTACAGTTTAATTCAAATGTGCATTCAACACAATTTATTTATTACTAACATATTCCTTAAGCACAGACAATCCCAAGTTCCCACCTGGTACAAGTGGAACAATTTAAACTGCAAAAGCCAGATAGACTTTATACTAACAAGAAGATCCAACAGACGACAAATAACAGACGCAAGAGTGATACCAAACATGTGTGTAGACACCGACCATAAAACAGTAATAGTAGCTGTAAAAACAAACAGAAGGAGAAAGAAGAAAGACAACAACAAAGATAAAAAAAACATAAATTAAAATACACAAACTTAAGACGACATGGTACAGGAGCATTACACACACAAAATCACAGAAAAATTAGAAAAACAACCAATAGATACTACAACAACAAAAGAAGAATGCTAATTATTCAAAGACGCTATGACCCAAGCGGCAGGAGAATCATGCGGATACAAGAATAACAGCGTAAAGAAAACACACAAAAACAGCATGGTGGAATGAAGAAGTCAAAAAAGCCACAAGAGAAAAGAAACAGAAATATAAGAGATAGGTCAAAAGTAAAAACCAAGTAGATTACATAGAATACAAGAGAGCAAAAACAAATGCCAAGAAAATCATTACAACTGCCAAAATCAACTGATGGAAAGAAAATGGAGACATGCTCACCGCAGATTATAAAAATACACAAAACAGGTATTCTAAGAAAATTAAGAACATGAGAAACAAAGATGATATATATGAACCAACAGAAATAATAATCGACGAAAAAAGGTAATGGACTAAAAGAACCGAATTAAATAATGGAAAGATGGCAACAATATTTCAAAAAACGACTGTACTTAAAGGAGGGAGAAGACGACACAACAATAAACACTCCATCAGCACACCTAGAACCAAATATACTACTATCGGAAATAGAAAATGCAATTAATAAAGTACCAATAAACAAAGCAGCAGGCTCTTATAACATACAAATAGAACTTATCAAAGCAGCAGCAGAGAGCGAGACCAGAAGAACAGATGACCACATAGACTTTTTAATGTCATTTGGAAGAAACAAGAAACACTAGAAGATTGGAGAAACGCGACAATCATTCCCAAATGGAAGAAAAAATGTTGAAAGAGAGATTGCACAAAATATAGGGGATATCCTTCTAAGCCACACAGGAAATATTTTAAACAATGTATTAGAACAACGATTACGATCAAACATTGAATAACAACTTGAAGACACAAAATGGACTTCCGTAAGAACAAAAGCTGTACGGATGATATTTTTTACACTTAGCTAACAGAATGAGCCACAGAAAAAAAACCAGAGAATTATATATCGCATTCGTCAATCAAAGAAAAGGACTTCGACAGAGTGGACAGACAACAACCATAGAAAACATTATCAGTATACGGAGTTCGAGAACATGTAATCAACATATGCAAGAGCATTTACAGTAATAGTCAATGCGAAGTAAGAGCAAATGCAGGTGTGCCCAATAAGTTCCAAATCCATTCAGGAGTTTGCCAGGTGTGTGTCCTATCCCCTCTACATTTTATAACATATATCGACCACATCTGTAAACTAACAAGTACTAGCACAGCAGATAACATGAAAGACACATTGAACGAACTAAACTTTACAGACGACTAAATACTAATAGCGACATCAGAAGAACAATTGCAAGACCATATGAACAAACTCCCCACAACATGTCAAAAATTCAACATGAAAATTAATATTGAAAAGACGAAATAATGGCAATAGCAAAGAAAGAAAGAAATATCACTATCTCCATCGATAATAAACACTTTAAATATGTTAAGGAGTTCACTTACTTAAGAAGCATTATAACGAGTGAAAGGAAAAACGGTAAAGGGATACAAAATATATATATCAATATATTTTGCATATAAATAAATAAAAATAAATAAATGCATATAAATAAATATGCAACAAAACATACCAGATCCTAGAACAGATGACACGTATTTTCAAGAACATAAATGTAAACATATACACTAAAGTTGCATTGTAAAAGACTATTATTATCCCATTACTATGCTACCAGTGCCAAACCTGGACAATATCGGCACAGGACAAAAGAAAAATAGTGACAACAGAAATGACATGTCTATGAAGAATACTCGTCCTCAAGAGATAGATTAGAAAACGATAACATCAGACAGATAATCAAAACAATACCAGTATTGGAACACATCAAAAGATAACAGTTCAAGTGATTTTAACACGCGTCCAGACTACCAACAGAGAGCATGCCACAGATGGTCATGACACATAAACATCACAGCTATAAAACTAAAGATATACCATGTAAAAAATGGATCACAGATATCAAATAAGCCACAGGAACAAGCTTATATAAACACCACAAAGGAAGGCCATCTGCAGAGAACTCTTCAACTCATGACGCCGCAAGGCAAACAAGGGCCACGGTATAGATATAGAAAGAATAATTTATATAATCTTTATATAATATTTGTCTCTACATATAAAAAATATAAATATAAATTTCATAAAAATAAATTTAATATAGAAATAATATAAACGCATATAATATTTGACTATAAGCAATCTTTACTTTATGGCAATCATGCTCTATGGTAAATTTAACAATAATACTATAGCACATTTATACTTTCTGGTAACCCTGTTTTATTTTAAGATTTTGTAGTACTAATATCCTTATATAGTATGTAACTACTTTCCGCTTGTTATTTTAGTCCCACCCAAAATTACATAAATATCCAAACATTACTTGTCGCAAGCCACAAGAAGACCGAGCTGGATAGCGAGGGTGGTTTGCAAGAATGATTAGGATGAGCGTACAACCGGTATGAAAATCTGCTGTTTCTTCTTTCTGGTTCCTGCCATCATTTTTCCACTGAGGAAGGAAAGGAAGATTTCTGTTAGTCCACGTCGCGCAACACGAGTGATGAGTTGTATAGAGGAGCTATACCGTTCTTAATGGCCTGTTGGTTAGTGTTATTTTCAGTCACTGTAAGTACAACTTACGTGTTAGTAATTGCAATCTATCTATCTATCTATCTATCTATCTATCTATCTATCTATCTATCTATCTATCTATCTATCTATCTATCTATCTATCTATCTATCTATCTATCTATCTATCTATCTATCTATCTATCTATCTATCTATCTATCTATCTATCTATCTATCTATCTATCTATCTATCTATCTATCTAATGTAATCTATCTATCTATCTATCTATCCATCTATCCATCCATCCATCCATCCATTCATCCATCCATCCATCCATCCATCCATCCATCCATCCATCCATCCATCCATCCATCCATCCATCCATCCATCCATCCATCCATCCATCTATCTATCTATCTATCTATCTATCTATCTATCTATCTATCTATCTATCTATCTATCTATCTATCTATCTATCTATCTATCTATCTATCTATCTATCTATCTATCTATCTATCTATCTATCTATCTATCTATCTGTCTGTCTGTCTATATATCTGTCTGTCTGTCTGTCTGTCTGTCTGCCTGCCTGCCTGTCTGTCTGTCTGTCTGTCTGTTTATCTATCTATCTTTTTATATATGTATCTATTTATCTATCTTTATCTCTTTGTATATTTATGTGAGTTTATATTTTGCTCATGTTTAGTTATTGTACATTACTTCTTAGTGAACAAGCATGCGCTGGCATTGTCGCCAAATAGTCAATATCCGAAGTTTATTTTCAAAAATCGAGGGCTTTTCCCCCTCCAGATATTATTAAGGACTTTCAATGAACCAGCTATATTTCTAAATTTAAAAAAAGAAGGTTACATTTTACATGATTAATATAAATCATTGCATAAATATTTCTTTGCATATATCATGCATTTATGAAAAGTGGAATTTTAATTATCAGCGTATAAACAACAATAATTAATAATGACAATACTGATAATAATATACGTAATAAGTAATATAGTATTAATAGTAATAATACTAGTAATAATAATAGTAATAATAATAGTAATAATAATAGTAAAAATAATAATAGTAATAATAATAGTAATAATAATAGTAATAATAATAGTAATAATAATAGTAATAATAATAGTAATAATAGTAATAATAATAATAATAGTAATACTAATAGTAATAATAATAGTAATAATAATAATAGTAATAATAATAGTAATAATAATAGTAATAATAATAGTAATAATAATAGTAATAATAATAGTAATAATAATAGTAATAAAAACAGTATGAACATGTGTAGCACATCTCGTTGTATTCACCATTCATCATCATCAAGTGAAGTCTTCACCATGAAGATTGGCTACAATAGAACTCCTACCTCCCCATGTATCTTGTTTTGGTGGTGCACTCTGCTAAACTGTAACCTGTCCATCTTGTGATGTTACTTTTTCACTTATATCTCTGTTTATTTCTTGCTAGCCTCTCTTCGACTTTACCCTCAAGTAAGGTCTTCAATAATGTTTCATGTCTTTTAATGTGTCCAAAATATTTTATTTGCTTGATCTTCATTTCCCTTAATAATTATTTATTCATATTAATTGTTGTTAGAACCTCTTTGTTTAATTTCTTCTCTTTCCATTATGTTCTCCATATTCTTCAATATATCCACATCTCAAAGGAAGGTATCAATTATGTCTTCTAATTGTCTGTTTAGTGTCCATGTTTCTGAGTCATACATTAATATAGAATAGATGTAGCATTTGTTAGTTTACATTATTAGCTTGTTTGTAATTTGTTTGGATATTAATATTTTCTTTATCTCATTGAACATACCTTTAGCCATTTCTATTCTCCTTTTAACTTCTACATCACATCTGCCATTATTTGTGATTATGTGTCCAAGGTATTGATAATGTTCTACTTGTTGTAGTTTCTCTCAGTGTATGTTTATGTTTAGTACCTGTCCTTCTGTGAATTTGCTGATTATCATGGTTTTTGTTGTTTGTATATTTATATCCAGTTGATATTCTTTACTTGGCTTATCGACTTGATCTATTAGTCTTTGTTAGTTCACGTTCACCCTGTGCTAAGAAAACAGTGTTATTTTAATATCTAAGATTGTTTACTAATGTCCCATTGATCTTGAGTCCTGGTGTTCCTTCCATATGTTTAAAGATATTTTCTGTGCAGCTATTAAATAGACAGGATGACAAAATACATCCTTGTCTTACCCCTCTTCTAATTTCTATGTATCGTGAGTAGCTGTTTTCACACCTTATTGATGCAGTCTGTTCCCAATATATATTTCTAATCAGTTTGATGTCTTTTTCATCTAAGCATATTTATTGAAGACATCTAATTAATTTTTTATGGTGAACTCTGTCAAGGGCCTTGCTGTAGTCTATGAAGCAAAAATAGATACCTTTTTGGACTTCTATATATTTATCTATCAACAGTCGGATAATAAGTATAGTTTCTCTAGTTCCTCTGTTTTGCCTAAAACCGAATTGTTCCCTTCACCTTCTTCTTCTTCTTCTTTCGTTCACTTGAAACATGTCTATATCTGCAATTCTGTCTCCTTAATAAAACTCACTGTCTTTTGTAGTTCATACAGTGTCCCATAGAGCTTTGATTCCAGTGTTGTTTCCTCTGGCCAATATGTCTGCCTCAGCGTTTCATGCTCAGAACACTCTTGAAGTATATGTTTGGCACTCTGTACTGCCTGTCCACATGTACACATGGCCGTGTTGCCAATCTTGAACTTTGTATACATGTGACTGCGGAGTCGGTTGTGTCCTGTTCTGAGACGTAGAATTATAACTTGTTCTGATCTGTTCATAATGTGATAGTCATCTTGTGTTGGTGTTTGTGGCTTTCTTATTGACTTGATCATCTGTTTTTTCTGATGGTAGGTGATTGGTATATCTGGTTGATCTTCGGCAGCACCTTCCTTAGCCAGTTGGTCTGCTTTTTCATTTCCTGGTATTCCACAGTGAGAGGGTATCCACTGCATGGTTACCCTATACTGGTAAGACAATTCGCTAAGTAGTTTTTTCAAGTCTGTTAGTTTTCCAGACTGGAGAGCTTGAAGCACTGACCTTGCATCTGTCAGGAATACCACAGGCTGTAGGTCAGAGTTGGAGTTCAGCAGTTTTTTAGCTGCCACAGTAATTGCCTGGATTTCTGCATCATAATTATTGCAGAATTTTCCTGTCGGTGTTCTGATTGTATCTCTAGGCTTGTGTGGATATTCTATATATACACCTGCACCTCCATTCCTCACAGCATTCTGTGCTGACCCATCTGTGTATACTCTGACCCATATATCTTGTGGATATTCCTCGTCCAGGAAACTGAGGGTGACTGTCCTCCGCTGCACACTGTTCTGTTCGTCCTCGCTTAGTATTCCTTTCACATGGGTCTGAATGTATATTGGCATTCCATGCCTTTCACTCCATGGAGTTTGTTCTGGTACAGACCTTAAGGGGCTGTCAACTTCAGGTAGGTCTGTAAGTTGTCTACGGAGTCGTTTAGCTTGATGGATAAAGCTGCTTCTTTTCAGTCGCCCCATTGCTAGGTTTTGGAATCTTTCCTTCATTGGATGACTTGGCATACACTGAAACTTTTCCGCTTGAATTAGTACTTTTGTGTCTCTGCGTTCGCCAAGTGTTTGCATTCTTCCCATTTTCTGCATCTCTGCTATGGGTGTTGATTTCATTGCTCCCAACATTATTCTAAGTGCCTGGTTTTGCACTTTATCTAGATCTTGTAATGTGGTGTTTGATGCAGGACACCACGCAGCTGAACCATATTCCAGGTGTGGTCTTATGCCTTGCTGGTAAACTTTACTGAGTATATTCCCACTGGCTCCCCATGTGGTTCCACTTAGTTTTCTCAGGATAGCTAACTTCCTCCTGGCTTTTGTTGTTGCTTTGTTTATGTGCTGCTTCCATGTCAGCTTATCATCAAAAGTAACTCCGAGGTATGTTGGTTGTTTGTCTTCTTTCAAGAGCTCTCCGTCTATCTTGATATGACCGGCTTTTTGTTTTGGTGAGAGGGTAAAGAGTGTAGTGCTGCACTTATCTGTGTTAATGCTGACACACCATCTATTTGCCCATAAGGTTAGGGCATCGATAGCTCTTTGTATTTGTTTAGTGGCCACTGTCGCATGTTCTTCCGTGCACCAGATCACCAGGTCGTCAGCATACATTGCCACTTTGATCCCGTGTGGTAGTTCAGCAACTAGGTCATTGATGTAAACCAAGAAAAGTGTGGGTGACAGGACTCCTCCCTGGGGGACTCCATGACGCAGTAGGACTTTATTGCTTTTGCGACCATCTAATTGTACCCTGGCTCTTCTATTATGCAGGTATGCTTTTACCCATTTGTACATTCTTGAGCTAACCCTGCAATTTCGCAATTTCTTTAGGAGACCTTCTTTCCAGACCTTATCAAATGCTTTCCTAAGGTCTATCCATGCTGCTAGTACCAGTTTCTTATCTTGGAAGGCATCCTCAATCTCTTGGGAGAGGTAGGTTGCCTGATCTTCAGTAGAGTAGCACTGTCTGAAACCTGCTTGCTGTGATACCAGAAGGTTTTCACTTTCAAGGTACCACTGCATCCTAAGATTGATAATGCGTTCCATTGTTTTGCATAAACAGCTTGTGAGGCTGATGGGCCTGTAGTTGGAGACTGTGTTGCCATCTTTTCCTGATTTGAGGAGTGGTATCATTATTGCTTCTCTCCACGCCTGTGGTACATTACCTGTGGACCAGCTTGTGTTAAAGATTTGCAGCAGCTTTGCTCTTGCTGCAATTCCCAGGTTTCTAATCATTTCATTGGACACTCCATCAGCTCCAGGGGACTTTTTCATTTTCAATTTGGATATTGCATGCTCCAGTTCTCTCATTGTGATTGGTGCCTCCATGACTTCAGGTATAGGTTCGTCTTGTCCAATGTTTTGCTGGTTCGCTCGAACCTCCTGTTGTTTGTCTGGGCTGACTTTGACGTTATTGTCTTCTGCAAAGGAATCTGCAAAGTAATCAGCTGCATGTTTACCTGTTAAAATGTTTTTATCTTTATAAAGTGTGATCCTGGTATTTCTCCCTGTACCTTCATCATTTAGTTGTTTTACAAGTTTCCATAATTTCCTAGTATCTCTTTCTAGGTTCAGCGACTCTGTTTTTTCTTTCCAGCTGTTCCGTCTGGCTTGTAACTTGGCTCTTTGAAATTTAGCCTTTGTTTGCTGATATTTGTTGTGATGTTCTTGGCTAGGTCTGTTCTCAGCCTGCTTTCTAGATGTTTCCATCTCATTTTGCAGCTTTTCCAGTTCATCATTCCAGTAGGGTTTGTAGTTTTTGCGTGCCCCCCTGGGTATGGTTTTACTAGCAGCATGTAGTATACATCTATTAAATTCACTCACTGCTCTATTGATGTCTTTGTCCAAGTTCATGTCCTTAGCTAGAACACTGGTTAAATGCTGGTACATTTTCCAGTCTGCCCTCTTATAGTTCCACCTAGTGAGCGTGCTGCTGTCCTTGGTATATTCATTGTGAATTTCCAGAAATACTGGTCTGTGGTCACTACCCCCAAGCTGCTTTCCAACGACACGTGTGATGTTCCATTCCAGGCCTGGTGAGTAGAATGCCAGGTCTGGTGTAGAAGTGGTGTGCCATGCTCTCGAGTAGAAGGTTGGTGAGTCAGCTGGCTGGTTAATAAGAATGAGATTATTTTCATCCTGCCAGCTCTCAAGTTCCTCACCTCTCTTGTCGATATGATCGTAGCCCCAGCTCTGAGAGTGGCTGTTGAAGTCACCACACACCATAAGCCTTTCTTTATCTGGAATTGTGTCTAGTGCCAATGGTTTATCATTTGGGCAGTAGTAGTTCAGGAGATGGAATTCTGCACTGTCTGTTTTTATGTGGAGCATCTGGTATTCTGCCCCGTCCATGTATACTTCCAGCTGACATGCGCTGATATTGTTTTTAACTAGTGTCAGAATTCCACCCTTTCGCCTGTCTTTTCGGTCAGATCGGTAGCAATGGTAGCCTCTGATTTTGAAGGCTATGTCGCTGCTGAGGTGTGTTTCTTGGATACAGCAAATATTAACTTGTTCTTCACTGAGGACATTTTCAAGTTCCAATTTTTTGCTGTATCCATCTCTTTTACTGTTGACACCCTCAGCATTCCAGTGCATTATTTTTATTGGTCGTCTGTTTGTTTGGCCAGTAGCTCTATTCCCTTGCCTCCTGGCTCCTCGGGGCAATTGAGAAGGACTTCCAGTAACTGAGGTTGGGCCCTTTCGAGGTATAGGGCCCGGCACCGTCCCTGCCTGAACGTCCGCCACAGGGCAGGCACCATGACATTTATTAGATGCAGACATGTTTCCATTGTGTTTTATGCGTGGCAACCTGATTATCTGTGCGCCTTTTGGCTGGTTGCCTCCGTCTTCAGCACTCTGCTTACTTGGGCCGGACTATGGTCCTGCTCGAGTGGGAGTGCCCGACCAGTCTTAGTTTCCAGCCTCTGATGGCTGAACTAAGCCCCATCACCACTTCAAGGTTCTGGCCTCGATGGGGTTCCCTTCACCTATTTCAGTGTCTATCTTGTTTTTTAATTCTTTCATGTATTAATCTTAAGTAGTAGTTTAGTTATATGACTCATTAAACTTATTGTTCTATATTCTGTACAGTCCACAGCCCTGGGCTTCTTAGGTAGTGGTATGAATATTGATGATGTCATGTCTTTAGGTATGTGGTCTGTTTCATATATGTCACTGCAAAGTTATGTAATAGTTTCCACACCAAATTAATCTAGAGTGTTTATTATGTCTGTCGTAATGTTGTTGGAGCCTGTGGCCTTTCCAAATGTTGTTGATTTTATTGCGTTTTCTACTTCTGCTTTCAGTATTGCTGGTCCATCATTGTTGTATAGTGTAGGTTTTTTGTTCCGTTGGTCATCAAACAGTTCGGTCACATACTCTGCCCATCTTGTAAGTACTTCTGTTTTCTGAAATATAATTTTTCCACTTTTATCTTTAATGCAGCCACTCCCATTTATATGATTTTTCTTATTTGTGATCTGCCTAATTTCTTTTGTCTGCTGTTGTACTGACATCTATATGTCACTGCAATTTGTGTCTACCTCTGTTTTTTTCGCATGTAACGTATGCCATTGTCTATAATTTAATAGTGTGGGAATTTTTATCTTTCTTCCTTTCTGACAATTTCTCTAATATTTCATCTGTCTTCCATGTTTCCTTGTTCCTGGCTTTTCTTATTGGTAAATTTTCATTTGATGTTTAAATACTTTTCATTTAGGCTGTCTCATTTATTGTCAACTTTATCTTCTGAATTTCCCATTCTGTATTGTTCCGTGCGTTCTATCATTAGATGTTTATATCTATTCCTATTATCGACAAGGTATTTTTGTTGTATGTCTGGTTTTTATAGTGCTAAGTGTCTATCTGTGGATCTTTGTTTCTTCTGGATTATGGTAAAAGTTAATATCAGCTCCTGGAAATGTTGTAGTGTTCTTGACACTATTTATAAATCTGTTGTTGATCATAATATAATCCTTTTGGTTTCTCATTGTCTCAATGAGTTTTCTATGTATATAAACTTCTATATTCATGTTCAAAGAATGTATTGTGGTAAGTGTGTTCTTCTCACAGAACTTTATACGTCGTTCTCCTCTGATATTTTCGGACCCTAGTTCAAATTGCCGACACGTCTTCTTTTCCCTATTTTTGCATTCATTACTCTCAAGACTATTAGCATATCTGTTGATTTTACTGGCTTGAGTAGTGTTTTTAGTTCTTCATAGTAATTTTAGATTTCGTCTTCAGTTAGTCTGTAATTGCTGCGTATGTTTGTATAATGGTTTTGCTTTGTTCTTTAGCATCATCATTCTGTCGTTATATGTCAAGTACCTGCTGATGTATTTTTGTATTTCTTTCTTGATCAGTACTCCTACCACCCCCCTCCCCACCCGTTCATGGTAACCTCATGAATGTATAAAGCCAAAATTTCCCGTTATTGTGTACCCAGCATCCTTCCATTTCGTCTCTGCTTCTCCTATAGTATCTACATTTAATGCTTCTGCCTCTAATATTAAGATGTCTAGCTTTCCTGACCGGTGTAGTGTTTTATCATTCCATGTCTCTATTCTTATATGTTGCTTCCTTATCTTCAGATGCTGTCGGTCCGTTACTTGGCTTTGGGGTGTACGTGGTGAGATCCTAGTCTTTTTCACGGTGGCCAGCCATCATTCATTGCTATGCCCTGAACGTGCCTCTTGAGCACCACACTTTGCTGTTTTGCCGCTTGAGCTGTTAATCCATTTGGATTCCTCCGCCTCGTGCGCCGCCACAGACTTTTAGTAGTTATTTTTACTTTAGATATTGTTAGCTTTAAAGAATTATTCATAATTCATGTCCTGTTTATTTATGTATGCTACACAGAATGTTCATGTATGCTATTCAGAATGTATGCCTTTAACACTAAATGTATATACAACACCTGGCAGGTGTTTCATATCCCTGACATCATTGACATCTCTCTGTAAAAATAGAGATATACTTTGAGGTAGAGAGTATGTGGGAGAGTGAGAGAGAGGTGCATATATAGCAAGCGAATTAGTATATATGAACGTGAGTTAATCTATTCGACAAGTACGTTATTGATAGAGGGAGATAGTTAATTAAGTTAACTAGTGAGTGAGTGTTTGTGTGTGGGTATGTGAGTTGACTAGTGATTGAGTGTTTGTGTGTGTGTATGTGAGTTGAACTTTGTATGTGAGTATTTACACCCTATGAGTAGGAGGCATCTTCTCAAAGTATTGTACACAGCTGAAAGAGTTAGAATCTTGCACACAACTGAAAGAGTTAGAATATTTCACACAACTGAAAGAGTTAGAATCTTGCACACAACTAAGAGATAATCTTGAACACAACTAAGAGTTAGAATCTTGCACACAACTGAAAGAGTTAGAATATTTCACACAACTGAAAGAGTTAGAATCTTGCACACAACTAAGAGAGAATCTTGCACACAACTAAGAGTTAGAATCTTGCACACAACTAAGAGTTAGAATCTTGCACACAACTAAGAGTTAGAATCTTGCACACAACTAAGAGTTAGAATCTTGCACACAACTAAGAGTTAGAATCTTGCACACAACTAAGAGTTAGAATCTTGCACACAACTAAGAGTTAGAATCTTGCACACAACTAAGAGTTAGAATCTTGCACACAAATAAGAGTTGGAATCTTTCACATAACAAAGAGATGGAATGTTGAACACAAATAAGAGATGGAATCTTGCACATAACTGAGAGTTAGAATCTTGCACACAACTAAGAGGTGGAATGTTGAACACAAATAAGAGATGGAATCTTGCACGTAACTGAGATTTGATATCTTGCACACAACTGAGATTTGATATCTTGCACACAACTGAGATTTGATATCTTGCACACAACTGAGATTTGATATCTTGCACACAACTGACATATTAAATCTTGCACACAACTGAGATCTGATATCTTGCACACAACTGACAGATGAAATCTTGCATACAACTGACAGATGGAATCTTGCACACAACTGACAGATGAAATCTTGCATACAACTGACAGATGAAATCTTGCACACAACTGACAGATGAAATATTGCATACAACTGACAGATGAAATCTTGCATACAACTGAAAGATGGAATCGTGCACACAACTGACAGATGAAATCTTGCATACAACTGACAGATGAAATGTTGCACACAACTGAAAGATGAAATCGTGCACACAACTGACAGATGAAATCTTGCATACAACTGACAGATGAAATCTTGCATACAACTGAAAGATGGAATCGTGCATACAACTGACAGATGAAATCTTGCATACAACTGACAGATGAAATCTTGCACACAACTGAGAAATATAGTCATATATGAAATGAAGCTCTGGAGTCAGTACATTATTGTACATAATTATACAAGATCGATATTGCTCCTAATTACTAATTTTATTTAGCTTAATTTAAGAGAAAACTAGAGAGAGAGAGAGAGAGACCAGGTGAATGCGCCTAGCTATGAGATCGACAGACTAGCAGTAGAAGACCTGTTATTTGAATTAATTAGACCTTCATTCGTTCCTTTTCTTAATTATTCACGTTTTTTGCCTTGGTTAATATTTATATACTTGGAACCATATGCAAAAAATATCCAAGGCTATTCGAAGTATATAAATAGTAACCAATGGAAAGCGTGACTATAATAAAACAAGAACCGAATGACGGCATGTTTACTTTTTGCAGTAGGTCTATAATAAGCCGATGGTCACGATTATGAGTTAAAACTAGTAGTACGCAAAAGATAAATACACATCAAACTCACCAATACTACACGATTTGTCTTTATTTGGACCTGAAAGAATAGTAAACAATGTCATGCATATCATAAGAGACGAATAAGGTGGTTTTATGTATATTTGACCAACCAACTCCGTGACCTCCGATTTGATGAAGCCTGTTAAAGACACACTAGAATGTTGGAAAAGTGGAATCATTTTATTTTTAGATTGACATTAGATTGCAAGGAAGTCACGACAATCTCCCATATAGAGTCAAAGAATTCTCCTAGTTTGTGGCACTGCACACAATAGTCGAATGAAATAAACTAGTTTTTTTGGAACTTGCAAGAGCTATAAATAAAATCACAATCAAGATATAATTCAAAAGAATGTCACTTGGAAGCTGAAAGTAAAACTCCACTACTTGGAAGCGGAAAGTAAAACTCCACTACTTGGATGCTGAAAGTAAAATTCCACTACTTGGAAGCTGAAAGTAAAACTCTACCAAATGGCATAGGGAACCAAATATGTGACACATTGATACTCCCTTGTGTGTGTGCTTTCGTGATAATCATGCCTATGTATGTAGCAATCAGTCATCACCCTCCTCCCTGCATGTAGCAATCATAGTCATCACCCCCCTGAATGTAGCAATCACAGTCATCACCCCCCTGAATGTAGCAATCACAGTCGTCACCCCCTCCATGCATCTAGCAATTACAGTCATCACCCCCTCCCTGCATGTAGCAATCACAGTCATCACCCCCCTGAATGTAGCAATCACAGTCATCACCCCCCTGAATGTAGCAATCACAGTCATCACCCCCCTGAATGTAGCAATCACAGTCATCACACCCTCCATGCATCTAGCAATTACAGTCATCACCCCCTCCATGCATCTAGCAATTACAGTCATCACCCCCTCCCTGCATGTAGCAATCACAGTCATCACCCCCTCCCTGCATATAGCAATCACAGTCATCACCCCCTCCCTGCATGTAGCAATCATAGTCATCACCCCCCTGAATGTAGCAATCACAGTCATCACCCCCCTGAATGTAGCAATCACAGTCATCACCCCCCTGAATGTAGCAATCACAGTCATCACCCCCCTGAATGTAGCAATCACAGTCATCACCCCCTCCATGCATCTAGCAATCACAGTCATCACCCCCTCCCTGCATATAGCCATCACAGTCATCACCCCCCCCCCCCCTGATTGTAGCAATCACAGTCATCTACCTCCGACACAAGCATATAGCACTCACAGTTATCAACACCCCCCATCCATGCTTGTAGCAATCACAGTCATCACCCCCCTCCTCCACTGCTTGTAGCAATCACAGTCATCACCCCCCTCCTCCACTGATTGTAGCAATCACAGTCATCACCCCCCTCCTCCACTGATTGTAGCAATCACAGTCATAGCCCCCCTCCTCCACTGCTTCTATCAATCACAGTCATCTACCTCCGACACAAGCATATAGCACTCACAGTTATCAACACCCCCCATCCATGTTTGTAGCAATCACAGTCATCACCCCCCTCCTCCACTGCTTGTAGCAATCACAGTCATCACCCCCCTCCTCCACTGATTGTAGCAATCACAGTCATCGCCCCCCCAAGAATGTAGCAATCACAGTCACCACCCCCCCCCAAGAATGTAGCAATCACAGTCATCACCCCACCCCCCAAGAATGTAGCAATCACAGTCATCGCCCCCCCCAAGAATGTAGCAATCACAGTCATCACCTCACCCCCAAGAATGTAGCAATCACAGTCATCACCCCCCCCCCCCAAGAATGTAGCAATCACAGTCATCACCCCCCCAAGAATGTAGCAATCACAGTCATCGCCCCCCCAAGAATGTAGCAATCACAGTCATCACCCCCCCCAAGAATGTAGCAATCACAGTCATCACCCCCCCCCCCCCAAGAATGTAGCAATCACAGTCATCCCCCCCCCAAGAATGTAGCAATCACAGTCATCACCCCACCCCCCAAGAATGTAGCAATCACAGTCATCACCCCACCCCCCAAGAATGTAGCAATCACAGTCATCCCCCCCAAGAATGTAGCAATCACAGTCATCGCCCCACCCCCCAAGAATGTAGCAATCACAGTCATCGCCCCCCCCCCCCAAGAATGTAGCAATCACAGTCATCACCCCCCCCCCCCAAGAATGTAGCAATCACAGTCATCACCCCCCCCCAAGAATGTAGCAATCACAGTCATCGCCCTCCCCCCAAGAATGTAGCAATCACAGTCATCACCCCCCCCAAGAATGTAGCAATCACAGTCATCACCCCCCCCCAAGAATGTAGCAATCACAGTCATCGCCCCCCCCCCCAAGAATGTAGCAATCACAGTCATCACCCCACCCCCCAAGAATGTAGCAATCACAGTCATCACCCCACCCCCCAAGAATGTAGCAATCACAGTCATCACCCCCCCCCCAAGAATGTAGCAATCACAGTCATCACCCCACCCCCCAAGAATGTAGCAATCACAGTCATCACCCCCCCAAGAATGTAGCAATCACTGTCATCACCCCCCAAGAATGTAGCAATCACAGTCATCACCCCCCCCCCCCAAGAATGTAGCAATCACAGTCATCACCCCACCCCCCAAGAATGTAGCAATCACAGTCATCACCCCACCCCCCAAGAATGTAGCAATCATAGTCATCACCCCCCCCCCCCAAGAATGTAGCAATCACAGCCATCACCCCCCTCCCCCCAAGAATGTAGCAATCACAGTCATCACCTCCCCCCAAGAATGTAGCAATCACAGTCATCACCCCCCCCCAAGAATGTAGCAATCACAGTCATCACCCCCCCCCCAAGAATGTAGCAATCACAGTCATCACCCCCCCCCAAGAATGTAGCAATCACAGTCATCACCCCCAAGAATGTAGCAATCACAGTCATCACCCCCCCCCAAGAATGTAGCAATCACAGTCATCACCCCCCCCCCCCCAAGAATGTAGCAATCACAGTCATCACCCCCCCAAGAATGTAGCAATCACAGTCATCACCCCCAAGAATGTAGCAATCACAGTCATCACCCCCCCCCCAAGAATGTAGCAATCACAGTCATCACCCCACCCCCCAAGAATGTAGCAATCACAGTCATCACCCCCCCCCCAAGAATGTAGCAATCACAGTCATCACCCCCCCCCCAAGAATGTAGCAATCACAGCCATCACCCCCCTCCCCCCAAGAATGTAGCAATCACAGTCATCACCTCCCCCCCAAGAATGTAGCAATCACAGTCATCACCCCCCCCCAAGAATGTAGCAATCACAGTCATCACCCCCCCCCCCCCAAGAATGTAGCAATCACAGCCATCACCCCCCCCCCCCCAAGAATGTAGCAATCACAGTCATCACCCCCCTCCCCCCAAGAATGTAGCAATCACAGTCATCACCCCCTCCCCCAAGAATGTAGCAATCACAGTCATCACCCCCCCCCCCCAAGAATGTAGCAATCACAGTCATCACCCCCCCCCCAAGAATGTAGCAATCACAGTCATCACCCCCCCCCCCCCCAAATGTAGCGATCACAGTCATCACCCCCTCCCCCAAGAATGTAGCAATCACAGTCATCATAACCCCCATCTGCATGTAGGAAACATAGTCATCACCAAAAAACCCGTGTATGATTGACCAATGGTCAGTTTTTTTCAATACACTTTAATTTTAGAATGTTCACTTAAATGTAAATATGTTTGTCTACATAACTCAATATATACGCATGTACACTGGACTTTCGCATGTGACACGTTTGAAGGTCTGACCAGTGTCCTATCATTCCAACCACAATTCATCAAGAAACTTCTAGTAGATAAGATGACTATATAGTGAGAAGTTTCTCTTGTTGAAAGCCCATTGCACTGAGTCGTTACAATTACGCATTTGAACACAGGGCGAACATCTTAACCACTACGCCAGGGAGATCCTCAAGTACAAATCTGAGATTTGTGTTCAAGAGGTCACGAGTTCTAATCCGGCTCGTGTCGTCTTGTTTATAAGGTGGATTTTTCGGAGATCCCTGTGGATTATCACTTGAAGCTACGGGGTTACGTGCTATGAGTGGTACTCTCGGCAGGCGGCGTGCCGCTTCGTTGAGAGTGACGGAGTACATATGGGAAACCAAGTACAATTAAGCCAATCTTCTACGGCATTTAAACACTTCTTAATTAGGCATTTGTATACTTTGTACACGGGTTTTCTTTTCAAACCATTGCACACTGTTGAAATGTTGAATCGTTTAGGTATACATAAAGTTCTAGAGAAATGCCCCCTTACAACCACACACAAAAAAAAAATACAAAACATACACATACGTCATGTGGATCGAAACATACAACTGTGCTGTTAACAAGAAAGAAACATACACATCTAGTGTTAGAAAGAAAGAAACATACAAATGTGTTTTTAGCAAGAACGAAACATACAAAAGTGTTGTTAGAAAGAAAGAAATATACAAATGGGAACAATATATAGAAATATATACAAATATAGAAATATACTTTAGAAAGAAACATACACATCTAGTGTTAGAAAGAACGAAACATACAAATGGGATATTAGAAAGAATGAAACATACAAATGGGATATTAGAAAGAATTAAACATACAAATGGGATATTAGAAAGAATGAAACATACAAATGGGATATTAGGAAGAACGAAACATACAAATGGGATATTAGAAAGAACGAAACATACAAATGTATTCTTAGCAAGAACGAAACATATAAATAGGCTGTTAGCAAGATAGTCCAAAATCAATGTTCAGATTAGTTAGCTTAATTTCAACCCCAGACATCTGGATCAAGGTTAAACAGGTCTGGAATTTTGCTCTAAAACCAATGAAAAAAATGAATCTGGTTGCTATTTCGGTAAATAACTACATAGGACACACATCCGTGACCAATGGCATGAATGTGACATGTTTTCACATTGGAAATCATCCTTCTAAAGTGATATATTTGACATTTGTATCGGCATCATTGTATTGAAAGTCAGTGAAAAACAGTGGTAAAGTCAAATGCGTCATTTTAGAAGGATGATTTCTAATGAATCAACAGGTCAAATATTTTCTCTGTTCATGGCAAATTAAGTAAGAAAGTGACCAAACTTAGTTCTGTTTTAAATGTCCACAGTTAAAAATTTAGGAAACTTGTTAGTTGTAGGAAACTTGTTAGTTGTAGGAAACTTGTTAGTTGTAGGAAACTTGTTAGTTGTAGGAAACACTTCTTAGTATTCTTAGTTGTAGGAAACTTGTTAGCTACGGCTATAGGAAACGTATTAGTTATAGGAAATTTGTTAATTATGGGAAACGTATTATTTATAGCACTAAAACGCACTGTTTACTTAATTATTTTTAAATATTAATTATTGTTATTACTATGGTTGAGTTTTTGGTCATCGTCGATTACGATGGACAAACAACATCATCATCATCATCATCATCATTAGTTATAGAAAACTTGTTAGTTGCATGAAACTTCTTAGTTGTAGGACACTTGTTAGTTTTAGGTAACGTGTTCGTTATTGGAAACATGTTAGTTGTACAAAACTTGTTAGTTGTTGAAAACTTGCTAGTTTTAGGAAACCTGTTAGTTATGGGAAACTTGTTAGTTGTGGGAAACGTGTTAGTTATTGGAAACTTGTTAGTTGTAGGAAACGTGTTAGTTGTTTATAAAACTTGTTTATGAAATTTACTAAACAACTTTAATGTAGCGACTAAATTAACTAAGGAGACCTAGATTCGATTACATTCGTCACTTGCTGGTTTCAAATGGTCATTTTACTCCTAGCCGCCAAAAAAATGTGTACTTTGATCATGATCTAGAGAGGTCGAGGAATGGTACTGAAGACATCACTAGTCAGACGGTATCAGCTCTATCATTCTTTAGTCTGCTAAGGTAATAGGAAACAGAATGATATGACAATGTTTTCTAACCCAACAACCGTTATCTGCTTGTGTAATTTGTGATGTAGAATAAGTATCGTATCGGATTACTTTTCGTATATACCTTCAATTAGTCTGCCATATAGTAAAGTAAAGTAAAGTAACCCATATCATTTATTAATGCCGTAGGGGTGTGAGATGTTAGCGATCTCACATGTCAGTGGCTCTGCTATATGAGGGCGGTAGTCATCTCCTCTCCCTTGCAGTCTTTATTTTTACTTACTATACCTTCAATTTGTCTGTCATATGATTTTACAAAATAACACTTCGATTTTGAAACACCATTGTGACATGTTCGAGACACAAAGTATGGCTGGGAATTCCCTACTGTAAGCTACACTTTACAGAGCTAATTCATTATCATCATCATCAAGTGCCGTCTCTGCAACTAAGGTTGGCTGCAACGGATCTCCAACATCACCTGTCTCTTGTCTTAGTGGTGTACTCTACTAGAATGTAACCTGTCCATCGTGTGATGTTACTCTCCCACTTGTATCTCTGCCTACCTCTTGCTCGCTTCCCTTTGACTTTACCCCCAAGTAAGGTTGTCAATAAGGTGTCATGTCTTTTAATGTGTCCAAAATATTTTGTTTGCCTGATCTTTATTTATCTTAGTAGTTCTTTCTTCAAATTAAGTGTTTTTAGCATCTCTTTATTTGTTTTCGTCTCTTTCCATGATGTTCTCCCTATTCTTCTATATACCCACATCTCAAAGGCATCAATTCTGTCTTCTAATTATTTATTTAGTGTCCATGTTTCTGAGTCATACATTAATATGGAATAGATGTAGCATTTTATAATTCTCATTTTTAACGTGTTTGTAATTTGTTTAGATGTTAATTATTTTCCTCATGTCATTGAAGGTATTTTTCCTATTCTTCTCTGATTCCTATTCTCCTTTTAACTTCTGTTTCACATCTGCCGTCATTTGTGACTATGTGTCCAAGATAGTAATAATGTTTTACTTGTTGTAGTTTCTTTCCCTGTATTTTTATGTTTAGCTCTTCTTCTTCTTTGTCTGTGCTGATTATCATGTTCTTTTGTTTTTTGGATATGTATATCCAGTCCATATTCATTACTTGATTTATTAACTTGATCTATTAGTCTTTGTATATAAGAAAAAGGCAATCTTCTTTTTTTTTGGCCACTTCATGAGACAGGCAGGTTTAGAGAACATAATCACAACAGGCAAGATTGAAGCACCAGAGACAGAGGGCGACAACGTGAGAAAATATTAGACAGTTTGACAACCTGGCACGGCAAGGAAACAACCACGACTTTGATACATAATACTGTGGACCGAGAGCTGTGGAGAGCCATGACTGCCTACGTCACCCGGCATGGCACCTGATGATGATGATTAGTCTTTGTAGTTCATGTTCACTTTCTGCTAAAAGAGCAGTGTCATCTGCATATCTAAGGTTGTTTATTATTGTCCCATTGATCTTGAGTCCTGTCATTTTTTTCTATATTTTTAAAGATATTCTCTGTGTAGATATTAAATTGGTTTGGTGATAAAATGCATTCTTGTCTTACCCCTCTTCTTATTTCTCTGTATGGTGAGTAGCTGTTTTCACACCTTATTGAGGCAGCTTGTTCCCAATTATATATTTATAATCAGTCTGGTGTTTTTTCCATCTATGCTATTTCTTGAAGACATGTGATTAATTTTCCATGTCATTGAAAAATTGTCAAAAGATTTGCTCTAGTCTATGAAGCAAATATAGATATTTTTTTGGCCTTCTATATATGTATCTATCACTAATCGGATACTAAGTTGCTTCTCTGGTTCCTTTGATTTTCCTAAAACCGAATTGTTCTTCATCGATCGCCGTGTCTATTTTGTTTTTAATTATTTAAGGTATTAGATGTACAGAGTTAATTATTTCATGTACAGAGCTTATTGCTGAACGGAAATTACCGTTCTCGGGACTGGTTTTCGACCCATAAGACTGCGTATCTATATTCGCCGACGGTCACGGTTGAACAAGGAACACGGTTGTAAGTTACTAGCGGTCGTAGTCATTTTGTAGCACATCCCCAGGTGTTTGTTCTCTTATCTGATGTAGACTATATACCAAGACGACAAAGAAAAGAAAGAATGATATGTCATAGAGAATACAATAATAATCTTGTAGACATTCATGCATTAATCTATCTCGGTGTTTTATAGGCGCCACTATTTAAATTTTCTCTCCAGTATAGTTCTATGTGATGAGTCATTTATCTGACTATCCCGTTACAGTCGGCTATATAGAAGACCTCCCAACATAATTAATTATGACCCCATTCATAGGTTTTTGTATTATTGTTGGGATTTCGGTAGGTCTTTATTTATATACTTTGAGTAGCCTTGGCTATTTTTGGCATGCGATTCCAAGTATGTAAAAGTGACCAACCGAAAAACCAACAATACTCAAGAAACGTAATGAATTGGGTCCTAAATAATTATGTTTGAAGGTCTTTATTGGAGACGGTTATAGCTGACCCGATTGTACATATTACGCATTCTTGGTGTCTCTAGCCAAGAAAATGTACCGAAAAAACTAAACAACGTCACTTATGTAGGATGGTCCGAGATCTTAGCAGGACTATACAGACGATGGACTTGCACTAATAACTCCAATTGCATCGTATGTACGGTGTACATGATGGACTTTCGAACGACGAGCAAGCTCTATACAGTAACAACTCTATTGATTGCCGTTTGTGTTGACAGACTACAATTGTATCGTTGTATCAGTGTATGAGAAACTCTTGTCATCTAGTGGCATGGAATCAAAACTGTCAAATACTGTATTTTCTCCGTTAACGTCATGCACGGAGGGATTTTGTAGCTGTGTGATAAAGGCCGCATGCTCTTGCTGTCGCCACGCCATGTACAAGGTGAGATTTTTAATTTGCCCTCCGACAGAAAAAAGCCCAGTCGATCGAACTCTAGACCTCTAGACGCGGGGAACGAACTATAGACCTTACTTGTGTGAGACCAACGCTCTAACATCTCAGCCATGTGCCACACTGTTGTATGGAGTAAACTGTCTTAGTGTGCTGTCACACTACAACTGTATCGTTGTGCTGGTAAATGAGAAACGCTGTCAGAGGTAGTGAATTCAAGTAGGAAGCATGAGGATAAATGAAAATAATTCTTACAGCTGACGGGAATTGAACCAGGTCTGTTTTAGCAGCACCGAATTGCTTTGCAACACAAGTAAACAGGTAAACAGACCTGGTTCAATTCCCGTCAGCTGTAAGAATTATTTTCAGAGGTAGTGGCATGGAATAAACTGTCTTGGTTTGTACATATATTGAAACACATTTCACTTTCTAAATCTATTTTTCAAAATATATTTGAGGATTGGGGGAGGGGGGGGGGGAGAAGATGTATTAAAAGAAAATCCTGAATTGATCACATCTAGAAATTGTCCATGTATATTTGATTTTACTGTTTTACTGACTCAATAGACTGAACAGAAAAGTCTAGAGGATCTTCCACGCTGATTTATTCAATGTAGCACTCAGCGCACATAACTGATTTTGCGTCATTATTATTATTATTATTATTATTATTATCATTATTACTATTATTATTGTTATTATTGTTATTATTATTATACTGCAATTACAAGAGTTCAATATTTGCTTTCATTTTTCAGTAATATATAACATACTGTAGCCGATCACATTTTTGAGGAGTCATAAATTGTTAGCTCTCTTGAATGATACACTGAATAATTAATTCCGATTATTTGAAACGTGTGGGATTTTGTGACATCGTTTCATCATTTCATCATACAGGGAATTCATAGTTTTAGAACGATAACGTCAATTCATATACAGAAACTCTTGAATATGCAAATCAAAATAATAATTATATGCAGTCTTGTTCTGAAGACATATTTATATATTTTTGTGTTTACGTAACGTTCATTATTACTTTCTGAGAAATTCATACAATCAAACACGTAAATTATGAGCTAACGCCATCTTTGAAACACCATAATACCAACATTGTGTTATCAATGTCAGACATGGACATTAATAAGAAACACGAGTAAAAGCTTACTGCGTGAGAAATGAGATGTCTTAGAAAAGCAGCAAACAGAACATCAGGATCTTCAGCAAACAGAACTTCAGCAAACAGGATCTTCCTGAGATTCTGTGATGAATGAAGAGATTATAAGAACTGTTGGAATAATATGTGTGGTCAATTATATTGGAAAACAGACTGAGATGGTTCGGCAACTATGAGAACGAACCTTTATTGGCTAGCGGAAGGAGCATACAATATGGCAATGGAAACAGCAAGATGCGGAGGAAGACCAAGAAGAAGGTGGATTGAAGGAGTTATCAACATTCTGAGACGTCACAATATTACTGCATATCACCAATGCAGGATATGGCTTTCTCATAGTCCACCCTGACAAAACAACAACTGAGTTATCTTGTCCTTGTGGAGAGTTCTACAGCAACTATGGCGCAGAGGTGAAAGCAATATTAGAACCACACTCATACATCACCACCAAATACAAAAACGATGCAACAGCCAAAACATTTAGTACTTCTCACAGACTCCCTGTCTGCTCTACACGTCCTTGAAAACTGGAACCAACCGCAGAGAAAACTATAAGCAACATACTTAATTAAATATACAAACATAATTACATCCTATGACATCAATACTACACTGCAGTGGATACCATGTCACACAGGTATTAGCGGGAAGTAATGAAAGTGCTGATAAACTGGCAAACAAATGGAACGTATACCCCAACCAGGATTTCCCACCAGCCTTAGAACAGTTCAACACATTATCCGCAACAACCGAAAACAACAATGGATGGACCGGTGGGCCACTGGATCAAAAGGATCAGTGATATACGCAGACATGCCCCAACCAAATCCCACGATAGCATAAATAGATTACACCGCAGAGATCAAACCGCAATATTTTGGCTGAGAACAACACATGTACAATTTAACAAACACATACAAAGAATTAACAGAGACCATGCATCATGTTGTTCGACCGTCGGTGTCGACGATGACCATTCAGCTCAACTGGAACGATAATGAAGATTCTCTGCAGCTGCTACACCACTTTCGCCATATACGATACTGCAACCACTGCAACAGACAAGAGGAGGAAACACTAAAACATTACATTATTGAATAAACTGCACTACACGACCTACGAAAACAACTGTTGCCGCCAAAACCCTCATCACCAATACCATTTTACAGGCACAGCACAGCTGAAGAAGACGTACACCTACAACCACCAGGAACAGGGAAGAAAGAATGAAAGCTCGCAACCCAGGGCATCGGATAAGTAAGTAATTAGTACTTGATATCAAGCGATCAAGCGTGCCGTAGCCCGAAAACCGATCGTTATTCAATCTTGAGACGCCTTACAGCAAAAGCAGAGAAAAGAATATAAGTTTACTCATACACTTATACATACACAGACCTACTTTCGTCTTGCAGAATTGTTATTACGCAAAAGCGCAGCTAGTAAACAGTCTCTCATTAATGAACTCTGTATGCGATCAAAATCACAGCAACATTTCTTTTGTGTTTTCGACTTTCTCTTTTATCCTCCGTATTTTTGAGCATATTTCCTCCAAACAACTCCACCCCTGACAGTATAAATTGTTTCCAGGTAGTGGTATCATCGATCAGCTCTTTCCAATTATCCCGATTAATCATTGATCCAGAAATCTTCAATTGAAAGCTTACATATTTCTGTGTACAACAGATGTCATCACGAACCTGTTGTCCTTCAGAAAGTAAATCAAATATTACTGGTTTAGAAATGCAGGTGTTTGACATTGCGAAAAGGTCACCCATTTACCCCAGGTTTTTTTTTTAATTTAGTATTTCCAATACATATGGTAACTGAACGCAAAGTAATTATATCAATATTCGTGATTTTGTATTGTGTATTATTTTATGTTTTTAATTTTGTGAAAACAACTGAGATGAAAAGTGTTCTTTCATGTTTTGACGAGACTGCAACGTTTCGGAGCCATGCTAGAGTTCGTTCAGTCATGGCAGTCTAGAGCAGTGTTTCTCAACCTTTTATTACCATGCCCCCACATAAGTCTTTCTAAAATTCGGATGCACCCCTACGTAACATATCCGTATTATTTTATGTTCAAAAATTGTATTATCCCCCCCCCCTGAGTAGCTCCCCTGAACAATGAAATTGCCTTCCCCCTGTTTGGGTGGGTCCCACGTTGGGAAACACTGGTCCAAAGTGTAGAAGACTCTAAACCATGTCTAGATATGCTGTCAATTTTCAATTACAAATTGCCCTCACTGTGTGCCACGAGTGAATCATAAGTAACTAAGAGAAGTTCATCTGAGAAGTATACCTGAGTCATGGTTCTGATGCGAGCAAAATTAAACAGTAAGCTATGGAGGTCAGGACTAATGGAGATATCATCACCCTTATCCACAAGGACATGTTTCAGAAGCATTGCGTTGACCATTCCATAAAGGTTGGTTGTTAGAATACATCCCTGCCTTACACCACTATCTACTGCAAAACTATCATAGTACACCACCGAACAATGTATTTCCTGGCATGCCTTCATGGAAGGAGACAAGAAACTTTAAGGGTTCCTGTGGACAACATGTGGATTCTAGGATTCTCTACAATAATAAACTGCTGACACTGTAGGGGCTATTTTTCTAATCTATTTTGTTATGGTGAGGAATGTACTGCCGAGCATAGGGCGCATACTTCTAACATTCTATGTGTCGAGTATGTGCATGGCACATCGTTCTTCCATATACCGAGTCTGAGAGGTGTATATGTCTCGGGCGCATCTTTCTTCCATTTTTTAAGTCTCAGAGGTGTCTGAGTCTAGGGCACATCATTTTAACATTTCCTGTGTCGAGTCGGAGAGGTGTCTTCCAATCTTAAAATTCAATTTTAATATTCACCGATATGTGCCTGGATAGCTGTTATTTGACAAGTGCCTTGCAAATTTTGCACTAGCCTCCCTACGGTTCTGTTGATGAGGTCCAAGGGGGAGGCAAAGTCATAACGAATCAAGCAAAACTAAGATGGACACCGTTACATTTATATATACACAGACACTTGTATAATCTGTAAAACTATCGATCTAACAAACAATAGACCACCTCTCAGATACTGACACTGAATTTACAAAGAATATAGAGGGATTGTGAAAGCATCTTCGAGATTCCTTTAACGACCGCCAATGTTTCAGATTTGAAATTTGTTTCAGATGTGTGTGCGTGTGGGTGCGAGTGTGTGTGCATGTAGAGAGAGAGAGAGAGAGAGAGAGAGAGACGGGGGGAGGAGAAAAAGCAATGCCCATTCTCACAATACGAGGAATATAATATTCCGTCTAGGAAATCGAACGTGAAACAACCAACTAGAAAGCCAATGCAGTAACAACTAAGGTACCATTAAGGTATTACGTCTACATGGACAATGGAAATTGATATTTGCCGCAGCCGTAAGATAGGTTTAGTACGCATTTATCGCCTAGGATACTGTTCATCCATTAGACAGCTAAAATGTCGCCACAAGAGGCTGATCTCAGGGGCAGCTGGATCAGCAAAAAATTCAAATAACATATTCACAAGTTTCCACGCTGTGTCTCTGCATGTTTATGTACTTATCATCAGACTTTGCAAGATTGTGAAGTCTTGGTTCATGAATAGGAACAAAGAAAATCATTGATTACGAAGTCAGGAGCTACGCTACAGAAGAATTTTGGGTATACTATCGGCAGCTAAAAGGACAAATCAAGAAATGGTTAAGATCAATAAACGTCGAAGTGGGATAGTTCCTAAACAAAGTCAAGAAAGCTGAGTTTTCTTAAACATATAACAGGACATAGTAAAGTAAGTAAAGTAACCCATAGCATTTATTAATGCCGTAGGGGTGTGAGATGTTAGCGATCTCACATTTCACAGGCTCTGCAAATGAGGGCGGTAGCCATCTCCTCTCCCTCGCAGTATTTACTTCCCGGATTAAACCGGTACCCATTTAAGGCTGGGTCGACCTGGGAGCCGTAGCGATCTGAAAAAACATCACCGAAAAACGGAATACAATGACGTCAATCATCTACGTCGAACACTGTTTGGCAAATGATATATTCAACAGATGTTTAGAAATCCCATATTCACATATGGCTTAGCAAAACATGAGGATATATAATTTATGATTCAAGTTTAAGAAAATGTACGACACAGACGATAATATTGCCAGACATGAGTGGCTATAACCAGTTTATTATAAGAACAATAACCATGAGGAATATTCAGTTTGCTGGAGCTAAAACGCACATAATGTAGTACACTGAGGTTAGCTACAATAACCAATAGCTAATCAACTAGACCTTTGTTTGTCTGTTGTTCTTTTCATTTTTTCTTATCAATATTTATAACATTATCGATCCAATTTTATGAATCTCTAGCAGGTTACATTTTATTATTTGGCTGGAGGGATGTTTGTTTAACTACGTAATTTCTGCAGCACGCTTCCTTGACAAAGTAAAAGTACATTCCATATTGCTCAGTTGAGTTTATTTCTTCTAACTTTTTACTTGCTTCCTTTCCTCTCGTCACAGAGATAATGTGAACATTTGTGCTTATTGTAATGTCATTTATTAATGGTGTAACTACAATTATCAATAAACTATAATCTTAACAAACCAGCTAGTTCGCATATGATGCCCACAAACCAACATCATGATGAATAGGCATACACTTTAGAAAGTTAATACTTTGAAATACATAATGATCCTGCAGAGCCCTAGAACCATCACATGTTATGCTTGAGAGATAGACATGCTCGTTTGATGAGAATATTATTCACTTTTTTTACTGTGACATCTCACAAGTTCTTATACTGTAATGAGAAAAAAAATAAAAATTGTATTTCTATGATTTGCATTTTCTTTAATGGTTCTTTTGTCATGTGCAGTGTTATCAGAACCTATTATACATTTTTTTTTACTTCTCTTTGCATTACGTTTTTCCTATTATTTTGTCATATCCTTATCTCTAAAGCATAAAATGTGTCTTAAGGCCTGCGTTCATTATTCACGTTTCTGAACCATACGTTAATTAATAATACATACACTTTGCAATTCTAATTTAGTTTATTTGCTATTTATTTGGATGTTACAAATTTTCTCACAGCAATGACATTTTTAATTCAGTTTATTTGCTATTTATTTGGATGTTACAAATTTTCTCACATCATTGAAATTACTTTTCTATATTTATATTCTAATTTTAACCCCTATTTCAATCGACTCATCATGATCGAGATACAATACACTGCTGTAAATAAATATGTATGTATATTCTGAAGGTATGTCATTTACTCACTTATTTTCGTGATCGTCTTTCCTATATATCCTTCTGGTCCGTGTGTGACAGGAGACTGTGAGATGAGCAACTAGAGTCCCCCTGCCATTAATATTACAAGTATATACTAAGGAAATTGGGAGTAGAATTGTTTATACTATCCCTTAATCCTGGTTTATACTATCCCTTAATCCTGGTTTATACTATCCCTTAATCCTGGTTTATACTATCCCTTAATCCTGGTTTATACTATCCCTTAATCCTGGTTTATACTATCCCTTAATCCTGGTTTATACTATCCCTTAATCCTGGTTTATACTATCCCTTAATCATGGTTTATACTATCCCTTAATCCTGGTTTATACTATCCCTTAATCCTGGGTTATACTATCCCTTAATCCTGGTTTATACTATCCATTAATCCTGGGTTATACTATCCCTTAATCCTGGTTTATACTATCCCTTAATCCTGGTTTATACTATCCCTTAATCCTGGTTTATACTATCCCTTAATCCTGGTTTATACTATCCCTTAATCCTGGTTTATACTATCCCTTAATCCTGGTTTATACTATCCCTTAATCCTGGTTTATACTATCCCTTAATCCTGGTTTATACTATCCCTTAATCCTGGTTTATACTATCCCTTAATCCTGGTTTATACTATCCCTTAATCCTGGTTTATACTATCCCTTAATCCTGGTTTATACTATCCCTTAATCCTGGTTTATACTATCCCTTAATCCTGGTTGCGAAAGAGCTTGCTCAAGACCACCGTCTGGAATGTTGAAAGGGCATCTTTTTTTAACAGAAGTAAACCTCGATATTTGAAAAAAAGTCATAACAAAGTCCAATATGTAGTAGACGACTGCCCAGCGTGTGACCTAGCACTTGAATCTGACGTGTTTTTCCCTCACCTAAAGCTGATGTCGTGTTCCGTGACGAAGAAGGTGATGCTGAACTCTAACGTCGAATGTTCCTGATTAGATCTCAGCTGCAGACAGTTGAACAACTCGGATCATTCATACGGCAATGTCAGCTTACTGAATGTAAATACATCTCGGTAAAATAGCAACAACAGATAATTATGGATTAACCAATAAATCTTGAATACAATATACTATATCAAAAAGCATTTTAGAGGGACTCTCTAGACCTAAACGTATTTGTTGCTAAGATACAAAACTATTACAATGTTAAAATGTCATGAACATGTTGGTGCCCACAGGACCAACTTTTATCCGGCGCTGTGACATTCAAACTAGGTCATTACTGTTCCCATGTCGCTTGTCTTAGTTTGCTCCACGTATGTATATATGGCTATGTTGTCATATAGTTGTTTCCTGATAGTTTATTATATCGTACACTTCTGTTATTATCTACCTTGTATTTCCCTGTACCTTTCTACAGTTGTTAGACATATAATTAGTTATTCATTTGAAATATTGTCCTCACTGCACATCGAACCATTCGTACGTAAGTGTCCGATGCACTGCAGTGGTTAGCGTACTGATTTCACATATGAGTGATCCTGGGTTCGTGTGTGACAGGAGACTGTGAGATGAGCACAGTAGAGGCGGACATTTTTTTCAGATCACAACGGCTCCCAGGTCGACCCGATTAATTGGGTACTTGATATATCCGGGAAGTAAAGACTGAGGAGATGGCTACCGCCCTCATATAGCAGAGCTACTGAAATTTGAGATCGCTAACATCTCACACCCATACGGCAGTAATAAATGATCTAGGCTAACAGCTTTTTTTTTTAATAAGTGAACGGATCTCTTCTTCAAAATATCCTTCAGTGTGTAACCACTGACCACGCCTACTCTACTGATATCTCTACAATTGCTCATTTCAAATTACGAATATGTTTGACCATCCTATATTAAATATGTCATGCAAATAATTGTCTGTACCAATTTTTGAAGAATGTTAATTCGATACTCGTTGAATCTATGTCACATAAGTTATTTCGATACTCGTTGAGACTATGCCGCATAAGCTAATTCGATACTCTTTGAATCTATCTATATGTCTATGTTCCGTCAGTGCCGAACATGATGCATAGGGCAGAAACCAGAGCTATACAGTTTGAGCGATGTTATGCTACAATGTGCAATTCTTGTATGTTGGCCATCTTGTATTATACCCATAGTATACCCTATTTGATGGTTGTTCTGCGAAGAGTCTCTCTTGGTCTTTTTCTTTTTTCAATGTTACCCATTTTCATGCTTGTAGTGACAGACTGTTTTTATTCATTCTTAAGTACATGCCCAATATAAGTCCATCATTGTTTTCTTATTGTTGTAGAAAAATATTGCTGTTTGGTGTCTTCTCTTAATTTCATGTTGGACTTGAATTCCTCTCAACCAATATTTAAGTCTTACATGACATTTATTTTCAAATGAATTCAATTTCTTCTCCAGCGCCTTTGTCATTTTCCAACTTTCACAGCCATATGTCAACATGGATATTACATTGAGGTTTAACAGTCGTAGTATGGTATATTTACTTATTGTTTTCGTTTTCCCGATGTTTGTTAGTTGGTGGAACGCACTTAATGCCAACGCAATTCTGGTAGAGATCTTTTTCGTTGTATCACTATCTAGTGTGATTTTGCTGTCTAAATAAGAAAAGTTATCAACTGA
The DNA here is from genome assembly GCA_034231615.1 of Meghimatium bilineatum. NCBI lineage: Eukaryota > Metazoa > Mollusca > Gastropoda > Stylommatophora > Philomycidae > Meghimatium > Meghimatium bilineatum. The sequence goes on along the minus strand of CM067313.1, from coordinate 31,584,227 downwards.
ATTATATCTCCGTTGAGTGTGATTTTAAGTTTATAGTTAGTAAAATTCATTAACTAATTATCCCTTAAAGTTAATAATTCATTAACTTGGAAGTGTTGACCTGAACGTTAATTTGTTCTTAAAGGGGACAAAGTCGTTTCAGCATATCTTGTGCATTATCAGGGGTTGGACTTAATATCTTCAAGCTATCTGTAAAATCAGGATCACTAAGAGTTGTATCGCCTGTCCATTTTATACCAAAATGTTCATGTCGGGAGTAATTTTTCATAACCCAGTTTATAGCCAAGCTCAAATGTAATGGTGACATAATGCAGCCTTGTGGTACTCCTGTTTCTACGTAAAACTATTCAGCCCTACTCTCGTTTGTTTTAGCACATCATCTTGCGATGTCATATAAAGCCTTGATTACACTTACATGTCTTGTTGGGAAGCCGTAATTGGCAATGATTTTCCAGTGTTGGTCGCTGCAGACTATCAAATGCTTTTTGAAAATTAATAAAGTTGATAAATGGAGATTGCATTTCTAATGATTCTTCGATAATTGTTCTAATGGTAAAACTTTGATAAATACATGATCGTTGTGGTATGAACATTTCATTACTAATCTTATCGCCGTTAGCTGTCTTCAACATTTCATCACTAATCTCATCGTGGCCAGCTGTCTTCAACATTTCATCACTAATCTCATCGTGGCCAGCTGTCTTCAACTTTCATCACTAATCTCATCGTGGCCAGCTGTCTTCAACATTTCATCACTAATCTCATCGTGGCCAGCTGTCTTCAACATTTCATCACTAATCTCATCGTGGCCAGCTGTCTTCAACATTTCATCACTAATCTCATCGTGGCCAGCTGCATTCAACATTTCATCACTAGTCTCCTCGTGACCAGCTGCATTCAACATTTCATCATTAATCTCCTCGTGGCCAGATGCCATAAACATTTCTCCTCTAATCTCCTCGTGGCCAGCTGCTTTGTATTTTTTTAGTTTTCTGAATGCTTCTCTGATCTCATCAAGTGTAAATTCATTGTATGATACCAATATAAATGATATATTTGGTTCGATCTCAAGGTTTGGGGTTAATGCTGGTGGTGGTCTAATCAGCACCCCTGTAAAATGTTCTGCTCATCGATGCATTTGTTCTTTAATGAGTAAGCTGTCTAGTTTGTCCCTGATATGTGTTTTTGCAATAGATGCTATATTGCATAAATGTCTTGTGATCTGATATAAATATCTACTGTTTCCTTTTGCTGCATTTTCAGCTTTTATGACTAATTCGTCAATACATTTTCTTTTGTCTTTTCCAACACTTGAATTCACTTCTTTATTTAACAATGTGTATGTCTTCTTGCAAGATTCGTATGTATCAGGATTTGTTGCTGCAATGAGATTTACTTTTGCTGTTTTTCGTTCTTGCATTTTATCCCAGGTGTCGTTACTACATGTCGTGAATCTATACCATATAAGTTAATTTGATACTCTTTGAGTCTGTGCAAAAATATTTTGAAAATTAAAAAATGTATAATGTATACATATATACATTACATATATGAATAAAATGTATATATAAATAAATATTTACACTTATAAAGATTACGATTAAGATCAAACTGAGAGAAATGAATGTGAAAGAGCACTGGATTAACCAGTTTCTCTTCAGAGAAATACACGAAGTCCATCATTATATTATAATTCTAATAATAACAAAATATGGTTTTGATTATGAACATATGCCTTTATCATCTTCTATCTTGTTACATTATACAAACAGGAAACATACAAGTATCCAGACAACACACAGAAAACAGCAAAATAGTTATCTAATACACAGAAAACATCAAAGTACCCATTTAACACAGAGAAAACAGCAAATTTCCCAGCTAACACAGAAAACATCAAAGTACCCAGCTAATCAAGAACCACTTTATTGTTCACTTAAAGAAACATGCAATCAATTTTATTTGTCCCAGCATTTATTGACTTCATTTTATGTAGCCTTTGGCAAACTAATTTTTTCCGTTGTTGAGAAAACAAAATCTCCCACCAATCGTAAAAACATCCGGTCATATCAAGATAGAGTGTGCAACCATCACTAATTAATTACATTATAGCCAAGTTAATTCACACATCAACTAATTAACAATATTTGCCCGTTTTTAATATTTCTGTCTTTTTCTCTAAAGTTGGAGAATTCATTCGGCGAGTTAATTTATTTAATTCAATTCACTAATGAGATACGTTTAGGTGATTCTAAAACTGGACCAACATGGCAAATATTCTAGGAAGTTCTAATAAAACCTGAGTTCAGAAATAGCATTATCATCGTCATCAATCATCATCATAAATCATTCTTCTTCTTTCCTTCCTTTTTTACCCTTTACGAGTGTCGAGAGAGATACAATGTTCTTGTTCTCGCTTTTGTTTGGCAGCTTCAGATAATGTTATTTGGTGTTCGTGTAATGTCTCTTTGATGTTGTCGATCCAGCGTACTCTAGGCTGGCTCTTCTTTCTGCTTCTCCTCTCTTCATATATGCTTTATAAACTAATGAATCACACGGCATTCTTTCCAAATGACCGAACCATTGTATCTGTTGGTTTTGAATGTATTGTAGAATTGATATGACACCCACTCTTTCTCTTATGACCTCGTTTCTAATTATGTGTCTTCTTGTCACTTCTGTGGCTTTTCTGAGACATCTCATCTCTGCTGTAACCAGTTGTCTTTTATGTTTTGTTGTTAAGGACAATGTTTCACATTGGTAGCACAGGGTTGGAATGAAGATACTTCGGATAAGATGTTGTTTTGTTGTCATTGGTAGCATTTTGTGTTGCAATAAAGGTGATAAGTGACCCAGTTGACCCATAGATTATTATCAGCTTCAATCATCATCATTATCATCATGATGAGCATTCTCCTCCTCATAATATTCAGTGCAGATTGAGGTTATCGATCAGTTTTAGTTATCAGTTTCAATAGTTGTGTTAAGCCCGGTTTGTTCAGGATTAGCTCCCATTTTATCTATAAATATTCTTCCCTGCCTATATTTATTCCTGTATTTGTGTCTTTTTTACAGTTAAACACATGATGTATGCAAACTTTTTGAGACGGCGTGCCCGATTCAGCTTCTGTCGTATAAAATGGAGCTAAACAGATTTTAGTCCTTTAGAGCCCAAATTAGTATTTATAGCTCTGGGGATATCGTATATAATATTTTTAGGAGCAAGTTGCCTGAACGGAAAAATGGTTTGTCGGACCGGATTTGGCATGTGGGTTGAATTTGCCCACCATATTATACACTGTTAATGGTAATTGGTTATGATCCATTCGCAATAGGTAAGTGGTATGAAATTTAAGGTACATAAGGTATAACATGTTAGGTATAAAACATGTGTGATGTGACGTGCTCTTTCCAGAACGTACTCTTTCTTATGAATCTCCTGAAATCCGAATAGTCTCTGACAAGTTGTGCCACCTCCACTAGCGATATGTCTATGCATTACTGAATATATCTTGTCCAGCAATGTCTTGATCGACCTTTGCTGCCATATATCGCCCCCTCCAAAAGCACTGCTTCCATGACTTCGTGTTTATTCATATGACCGAGAAAAAAAACCAAAATTCCTTCTTAATATAGTGTGTAAAAGACAGCCTTCTTGAACGTTGATTTTCCTTAGCAAAACGTGGTTGGTCATCCTTCCTGTCCATACATTCTAAGAACTATTCTATTTCACTTCATTTCGCAAGTCTCTATTATCTTGGATGTAGTTTTATTTATTGTCCATGTTTCGCAGCCGTAGGTCGTCACTGGGAACACGCAAATATACCTTATATATATATATATATATATATATATATATATATATATGCACACACAAATCTACAAATATAACAAATATACCTTAGTTCCCGAGTTTTAACATGCGCGTTTTTTTCAGGTATTTTCATTTGGACATCACTATAAAATAGGAATAAAAGATAAATAACTATGTTACTTTTCTGACATTCAAGAGATCGAGAGTTCGATATCCGTCTATGACGTCATATTTCCACAGGTATTTTGTTTATGATATCCCTAAAACCTATCGTTGTCACGCTACCGAGCTAAGGATGGTACTCCCGTCATGAGGAGTAATATACTGCTGATATGGGCTGCGTACATATGGAAATCCGACTATATAAAGTCAAACTTTTTCGCCTATTCTTAACATATGATTTAGCCTAATTTTGTTAGATTTTCGCCACATTCGATATTTCTCTGCCTAACTTTCCATCTTCTGGGTACTCTATAGCCAGCCTTTCCCTCATTAAATCGCAGCGAATCTCTACGCCTTTCCCAGATCGCACCGCTGCTTAAATTATAAATACACTAAAAATAAATGTTCAATATCTTTCTTCTACTATAGAAAAATCGTTGTTTTTATCTTGAATGGAAACATAAATAGAATATCTTCTAATCCTGAAGAAATCTTTGAAATTGTGTATGGTGTTTTAGAGATCTTGGATTTATCAACAGAAACAGTATAATAAGCATATATAAATATATATATAAACATACACATTATATATGTGACGTGTCCGTTACATCAAGTTGTCCCCACTCCACTCAGTACAGCTCTCGGTTCTTTGTAAGCTATCCCTTCCAATGTCACGTTCTGAAGGTATTCGATATCCTGTGTCTATGGAGTCCTGGTCTGTGTCCTTTTATCTTTTCTGAAAATTTTCTCTCCATGATTAATCTTTTTAAACCTTTGTTTCTCTGTATACATCCGAAATATGTTAGCTTGCACTTTTTAATAGTTTTGAGGAGCCGTCTATGTTTAGGTCTTTGTGAATGCATTGCATTTTCTTTCGGTATATGATATTCTTAGGACCTTTCAATAACATTTCATTTCAATTGTCCATATTTATTTTCAATTATTTTCAGATGGCATTGCCTACGACTCACAACTATATAATGCCACTGGAAATATATAGCTTCTTAATAGTTGAAATCTATTTTTCTTATTTGCCCATTGCACTAGATTTTTAATCCGTTTTTCTTGGGCTTTTACTAATCTCTTTCTGATCTCTGCTGAGAAATCTCCGGTAGTGTAGTGTTGATGGTTGACCAGAGGTATTCAAAGTTGCTGATATCTTTTTGTTATTCTTTGTCGATGAATGTTAAGTAGTTTGCTTATTTACGTTGATATGCATTATTATTGTTTTTGTTTTGTATTAAGGAAACGATTGTCACCGTCGCAATGATGTGTATTATTGTGACAGGAAAGTTTGGGTGGGAGGGTGTTAACAAGAGTGAATATAGTGATTTTAATGTAATTCTAGATTAATATCACTGACAACTGATGTAGATTTAACAGGAACACAATACAAGCGAAGTATCTCATCCAACGTCTTCTACTCTGAGACGTTTCTTTTGTGATACAACAACTAGCTAACAACATCAGGGCATCAAGTATGTACATCAATAAGAAATCAAATAGCCGCATCAATACACATACTGCTATAAAAAGAGTTAACATCTGCATTCAGCGGTTCGCTTTCGTGAACTAATCTACTTCCTCTTGCCGTCCTTTTTACAACTCGTCTTTGTTGTTTCGATACTGCAAACTGTTGGTCGATCGTATAGTATTTTAGTATTTTAAAGAGTCGCCCTATCTCTTTCTTCGCTACTTGTGATGGAGGTTAGTAATCTACACGCTAGAAACCCACATGTTTCGTTGTCACAAGAAATTGAGTTTCTTTTTCACTTGTATGCTATTCGACTTTCAGTTCGCTGTATCTCTTACACTTGTATTCACTGTCTTCTTCTTCTTTCTGTCCTCATGTACCTTTCGGTGTTGAGGGGAGAGTGAGTGTAAGGTCTTTTGCCCTTTTATTTGCCTCTTCTGCTGTTATATTTCCGAGTTTCTCTAATACACTATCTATCCACCTTTTACGAGGGCGCCCAATAGGTCGACTGTTTTCGTATCGTTTGTTAAGTGTTTTTTGGATAATACTTTGCTCTTAACTGTCGGAACTCATTAACAACTAATGTTCACACTTAGAATCTTATGCGTATTTTAAAGTATCACACTAATCCTCACATTTGGAATTCGAGATATTTTCTCGATGTTTCGAACCTACCTATTTCACTTTAGCAATTCAGCAACTCTTCTGTAAACTTGTCTGACTGGCCACTCTTGACTCTCCGACTGCTGGACATGCTAGCCGGAATCCAATCCTCCTTAATTGAATATGTTTAAGCATTTATACCCTTCCTAATCTAGAACGAGTGATACCATTAAATTCCTGACATCATTCTTCTCGCAATCATTTCACAATTTTTTTCTCTTCAAGATTTTCACACATGTTGTTTATTTCTTCTCTAACTCGCCGAGTAAATGTCAAGATAATCACTTCTATAAATAATGACTTTGAAGTAGTAAAACATGCAATAAAATGGCATTTGCATCTGTGATTGCGACATACACGTAAATGAGTAAATAATAATAAATGACGTTGCTAATTTCTAATGTACCTCAATGGAACAATACCTCGATGTAACAATCATTTAAGTAGGTGTAAGTTAATATGGTAATTTCAATAGATCAATTCGCTGCGCGCTTTGTTGCGATCTAGATAAATATTTACCCCAATACGGTCGGTCACGGCCACGGACAACAAGGAGATGGTTCCTAATAGTTTAGACAGGTTATTGCCTTGTTATTCGTCTGTCATAAAAACGGCATCAGAACAATATCTAACTGCATTACTTTTGCAGGTGCTAAGTACCTTGCACTTACAATGACCACATAAAGCAGTATACCATATTTCGCAACGATATATTTGTGTCGCTATTTCCTTAGTGCCTCTGTCATTCTCGCGAACTTTGCAGTTAGGATTCTCACTTCGTTCTTAGCGTCCTAACCCCCGTCCCTGGAGGTTCCTCATGTCCTCGAGATACCGCCCCCCCCCATCTCCCTGGCACAACATAACATAATTATGTGTTATAATCCTGTGGGGATTTCTGTAATTAGGGTAGTGTCATCTGCATACAAAACTTCTGAAATCGCATGTCCTCCGATATTAAAAGGTTGATATGGTTCATAATGTGGGTCTTCTCATAAATTTATTTTCTGTGTATATTCTGTACAGATGTATTCTTGTATGTTCCTTCTTTTAGTATCAGACCAGTCAGATATCACGCCACTTTCATGCCAGGCTCCCGATAAAGCATTTTAATTAGCGATATGAAGTGTGGAAAGCCGAAGATTTCCATTACGTTGCATAATTTCACTGCGTATCGCAATAAAATACCTTTGAGCAATCTATGAAATATGTATATATGTCTGCATTGAACTCTGCATTTCTCTATTACATTTCTCATGTTGATATGATCTCTAGTACCATGTTCTGTCTGAAACCTGCGTGAAATATATTGATTTCTCTGTCCATATGTTTCATTCTTTTCATGATTATCTTGAGAAATTATCGTGCTGGCATGACTGATCAGTGTAATTGTTCTGTAATATGTGCAGAGTTCCAAGTTGCCCTTCTTAGGAAGTGGTATATAAGTGGTATTTTCCAATCTTATAACCATATTACACTTCTCCAGAGATCTGAACACATTTTAATTGCCCAACAAACCTCTGATATGATTGGTTTTGGTTCATGTTCTGTGTCAAGATGTTTTTGAGTCTGTGTTTATGTTTTGATAATCGTACATTTACAAACGCGGTAGTGTAGTGTCTACATCACTCACACATCGAGCAGTTGGCCAACGTTTCAAATTCATTCATCTCTTGTTGTTTGTTGTTTTGTAAAATGTGCAAAGGTCGTTCAACTGAATTGAGGTTCCACGACTTGTGATGTGGAAAGTCAAATAATGTCATGATGGATACTGAGTGCGTATTAAAGGTGATGCGATTCAGGCGGTTTCTGATGAAGTACTTGATAAGTAATTAAGCACTGATGTGGTATACTATGACACTGGACAATAATTAGGTTTCCTTTGCTTGTCTACGTACATGCACAAATCCCCACATGTAGGATGATACTTCTGAGACTATCGAACACTGTTAAATTGGAGTCTACTGGGTATGAGACTATGGAGCACCGTTATATTGGAGTCTACCGTGTATGAGACTATGGAAGACCGTTAAATTGGAATCTACTGGGTATGAGACTATTGACACCGTTAAATTGGAATCTACTGAGTATGAGACAGGACCGGACTTAGGCCATTGCAGCCTATGCGGTCGCAGTGGGCCCCGCACTTTCATAGACCCATACATTCATATTAGAATGTATTTTATTATCTTCTTCCCTACCGAGACTGGGCCCCGCGCAATCCGTTTTGCATAGGGCCCCGCAATTGTTAGGGGCGGCCCTGGTTGAGACTATTGAACACTGTTAAATTGGAATCTACTGGGTATGAGAGAAAAAAATTTAGAAATATCCCATTCTTCCAGGCACTGCTAACAAAAATTGTTGCCGAAAGAAAACTATGCCTCTATGTTAATTCCCAGGGATAGAAACAAACAGACATATACTCCAGATATGGTCAAAAGATGTGGTATACTCAATGGACGTAGGTCAGGTTTACAAAAGCCATTAAAAATACACTCTCTGGATATAGACGAGATTTGACTAATGCCTGTCTACATTACACATCTGGTTTTAACATATAAAAATGGTCCAATATTTTCATTACTTTTGAATATGTAGAATGATATACTGTTGCATATAATGTTGCATATAAAGTTGGTGAAAGGATTCATGCTTCAATATCACTGCTAAAAAAGTCTACAAACATGAATCATGTTGATTGAGATGCTTTTTGTTTAGTGGGAGTGTTTACTGGCAGCAAGGAAAAGAACTGGCCACCTCTCCCAATAGTTGATGCAGCTTAGTACATGAAGAGTTATCTTCATCCCCGACAGCAGGTTGCTGCCATAGGCCATACATTTAGATTTAGTGGAAGCAAATGAAATGACGAAATCTTGCATGGGTTGGCCATGTATGCCTGCATGATTCAATGTCAAAAACCAACTTTACGGCACTGTTGAAGTTGGAAGAAGCAGAAGCGAAAACACAATTATTATCAGACAACATCAAAGACTGGACATGTCAAGACTTCCTCATTCATCTGCATCGCTGGAGACATAAATCCCTGCAGCTCTCTGTGTGCTACAAGTGTACAATGAGTACCCCTATAACATACCGATTTATGATTGTATCGTTAACTTTAGTGATGAGTAATCTACGTATTGCAACTGTTAATACACACAACGGTAGATGTTTTGGCAGACTGATCTATCTTGGTGTAAATGTTAATACACACAACGGTAGATGTTTTGGCAGACTGATCTATCTTGGTGTAACTGTTAATACACACAACGGTAGATGTTTTGGCAGACTGATCTATCTTGGTGTAACTGTTAATACACACAACGGTAGATGTTTTGGCAGACTGATCAATCTTGTTGTAACTGTTAATACACACAACGGTAGATGTTTTGGCAGACTGATCAATCTTGTTGTAACTGTTAATACGCACAGCGGTATATGTTTTGGCAGACTGATCTATCTTGGTGTAACTGTTAATACACACAACGGTAGATGTTTTGGCAGACTGATCTATCTTTGTGTAACTGTTATACTCACAACGATAGATGTTGTGGCAGATTGATCTATCTTGGTAAACTCACTGACAATATCTGATCTTACAAATGCCATGATAACCAAGCTATACCTCGCAGCACATAACGTTTCAGAACAGCAAGCTACTGTGTCTAACTATCTTGAGACTCGGCGGTCTCCTTGCTAATTTATTTCTTTTGTTCGTGATTCATTATGTATTATTCATCGTCATTTTCATATACACAGTGTTTGAGCATTGAGAAACGTACGCAGAATGAGTATATATATATATATATAACTAATACTGTACTACGAATGCCCGCAGTAGTACATTATTTAGTCATATAGGGAAAAGTTCCGGGGAAAAGAACAGGAAGCAGAACAAGTCTACGATGGACACGAAACATTGAAAATATTTTGAATATGACACTGTAAGACACTGACAGAAAGACAGACAGATAGGCAGACAGACAGACGAACGGAGCGACAGACGGACAGACAGACAGACAGACAGGCAGGCAGGCAGGCAGGCAGACAGACAGACAGACAGACAGACAGACAGACAGATAGATAGATAGATAGATAGATAGATAGATAGATAGATAGATAGATAGATAGATAGATAGATAGATAGATAGATAGATAGATAGATAGATAGATAGATGTCAGCATAAATTAACTCACACCCCCCCCCCCACCTCGTCCCAACCACAGTTATGTTGATTAGTGCGAAAAAGGAAATGGATCCTAACAGAAATAAGGATGTTAAAAAGGGGGGGGGGAGTGTAATGAGGAAGACTAATCAGCGATTATTACAAGTAATATTTATAATAAGCTATATATTATATAGATTATTTGTATGTATTTGTAAATTGTATTCACTGATTGCTTAACTTCATGTAAATTGTATTCACTGATTGCTTAACTTCATGTAAATTGTATTCACTGTTTGCTTGACTTCATGTAAATTGTATTCACTGTTTGCTTGACTTCATGTAAATTGTATTCACTGTTTGCTTGACTTCATGTAAATTGTATTCACTGTTTGCTTGACTTCATGTAAATTGTATTCACTGTTTGCTTGACTTCATGTAAATTGTATTCACTGTTTGCTTGACTTCATGTAAATTGTATTCACTGTTTGCTTGACTTCATGTAAATTGTATTCACTGTTTGCTTGACTTCATGTGTATTCATGTCATGGCAAATCAAGATCAATTTAGGGAGGGAGGACAAGCTTAGAAACATTCATTCATTTTCCTTTTGCGCTGAAGTTAGAGCATAGTGCAGAGGTCAGATATCTCTAATTCTGTCTGTTCAAAGCTATTCTGTGCAGTTCTTGAATAGTATGAATATTGGTTGTTTTACTTTCTCTAAGTATTGTTCTTCTGAGTGTTTCTTTTGGTCTACCTCTGGCTCTTTTGCCTGTAGGTATCCATTAAAGAGATTGGTGGTGTATTCTGTTGGTGTCTGCGCGTAGGACATGCCCGATGTAGGACCAACGGCGTATTCTGATAACATCTGTGATGAAATTTTGATGTCTCTTCTCTGATTTTATCATTCGATTTGAATTCACTCCAATGGGTGTTAGTTATCCTAATGAAAAATAATTGGAATGAACTGACTTCTGTTACAGAAATCGGTCTGGACTTTACGATGTTAGTTGATTAATCCAACGATCGACGGAATGACCCAGACTTGATTAGAGAAACACCCTCCATCAACGGACGTCACTACCGGAAGTCTTTTAGTAACACTATATAATAATAATAATAATAATAATAATAATAATAATAATAATAATAATACTAATAATAATAATATTAAGAAGGCCATTACTCGTCAGGGTCACGGAGGTACCAGACTGGATATATCGGTACAAATCCCCCGCCCCCGGCCTCCCCCCCCGCCTCAAACACCTCTATCCTCAGCTATTCGGAGAAGTAAAAAAGAAATGCCCAGACAACTCCTTGATGTTCTCAATCCATGATTTTCTAGAACACCTCTTCTTCTTTCACCTTTAACTGCTGCCTGCAATATAATTTTTACTATAATTATTTGGAAAATATGTTATACAGTATATAATAATCAGAACTAACGAAAGTCTACACGTTAATATTTAGGGATGATAATGTTTACCGAAAAGGGAGGGGGGCACATGCGAAAAATGGTTGGTTTGAGATCCCCTAGCATAGGACTGTAGATGTTAAGTTTTTCTCTACCGAAGACCTTCCTGTAAATGTATCGCTACCGAAGACCTTCCTGTAAATGTATCGCTACCGAAGAACTTCCTGTAAATGTATCGCTACCGAAGACCTTCCTGTAAATGTATCGCTACCGAAGACCTTCCTGTAAATGTATCGCTACCGAAGAACTTCCTGTAAATGTATCGCTACCGAAGACCTTCCTGTAAATGTATCGCTACCGAAGACCTTCCTGTAAATGTATCGCTACCGAAGACCTTCCTGTAAATGTATCGCTACCGAAGACCTTCCTGTAAATGTATCGCTACCGAAGACCTTCCTGTAAATGTATCGCTAATGAAGACCTTCCTGTAAATGTATCGCTACCGAATACCTTCCTGTAAATTTATTTCTACCGAAGACCTTGCTATAAATATATTGTTCTTGCGCAGATTCGCACATTCATATTATCGTTTCTTACGTGGATATAAAAATATTCCGCATATGAAAATGTTGAGTATTGAATGATTTATATAACTGGTATCATCGATGTAATTCGGTGAACATTGTATCAATTAACTTGTATTTTTATTGGAAAGGAAAAAAGTGTTCTTTCTTTGTAAATTTTGTGGACCCATAATGGGGCATTAATATCCCTATAATTCCGCGCAACTCAAAAACAATCAGAGAGTAGTTAAGTATACGATGCTATGTATCTAGTATTAGATTTGATTACACGTTTTGTAAAAAAAATGAGTCCATAAATAATGTCATTAATGATGGACAAACAGGATAATTAATATATATAAGGATGCAAGAGAGTACTTATAATGGATACAAAAGAAGCCCGGGAAATGGTAGCAAAAACAAACAGATTTAGACAAATTCACGGCGGATAAGATAAATACCCATCATTTATTAACAAAACAAAATCGATTTCTATATTGCTTCGATTACGGGTAATTGGTCTAAACCCCGGTAATCTTATTTATACATTATTGGCGCTCATCTCTGTTGTCATATTTTTTACTGTTTATTATTCCATGACAAAACTCTATTTGCATCGATTTCTTTTTATACTGCCTGTATTACTGTATAGTCTTGTGTTACTGCAGTCCATTGTTCACCAATTTGATATGATTGTTCAGACTTCTTGTGAATGTTAATATCTAGAGATATGACTTGTGTTTTAAGATTCACGTCAACCGATTTTACCTAATATATAAGAAGTTTGTCAACGAATTTCAAAGTTTGCATATGGTCTTATATTTTTAATGACGATATAATTTCATAATTTATGATTTTCAAATACTCGTACTTCCAGTATCCTTAAACAGCAAACTGTCTGCGGTCTGTCAGCGGACTGCAGAAGTGTATGGTATCGACGAAATCAATATTAGATGTAATTTTCTCACATTTTTATACTACAGTAAGATCGTGCACAGAAATATATGAACATGCAATATAGAAAATACACACTATATTATTCACACTCTAGTATGTATGACACATACACATTTGAACAATACATGTTTTCGATGTCTACGTTGTATTAGGTATAATGGAACACCATTCTAGATTAATTAAGCACAATTTAGACATAATAGCATGATCCCTACTGGCGTATTGTGAAGCAATTTTCCTGAAATATATTATATAGATTACAACTTTCAACATTATTTCGTCAACAAATCAGTATATATCCTGCCCCTGTAATTTATTTGCAACGTGACGTAAAGTGCTAGTTAAATTGTTATCTGAGACTAACGTGTACAACCATGAGCATTTTCTCTAGGTTTCAGTGTAAATTTTTATTAAAAATGTAAACATTCACAAACTATGTTCAATGAAGTTTTACTCATTCTAATATACTTCTAACAGAACACAGCCATAAATGTATGTACAATATATACAGAATTATCCTAGTAAACAATATTACATGCACCATTCTTATAAAACATATTTCATCACGATCTGTCCAATAGTTTTTTTAGTTATTTATTTTTCTGTGAACTAAAATTGCTAAACTCACTATATTTCCTGATTGTCAATACTAGCCTGAAAGAATTTGTTGTGCCTCATTATACACTGTCACTACTAGAAAAGAACAGTAATATATAACTAAAATTCACACATATTTGAGGCTATGCGTATAATTAATAATAAAATCGATACTGTCCGCATACTATAGTATAGAGTATTGAAGAGACTGTCTTTATACTCTAGTACAAAATGTTCATGAGACTTCTACACACTCTAGTATCGAATGTTGATGAGAAGACTGTCTACACACTCTAGTATCGAATGTTGATGAGAAAACTGTCTACACACTCTAGTATCGAATGTTGATGAGACTGTCTACACACTCTAGTATCGAATGTTGATGAGAAAACTGTCTACACACTCTAGTATCGAATGTTGATGAGACTGTCTACACACTCTAGTATCGAATATTGATGAGAAAACTGTCTACACACTCTAGTATCGAATGTTGATGAGAAAACTGTCTACACACTCTAGTATCGAATATTGATGAGACTGTCTACACACTCTAGTATCGAATGTTGATGAGAAAACTGTCTACACACTCTAGTATCGAATGTTGATGAGAAAACAGTCTACACACTCTAGTATCGAATGTTGATGAGACTGTCTACACACTCTAGTATCGAATGTTGATGAGAAAACTGTCTACACACTCTAGTATCGAATGTTGATGAGAAAACTGTCTACACACTCTAGTATCGAATATTGATGAGACTGTCTACACACTCTAGTATCGAATGTTGATGAGAAAACTGTCTACACACTCTAGTATCGAATGTTGATGAGAAAACTGTCTACACACTCTAGTATCGAATGTTGATGAGACTGTCTACACACTCTAGTATCGAATGTTGATGAGAAAACTGTCTACACACTCTAGTATCGAATGTTGATGAGAAAACTGTCTACACACTCTAGTATCGAATATTGATGAGACTGTCTACACACTCTAGTATCGAATGTTGATGAGAAAACTGTCTACACACTCTAGTATCGAATGTTGATGAGAAAACAGTCTACACACTCTAGTATCGAATGTTGATGAGACTGTCTACACACTCTAGTATCGAATGTTGATGAGAAAACTGTCTACACACACTAGTATCGAATGTTGATGAGAAAACTGTCTACACACTCTAGTATCGAATATTGATGAGACTGTCTACACACTCTAGTATCGAATGTTGATGAGAAAACTGTCTACACACTCTAGTATCGAATGTTGATGAGAAAACTGTCTACACACTCTAGTATCGAATGTTGATGAGACTGTCTACACACTCTAGTATCGAATGTTGATGAGAAAACTGTCTACACACTCTAGTATCGAATGTTGATGAGAAAACTGTCTACACACTCTAGTATCGAATATTGATGAGACTGTCTACACACTCTAGTATCGAATGTTGATGAGAAAACTGTCTACACACTCTAGTATCGAATGTTGATGAGACTGTCTACACACTCTAGTATTGAATGTTGATGAGAAGACTGTCTACACACTCTAGTACATAATTGCATAATGATGCCTACATAATATAAGCTACATAGTCTAGAATATAATTTTCATGAGAATGTCTACAAACAATAGAGTAGAATATTATGTAGTATGTAACTTTCATGACGCATCGACATACTCTAGTATAGAATGTTCATGAGGTTTTTCCCGAACCCTAGTATAAAATGTTCATGAAACTGTCTGCAGACTCTAGTATAGACTGTGCGTGGAATTGCTCACATACTCTAGTACAGAGGTCGGCAACCTTTTGCTCACTGTGTGTACACTTGAGGTTTCAAAGTATTCAGAGTGCCGAAATGAGCGAGGAAACAGCGCTAATCGATTTAGAATCAACTTTATACAGGAAACGTGAAGAGTCCGCGTGCTATTTGAAATTGCTTGACGTGCCAAGTGTGGCACGCGTGCCATAGGTTGCCAACCCCTGCTCTAGTATATAATGTTCATGAAACTTTCTGCAGTCTCTAGTATAGACTGTGCGTAGTGATGTTCACATACTCTAGTATATAATGTCCATATGGTTTCTCACATACTATAGTATAGAATATACATGAATTTATTTACATACTTTTGCATAGAATCTTCACGAATTTTTTTACCTACTCAATATAGAACTTTCATAATAGTGTCTACACATTACAATATAGAATATTCATAACAGTATCTATACAGTATAGTATTGAATGTTCATGATATTGTCTACATACTCCTGCATAGAATGTTCATGATATTGTCTAAATACTTGCTGCTTAAAATGATGTTCAATACAATGCATATATATATATGTTTACACCCACATTAGACTATATATATATATATATATATATATATATACTAGATTCGTTCGGATTCCGTCACCCTATCGTCCATCGTTCCATTGGGACGAAATGTATAGGATTGCTTACGCTGATAGTCTCACATTGTCAATATCCTTGCCAACCCGGTTCACCGTATGTGAACAAAATCGAGTATGACATTATACAGTACATAATCAGTTCAGCGAATATATTCCATTACCAATATTTTATGTGTGAATAAATGCGAATGTAGTGTGAGAGGATGGTTCTCCATCTTCGTTGACAAAAACTATTGCAACTTCGTTAAATGTTGGTTAATTATAGCGAAGTTGATGACATTGACGATCGAGCATTCTAAATCTCTCCTGTTTCGATATCACGCGTTAACTGATACGACCTTGCTAGTCTTATTGGGCTGTCGAAGAAATCGATCGATTTTATCAAGAATTTCTCTTTCCCGTGTAGCATTTGCTGTCGAATGTCTGTTGTTTGAGTACGGTCCAAAACATACACATGAGTGAACTATGTAACTGTGTTGTATTGTGGTTGTATATGTGAAGTTCGATGATAACTTTGTCCAGAAACTTTTATAACATAGGGACCTCGACCTTGACAATCCGTAATTTTTGCTCCCATTGACGCGAACGACAGAGCGCTATTATAAGAGAGAATATTCTCGCGAAAATGTTTGTATTTAGGGTGTGTATTATTAGAGAGCATCAAGTGCAGGAACTCGGGATACGACAGCTTATTACCATGGGTGTCTTGTGGCTTTTGGAGCATGATCGTTCCCTTTCGACAACAATTTGTAAACTTGCCATCGTTAGGATGAAAATTGTTAGTACCACAAAATGGACATATAATATCGAAAATCCCACAATTATGTGCAACAACACGATCCTCAGCAATATTTTTGCTTCTTTTGAAATTGTTTGCCTTCGACGCATTTGTGACAGTGAGCGAGTCTCGGCATTTGCAGTTCGATGTCTCTGCGTTTGCTCAACAGTTTCATCCTGTCTGTGACATCGTTGGTATTTACTATTCATAGCTTGTCACTTTTCTCTTTGCACTGGTGATTCTAGCTTAGCTCGACGCCGATGCATATCAGCATCCTTAGCTAGTCGTGTTTGTCTATGTTGAAGGATTTCTTAATCAATTCTTTACATCTCTCTTTCAATTCAATATCTAAGCTCTGCAGAATTTTCGGCACGAATCTGAGCGAGTGACTTTTGACTTTGACGCCTCAACCATCCAGATTTTCTCTCTTTTGTTTTTTGACGCTTTTTTATGCGATTGGGTCATCTGGATCATTCATTTAAAGCAAATTATATGTATATTTTAAACATAATGTATTTTAGATAACTTTAACCACAAGCCAATACAGAAGTTTTACTTATTAATGCATCAATAACATTTGAATACAAAAATGTCGTCTGCTTTGAATATTGTCACCACACCAATCGTTTTAATGCAATATCGCACGCAATTCGGTGACGAAATTGCGCTATTTATAGAGCGTTCAGGAAAGTCTGGCAGAGCACGGCAATTTTATTATAGATATACACCCACATTATACTGGATGTATAAACATCCACATTACATTAGACTGTACATATACACACCCACATTGGACTGTATATGTACACACCCACATTAGTTTGTTATATTATTTGTTTTTATTACTTATTTAATGCTGAAATTATTTCTTTATGAAATGATTTTGGTGCAAAGAACGTTTTGGCACTTGGCATACTCTATATGTTTCGCCTTGATCTTTTAAAAGAACAAAATACTTTAACCGACCACAACAAAATATCTTTGGGTACCCCCTTCCCAACTCCAGAAAGACCCAATTCTACCCGCTTCCCAATCCCAGAAAG
>CM067313.1:31253682-31561182 GCA_034231615.1 Meghimatium bilineatum | reverse complement strand
CCACATCATACTTAGTGGATAGATGCTTCTATCTATCTATCTATCTATCTATCTATCTATCTATCTATCTATCTATCTATCTATCTATCTATCTATCTATCTATCTATCTATCTATCTATCTATCTATCTATCTATCTATCTATCTATCTATCTATCTATCTATCTATCTATCTATCTATCTATCTATCTATCTATCTATCTATCTATCTATCTATCTATCTATCTATCTATCTATCTATCTATCTATCTATCTATCTATCTATCTATCTATCTATCTATCTATCTATCTATCTATCTATCTATCTATCTATCTATCTATCTATCTATCTATCTATCTATCTATCTATCTATCTATCTATCTATCTATCTATCTATCTATCTATCTATCTATCTATCTATCTATCTATCTATCTATCTATCTATCTATCTATCTATCTATCTATCTATCTATCTATCTATCTATCTATCTATCTATCTATCTATCTATCTATCTATCTATGTATCTATCTATCTATCTATCTATCTATCTATCTATCTATCTATCTATCTATCTATCTATCTATCTATCTATCTATCTATCTATCTATCTATCTATCTATCTATCTATCTATCTATCTATCAATATATCCATATGTCTATCTGTCTGTCTATCTGTCTGTCTGTCTATCTGCTGTGGCTCTTGTTTGCCTTGCGAAGTGAGGGGTAGAAGAGTTATCTGAAGATGATCTTCTTGTGTACTGATTGTAAGTTTGTTCTCGTGTCCTCCTGGATTTTTTGGTCCATCTTTTACATGGTATCCCTTTGGTATCCGTGATGTCTATGTGTCAGGTCATCTGTGGCATGATGTCTGTTGGTAGTCTGGAAGTGTTATGAATACCAATTGATCTGTTGTCTTTTTATGTGTTCCAATACTGGTATTGTTTTGGTTATCTGTCTGATGTTATCGTTTCCAAATTATATCTCTTCATGATACTCTGAGTATTCTTTGTAGACACGTATTTCTGCTGTAATTATTTTTCTTTTGTCTTGTGCTGTTATTGTCCAGGTTTGACACAGTTAGCACAGTTATTCAACCAGTACTATGAAATAAACTCAAATAACCACAGTACTATGAAATAAACTCAAATAACCACAGTACTATGAAATAAACTCAAATAACCACAGTACTATGAAATAAACTCAAATAACCACAGTACTATGAAATAAACTCAAATAACCACATTAATATGAAATAAACTCAACCACAGTACTATGAAATAAACTCAAATAACCGCAGTACTATGAAATAAACTCAAATAACCACAGTACTATGAAATAAACTCAAATAACCACAGCACTATGAAATAAACTCAAATAACCACAGTACTATGAAATAAACTCAAATAACCACAGTACTATGAAATAAACTCAAATAACCACAGTACTATGAAATAAACTCAAATAACCACAGTACTATGAAATAAACTCAAATAACCACAGTACTATGAAATAAACTAGCAACAATCATAGTTTATAATCTTTCGCCGAGACATTTCCCCATTTTTAGCAATCCCCCCCCTTTTCTCCCCCTTCCAATAACTATATTTCTAAATATGTCATCTATTACAGCACTATACATTCATATCGGTTTATTTATCGCACCAGAGATTATAAATTTTACCTGAAATGTTTATTTGAGTGCGCTGTAGACTTTGTCATTCATTTGTTTACATTATGGCACGGTAGTCTCAACCAAATGATTTCTCGTAGACGTGCTGGCATGAAAGTTGGAAACCATCCATAAAATGTACGCATCCTGAAGTAAGTGATACCCGGACTCACCTGCATAATCTAGCTTCATGTCGAGGAGGAAAGTTAAAATATGCAATACAAGCAGCGGTTCTGAAACTTTCTAAACTGGAAACACAATTTCTAAATCTATTCTTCTTCTTCTTCTACTTCTTCGTTCATTCTCAATCTCCCGCTGGATCTCTCTTGTAGCTGGACCATGGTCCTATTAGATTTCCAGCAGGATGTAGTCCAGAGAATGGAACTGCGTTGTGTCGCCGTTTTATTTGCGCCAATGGCCCAACACATCCGTCTTCAGCGGATAAATCTATTCAGGAATTATATTGATAATCGTTATTTTCACAAGTGTATTTATGTTCGCATAGTATTACACTTGTACAAAAACTGCATGTTCGCATAGTATTACACTTGTACAAAAACAGTATGTTCACATAGTATTACACTTGTACAAAAACTAAGTCGTGAGTGATTATACAGAATTAAAAAAAAAAGAATCTACACATGTAGAGGATTGACTGAATCACGAATGTGGTTGGGTCTGTGGGTCTCACCAATGGCCCACTAGACAAACCACCCATGCAACAGAAAACCTTAGTGGATGGCATGCCGTTATATTGAGGTTATCTTCTTATAGAAGCTTCATGGCATGTCATCTATACAATTATGCTTTTATTTTGTTGTTGAAATGTGTTTCATGTTTACCTGAATATATATGTATGCACACTCTGTGGTTGGAAGGGAACCAGAGATGTACTATGCAGCACTGGGGAGGAGGAGACTGACAGCACTATTTTTTCCTATGGCTTAGACCCATCATATAGTCACAGTGACTCAGGACGTCGCAATCCTTTTGACTTTAACATTTGGTTGCATGCCTGGAGCAATAGAGAAGTTGCGCATGGCCAGTAGTCAATTGGTGGCGGGGAATGAGCACAATGAGCCCTGTCTTGACTACAGTAGATAGGCGCAGTGCATAGGTTGAAACCTACCTTCCTGGAGGTGTGATAGTTGTTCTCTGGCTCTGTCCAGGGGTGGGCCGAAAATCCAGAGACTTCCCAGCGATATAATGTCCTTTGATGGCATTGGGTCAAAGGGCATTAGCCCATGGACCGCTGGATCAGCAACCAACCAGTGACTGAATCGGGTTTCCCTATATGTACACCTTGACCAAGTCCCTCTCAACAGACCAGCACATCACCTACACACGGTATCACTCAGAGTACGTAACATCGTTCCTTCAAGTGATAGTCGACAACAAACTCGTGCAGAATGCACTGTAGACAAGACGCCAGTGCTAGTTTTCAAACCCGCGATCCAGTGAACGCTAGACGTACGACTTAACGACGACACCACTAGAGAAATCGTTAATTTGAGTGTTGCAATTGAATTTTTTTTTATTTATATCTCAACTGAACAATCCCCGGAGGTGTTTGAATTTCCTACCAGCTGTTTGAATTTGTTTACATATTCGAGTTTTATATTGTATATTTTGATTGTTAGTTTGATATTTGTTTTGTCTGTTGTCATAATATTTGTCTTCCGTGCTTTTAGATATATATTTTGGATCTCGCTGTATTTCTTTGATGTTATTAGAAAACGCTGATGGCCTTACATCGGACGTCCTGCGCTCAGACATCAACAGAATACACAACTAATCTCTTCAATGGACACCTACAGGCAAAAGAGAAAGGGGTAGACAAAAATAAACACTCAGAAGAACAATACTTAGAGAAAGTACAATAAACATTATTCATACTATTCAAGAACTACACAGAATAGATTTGAACAGATAGACTTGGAGAGATCTGACCTCTGTTATATGCGCTAACTTCAGCGCCAAAGGAAATTGATGACGATGATGATGTATTTCTTTGTTGTTGTGATTAGTTGTTTCAGAACCTCAGAATTTGTAGTAGGGAGGACTGTGTCTTTTGCATATCTTTTTTCTGGAATCTTGTACCCACCGATATTTAATGGATGAAATTCATTTTCCTCTAGTTCTTCTATTATATTTATTATATTCTCTGCATAGATATTAAAAAGATAAGCGGATAAATTGCACCTATGTCTCACTCCAGTTTGAAAAAGCTTAACAAAATAAATCCTAATAAATTGAAGTAAAAGGTCCCAATTGGACCGACACGTTGACAATTGTATTTGTTCTTTATTTAATTGTTATTTTCTATATTTTATTTTTTTATATTGATATTTTTCTAGTAACCTATTTACTTTATTTGCATTTACCTCTATTTGTATGGTTACTGCGGCACTTCCTTTTTGTCGGTCATCCTCCGATATTTGGATTATTAATATTCTAATAAATTGAAATTTACTGAAAGAAAGACAATCAATTAAATAAAAGAAAATGTGGCCACATTCGTATAATTTTAAGTTATTCCCGCTAACTGGCAAACAGGTGTTTCGAGTCATCTCGTTCGTTGTTCGTGGTTTGAAAATAAAAATTAATCTTGTGGTTCACCCATGCTATAGAAGATAGGGTATCAGCGAACAAACTCTGGGAAGGTCGAGATTCGGCGTTGTAAGTGACGCTAGTCAATATGTTTTTATTCAATCAATACCTTCCTTCTCCAAACTGAACACCTACAGGAAAACCTCACGCCGTACCACTGTTTCATAACTCAGCTTACCCTTTTTTTAACCTTATAAAGAAACTAATAACAAATGTATTATGAATGAAGACAAACATGGATATATATCCACAGTATAGAACATCTGTGGCGAAGTGGTACAGAGCGCGTCTGTGACGGCCACGGTACCGAGTTCGATTCCCGCCACAGGCATTTTAGCATATGTTCAGAAAGCAATGCTTAACTACTGACCGTTTTTATATTGTCAAAAAAATCACTACAGCCATAAAACGCTGGGTTGATGGCTACGTCCTGAATAGGATACCCTACCAATTTTTTTTATAGAACATATAATTGGTGTAACTAACATAAACATTTTTTGCAGTCGACGTCGTATCGTTGTCATTAGCGATCTCATAAACACCAAACCCAAACATTGTTAAATAAATGCATGTTTAACATTTCGTGCACAGACGAACTTTGCTATAAACAGTATCATCAGTAAGGTTATCATCATCATTATTATTATTCTCATCCTTACTGTGATCATTGCCTTGAAAATTCTCATCACCATCACCATTATCAATATTATTATAATTAGTGTTCTGTGCTGCAATATGCGTATGTAAGCGTTCAAGTGGAATTCAGAAAAAAAATTCAGTGACTACTTAAAGACACCTCTCAAGTACTTTTTGATTGATCGAAGCTTTTGGAAAAACACAGCTCATGAATGTCTAACCTGGCATGGTCAGATCAGTGTGAGTATTGAAAGCTTTGAAAAGATTAGAACATTGAAGTTGATTCTTCTTTTTCTTCTTCATTGTTTTTTCTCAAACTCCGGCTGGATCTCTCTTGCAGCAGGACCAAGGTCCAACTACACTTCCAGCAGGATGTAGTCTAGAGAATGAAAATGTGTTGTGTCGCAGTTATGTTTACACCAATGGCAATTACACATCCGTCTTCGGCGGAGGTGATTCGAAAGAGATAAATACGAAATGAGATATCAGATAATTTTCTGCCATCTCAAGACTTACTATATTCCTGCTCACATGTAATATGTTATTCAGATTCTGGATTAAAAAAAACAAACAAACATACCTAACTTGATTCTGGATTGAACCTGTTAAACATCTGAAACAAACAAACATACCTAACTTGATTCTTTTCAATACGATGTTCATCTTCGCTTACATTATCATCACTATTGTCATCCTTTACCCCTTTGAGTAAGAGATTTCTTTTCAATAGATTGCTCTTGCCGAGAATTGGGGATCTTGTGGGTCTTCTTCTTCTTTCCTTCTTCTTTTACCCTTTACGGGTATCAAGGGAGATACAATGTTCTTGTTCTCGCTTTTCTGACAGCTTCAGATAATGTGATTTGGTGTTCGTGTAATGTCTCTTTGATGTTGTCGATCCAGAGTACTCTAGGTCTACCCTTGGCTCTTCTTTCTGCTTCTCCTCTTTTCGTATATGCTTTATAAACTAATGAATCACACATCATTCTTTCCAGATGACCAAACCATTGTATCTGTTGGTTTTGTATGTATTGTAGAATTGATATGACACCCACTCTTTCTCTTATGACATCGTTTCTAATTCTGTGTCTTCTGGTCACTCCTGTGGCTTTTCTCAGACTTCTCATCTCTGTTGTAACCAGTTGTCTCTTATATTTTGTTGTTAAGGACCATGTTTCATATTGGTAGAACGGGGTTGGAATGAAGATACTTTGGATAAGATGATTTTTTTTCTGGGTATGAAATACAATTCAGAAGACACCACCCTAGTGCATATATGAAATAAAAGTTAATCGCTCGTAATTTATGAACATCTATACATGAATTACAGAACAATTACATTGAACAATAACACACCCCAGTAAAGTGATGCTCAAAATACTACTTAACAGAATAAAACACAAGTCGGAAGAAATAATTGCAGAAGAACAAGCTGGCTTCAGAGCAAACACAAGCACTGTTGAACAAATATTTAATATCCGAACACTAATCGAAAAACATATTCAGCACCAACGTGATCTATACCACAAATTCATTGACTTTACAAAGGCCTTTGATCGTGTTTGGCATGATGGTCTGTGGCACATACTGAGGAAATTTAATTTTGACACCACAATTATAGACATTATTGAAGCTCTGCACGAAAATGCAAATAGTGCTGTCTTGTCACACAATGCAATTGGCGAGTTCTTCAAAACAACTGTGGGAGTTCGACAGGGATGCATACTGTCCCCAGTACTTTTTAACATAGACTTAGAGCACATCATACAAGAGACATTACATGACTACAACACGTCTATATCGATCGGAGGTCGCCCTATTTGCAATTTGCGTTTCGCTTATGATATTGATCTTATAGCTGGGTCAGAACAATCATTGCAAGAATTAACATCAAAGTTAGAAAAAGTTACCAGCAAGTACGGAATGGAAATCAATTCAGATAAGAGCAAAATCTTGGTAAACAGCAGAGACACTGAAAACCAGACTAATATCATGATGAATGGACACAAGCATGAAGAGATGAATACCTTCAAATACCTCGGATCCAGTATATGCAGTGATGGTAAATGCAAAGCAGAACTAAAAATAAGGCTGGAGATAGCTTTAGCGTCCTTGTCAAGGCTAACTGTGATTTGGAAAAGCAACATCAGTGTTGGAGTGAAAATCAAACTGTATAGGTCGCTGGTGCTTTCTGTTGTGTTGTATGGTTGTGAGAGTTGGACACTCACTGCGGACATGGAGAGAAGATTACAGGCTTTCGAGTATAAATGCTACAGAAGAATTCTACGAATTTCCTATAGAGAACATAAGACCAATGTGTACGTAAGAAATAAAGTAGAGATGTGTGCAGGTGTCCAGGAGGCTTTCAATAGTGAAACGACGAAAACTAGCATGGTTCGGACATGTATGCAGGCACGATTCCTTCTCAAAAACAATACTGCAGGGAACTGTCGAGGGTGGAAGAAGCAGAGGAGGACAAATAAAGACATGGACAGACAACATCAAGGAATGGACAGGGCTAGATATTTCCACTCATCTGCATCGCTGAGGATAGAATTCGCTGGAGGACTCTGTGTGCTGAAGCATCCAATGTGGTACCCCTACGACCCTGAAGGGTTATGGGTTTATTGATTGATTGATACATGAATATATCATCGTCCCCGCCATCACTGTCATCAACAACGTCGTCGTCGCTACCACCCTCCTCCTCATCATCATATCTTTACAATCGTTTGTTACCTCCTATTACATCGCACAGGTTAACGTAGCTCATGTCATTATGTTATCTCTAGTTTTGGTTTATTTGCTAACATTAAATATTAACATATCTACTCTTCTTATATATCACATCAGGTGTTGTTTTTTCTCTCGTTCATCTCATCAAGGCACATTCACCGTCACCCTCCGCAGAATTCTTCAAAAATGTATACTTTTCTACTAGGTACATTCACCGTCACTCCCCGCAAAAATCTTCAAAAATGTATACTTTTCTACTAGGTACATTCACCGTCACTCCCCGCAAAAATCTTCAAAAATGTATACTTTTCTACTAGGTACATTCACCGTCACTCCCCGCAAAAATCTTCAAAAATGTATACTTTTCTACTAGGTACATTCACCGCCACTTCCTGCAGAAATCTTCAAACTTTATGCAAACAGTATATTTATAAAAACAGTATCCATCTCTTTAGACGGAAATAATTGTCCTTACCCGTAGAAATATTCAAAATATTTCATCTTCATAAATGTTTCATCTTATCTGCTTTTGACCGTATCTTCCTTAATATATGATCACATCCTCACAAGAGCACATATCGACCTTTCTATTACTGAAAGCTTCACTCCTCTCGCACCACCATTATGTCTCTAACATTTACTTCTTCTTGAAGTCTGCAATACACAGTTCTCATGTCTTAAACACACGAAGATCCGTGAAGTAATGTCACTAGAGGTTGCCTGTTTGGCAGGTTATCTTAAATTGGACTTATAATCGATACATATTTGGCGTCTATCAATTCAACACTTTGGCTCTTAAAGTATATATTAATTCGAAGTTCTTGGATTATCTCAGAGCTGAATCTTAAATTCGTTCCAATATACATTCTGTATATCACCATCTAATTTCCTCTATCTGCCTCTCTTTCTCTGTCCCTCTTTGTATCTTTCTCTATTTCTATCTCTCTATGGTACTCTGTATGTCTGATTCTGTATGATGACGCAATTCATTTTCATCTTTATCTCGTTGTTCGTGTCTGTATTCTTCTCTTCATATCTTCATTTCTCTGCTCGTGTCTTTATTCTTCTGTTCTTGTCTGTATTCATATGTTCTTATTTTTATTCCTATGTTCCTGTCTTTATTCACATGTTCGTGTCTTTATTCTTCTGTTTTTTTCCCTTTATTCTTCTGTTCTTCTTTATTCTCTTTTCTCGTGTTTATGCATCTCTTCTTGATAGTGTTCATATTTTTTCTTTTAGTTATTTTATTTTCTCTACTTCCTATTTCTTATTTTTCTAATGTTTTTTTTCGTTTTTCACTGTCTTTATTTTTTTTCACGGTCCTTATTTTTCCAGTTTAACATTTTATAAGTTGTTTGGCTTCATTTACATTTTTTTCACATTTTACTACTTTCCGATTACTCTTATTATTTGTTCACATTGTCATCTTTCTCTGCACTTTTAATACGCTTTTCATTGTCGTCTGCTGTATCGCTTTGCATTGTTCTATTCTCCCTTTGGTTTTATCTGTTGCGCTGTTCTTCCATTGCAAGTGATGATCGCCATTTGCTACATTATCTTTATGAACTTCAATTAGAGGTATACCCTTGTCTGTGAGATCGCAGTAGGTGTCTGATAAACCCTGTGGTTGCCACAGAGACCCTTGGACAGCTTGAACCTAGGACGATCATTTTTGATGGTGTTGATTTGCACGTGACGTTCTCGCTCGTCTCCAATATTGAGCTGATGAAAAACTTTTTGTTAATGAAAAACTGACGGCCAAGGTACCGAGTTCGATCCCCACCACAGACAATTGTGCATCCGGACCATCCACAAAGCACCGGCAAACTACAGAAGTATTTATTTTGCCTAGAAAATCACCACAGCCTAAGAATGCTGGGTTGATAGCCACGTTCTGAATAGGATATGCTACCAATAAAACACGACGCTGCATTTCGTTTTCCAACTACATCCTGATAACCAGCAGGATTGTGAGAAAGAAACTATAACGACAGTACTGTTGTCTGTAACATGCTGTTTCGCAGACTGAAACATATTTGTTACAGTACTGTTGTCTGTAACATGCTGTTTCGCAGACTGAAACATATTTGTTACAGTAAAAAAAGGGGGATGAAATATTGACCATCTGAAGGAGAAATGATATGATGCGAGCGATGCTGTCAGCTGGCAGGTTATTGATCTGATCGGAGAAATTGAGTACACGTGGTAAAATACCAGGACTGTGAGGCTAATTATATGTGCTTTTGATGTCTTTTCAACTAACTGGAAAAGCGTTATACATCTTGCTATTAACACTTTGATAACACTTTGATACCCTGTGAGATATATATACACACACACGCACATACCCACACCGACACACACACACACACACACATGCACACACACAAAAGCCTCATCAGATATCTATGCGCTCAATTTATAATTTATTGATTATTTATATTCCTTCGCATCAGCTCCAATTATTTATCACATATCGCCACTCTTCTCGAGAATTTTAATAATAATAATAATAATAATAACAATAATATATAATATACTCAATAATATATTTCTAACATTATACCAGATTCTGTATGACATTAGAATATTTAATACAAAAGATCACAATTCAGAATCTGAGATCACCAGACTGTCATCATTCTCATATATTTAGAATATTTACTTCATTATATGAACAGTTTATCACCATTAATTTTAATTTATACACACAAAAACAGAACAACTTTATAAATACTTAAGATTTTTTTTTGGTGGGGCACCAGTTTCGAATGTTGTAACGTTATCTCTTCACAAGAAATTTGCAATATTTTTTTGTGTGGCTATTCCTACAACATAGAAACGACTCAACAGCCTATAAAAAAACATGAATGGAGGGTATGATGTCGGACAACAACAAATATATAGTGTATAGAACAAACACAAAAATAGGTTATCGCAAGATATCAGTCATTCTTAGACATGAAAACATGGCACTCACAAAATATTAAATCAAGATCATCTTCTGAAGGTTTGTGATGAATGATACATTCTGTCCATGATATGCTACTTAATCTTCTTCTTCTGCGTTCGTTCTCAAACTCCTGCAAATTAGCAGGATGTAGTCTAAAGAACGGAATGCGTTGTGTCATGGTTTACAGCATTGCTGCGAAATATGCGCCTTTAGGCCCGACACATCCAACTTCAGCATGGCATTGGGTCACTGACCGTATATGGTATGGGTCAGCCAACTTCATCCCATAACCTCCTTAGTCGCCTTTTACGACATGCGTGGACGGTAAACAGCGTTGCTATTCTTTGCTCCCCTTTTCGGGCCCCGGCAACACACAGGCGATATGCTACTTAATGATAATAATGTTGTATGGCGACAGATAACCAATTAATATTAATGACGAACAAACTAAACGTATCTGTTTATAATGTTCTAGACTGTCTTTTTTGTCGAGGAGTTATATCAGTATACATATGTCTTTAAATTCGTAACTCTTAACCTTTTGGAGTTATCTATAGGCTCATCTGAAGCAACACGTAGAACAAACATAGAACATTCATATTCGTACTACAAGGACCTAAAGGCCGTCTTATAAACATAAATATCATAAAGACAGAACAATGTTATACACATAAATAACATAGAGACAGAACAATGTTGCTTCAAATAATCTATGTACAATGTTTGTGTTTCTGAGGATACTTAAATACTTGTATGGGATGTTCGGGACAGTCCTTGTTTCGATTGGTCCGTTCTCAGTGACTTGAGTTCGCCCGTGTCTTGCCGAGGGCCGAAAGGGGAGCAAAGAATAGCAACACTGTTTACCTTCCACGCATGTCGTAAAAGGCGACTAAGGAGGTTATGGGATGGAGTTGGCTGAAAGACGCAGATATCGCAGCAATTCTGTAAACTATGATACAACGCATTCTGTTCTCCAGACTACATCCTGCTAATCTGCAGGAGAAAGAACGCAGCAGAAGAAGAAGAAGAAAAAGTGACTTGAGTACACAGGTTGAATGTCTGGACGAGATCACATCTTTCTCTTGGGATGTGGTTAGTCAAGTACGGAGAACCTGTTGACATGTGTTGCAAAGCGATTCGGTGCTGCTAGAACGGACCTGGTGCAATTCCCATCAGCTGCAAGAATGATTTTCATTTATCCTTAAGCTTCCTACTTGAATTTACTTGTATAAGATATTATTTGAAGCAACATTGTTCTGTCTCAATGTTATTTAAGTTTACAAAATTGTTTTGTCTCTATGTTATTTATGTTTACAAAATGTTTCTGTCTATACTTTATTTAGTTTAGAAAAAAGCCTTTAGGTCTTTGTAGTACGAATATGAATGTTCTATGTTTGTGTTTCTGAGGATACTTAAATACTTGTACGGGATATTCGTTGATGTAATAAGTCCTTGTTTCAATTGGTCCATTCTCAGTGACTTGAGTACACAGGTTGAATATCTTGATGAGATCACATCTTTTTGGGGGGGGATGTTGTTGGTCAAGTACGGAAAACTGGTTTACTTGTGTTGGTTTAACAATCGATTATGTCAACAATACCACTTGTTATGCACAAATTAAATTGTTTGAATTTGAAACAATATCTAAAAATGGGAAATATAACATGTATTTTTGTGGTACCTTATTTATGCTAAAAATTAATTAAAATTATTTATGTGTGGGTGGATTTTTGGACTAAATGGGGCGGATGTTTTGAATTATTGACAGTTGTTGACCCATATAGACAAAAGATTTACAAACATTTTTAAAACGCAATTTATGAATCCTCTCTCCCTTCCTCTCCCCCCCCCCCCCCATAAAACAATACAATGTTGAGATAGAGAGATGTTCTAGTTCAAAATCGAAACATAGATCAGTTGTGTGGCTAGTTTATGAGATTTAAATTTATGTAGCATCGAGATTCCAGGAGATCTACACATTTATTCTTAGAAATAGAACTTGGATTGGAATTATACCTTTCACATGGACATCTAATTTAGCATTGATGGCGTGCATTTATAATGGGTTGGATGGGCAAAAGTCGGACCACACAGATATCTCCCCACACAGATATGTTCCCACACAAATATCTTTCCACACAGATATCTCCTCACACAGATATGTTCCCACACAAATATCTTTCCACACAGATATCTCCTCACACAGATATGTTCCCACACAAATATCTTTCCACACAGATATCTCCTCACACAGATATGTTCCCACACAAATATCTTTCCACACAGATATCTCCTCACACAGATATGTTCCCACACAAATATCTTTCCACACAGATATCTCCTCACACAGATATGTTCCCACACACATATCTTTCCACACAGATATCTCCTCACACAGATATGTTCCCACACAAATATCTTTCCACACAGATATCTCCTCACACAGATATGTTCCCACACAAATATCTTTCCACACAGATATCTCCTCACACAGATATGTTCCCACACAAATATCTTTCCACACAGATATCTCCTCACACAGATATGTTCCCACACAAATATCTTTCCACACAGATATCTCCTCACACAGATATGTTCCCACACAAATATCTTTCCACACAGATATCTCCTCACACAGATATGTTCCCACACAAATATCTTTACACACAGATATCTCCTCACACAGATATGTTCCCACACAAATATCTTTCCACACAGATATCTCCTCACACAGATATGTTCCCACACAAATATCTTTCCACACAGATATCTCCTCACACAGATATGTTCCCACACAAATATCTTTCCACACAGATATCTCCTCACACAGATATGTTCCCACACAAATATCTTTCCACACAGATATCTCCTCACACAGATATGTTCCCACACAAATATCTTTCCACACAGATATCTCCTCACACAGATATGTTCCCACACAAATATCTTTCCACACAGATATCTCCTCACACAGATATGTTCCCACACAAATATCTTTCCACACAGATATCTCCTCACACAGATATGTTCCCACACAAATATCTTTCCACACAGATATCTCCTCACACAGATATGTTCCCACACAAATATCTTTCCACACAGATATCTCCTCACACAGATATGTTCCCACACAAATATCTTTCCACACAGATATCTCCTCACACAGATATGTTCCCACACAAATATCTTTCCACACAGATATCTCCTCACACAGATATGTTCCCACACAAATATCTTTCCACACAGATATCTCCTCACACAGATATGTTCCCACACAAATATCTTTCCACACAGATATCTCCTCACACAGATATGTTCCCACACAAATATCTTTCCACACAGATATCTCCTCACACAGATATGTTCCCACACAAATATCTTTCCACACAGATATCTCCTCACACAGATATGTTCCCACACAAATATCTTTACACACAGATATCTCCTCACACAGATATGTTCCCACACAAATATCTTTCCACACAGATATCTCCTCACACAGATATGTTCCCACACAAATATCTTTCCACACAGATATCTCCTCACACAGATATGTTCCCACACAAATATCTTTCCACACAGATATCTCCTCACACAGATATGTTCCCACACAAATATCTTTCCACACAGATATCTCCTCACACAGATATGTTCCCACACAAATATCT
The DNA here is from genome assembly GCA_034231615.1 of Meghimatium bilineatum. Lineage (NCBI taxonomy): Eukaryota > Metazoa > Mollusca > Gastropoda > Stylommatophora > Philomycidae > Meghimatium > Meghimatium bilineatum. The sequence continues at coordinate 31,546,933 of CM067313.1, read as the reverse complement.
TTCCACACAGATATCTCCTCACACAGATATGTTCCCACACAAATATCTTTCCACACAGATATCTCCTCACACAGATATGTTCCCACACAAATACCTTTACACACAGATATCTCCTCACACAGATATGTTCCCACACAAATATCTTTCCACACAGATATCTCCTCACACAGATATGTTCCCACACAAATATCTTTCCACACAGATATCTCCTCACACAGATATGTTCCCACACAAATATCTTTCCACACAGATATCTCCTCACACAGATATGTTCCCACACAAATATCTTTCCACACAGATATCTCCTCACACAGATATGTTCCCACACAAATATCTTTCCACACAGATATCTCCTCACACAGATATGTTCCCACACAAATATCTTTCCACACAGATATCTCCTCACACAGATATGTTCCCACACAAATATCTTTCCACACAGATATCTCCTCACACAGATATGTTCCCACACAAATATCTTTCCACACAGATATCTCCTCACACAGATATGTTCCCACACAAATATCTTTCCACACAGATATCTCCTCACACAGATATGTTCCCACACAAATATCTTTACACACAGATATCTCCTCACACAGATATGTTCCCACACAAATATCTTTCCACACAGATATCTCCTCACACAGATATGTTCCCACACAAATATCTTTCCACACAGATATCTCCTCACACAGATATGTTCCCACACAAATATCTTTCCACACAGATATCTCCTCACACAGATATGTTCCCACACAAATATCTTTCCACACAGATATCTCCTCACACAGATATGTTCCCACACAAATATCTTTCCACACAGATATCTCCTCACACAGATATGTTCCCACACAAATATCTTTCCACACAGATATCTCCTCACACAGATATGTTCCCACACAAATATCTTTACACACAGATATCTCCTCACACAGATATGTTCCCACACAAATATCTTTCCACACAGATATCTCCTCACACAGATATGTTCCCACACAAATATCTTTCCACACAGATATCTCCTCACACAGATATGTTCCCACACAAATATCTTTCCACACAGATATCTCCTCACACAGATATGTTCCCACACAAATATCTTTCCACACAGATATCTCCTCACACAGATATGTTCCCACACAAATATCTTTCCACACAGATATCTCCTCACACAGATATGTTCCCACACAAATATCTTTCCACACAGATATCTCCTCACACAGATATGTTCCCACACAAATATCTTTCCACACAGATATCTCCTCACACAGATATGTTCCCACACAAATATCTTTCCACACAGATATCTCCTCACACAGATATGTTCCCACACAAATATCTTTCCACACAGATATCTCCTCACACAGATATGTTCCCACACAAATATCTTTCCACACAGATATCTCCTCACACAGATATGTTCCCACACAAATATCTTTCCACACAGATATCTCCTCACACAGATATGTTCCCACACAAATATCTTTCCACACAGATATCTCCTCACACAGATATGTTCCCACACAAATATCTTTCCACACAGATATCTCCTCACACAGATATGTTCCCACACAAATATCTTTCCACACAGATATCTCCTCACACAGATATGTTCCCACACAAATATCTTTCCACACAGATATCTCCTCACACAGATATGTTCCCACACAAATATCTTTACACACAGATATCTCCTCACACAGATATGTTCCCACACAAATATCTTTCCACACAGATATCTCCTCACACAGATATGTTCCCACACAAATATCTTTCCACACAGATATCTCCTCACACAGATATGTTCCCACACAAATATCTTTCCACACAGATATCTCCTCACACAGATATGTTCCCACACAAATATCTTTCCACACAGATATCTCCTCACACAGATATGTTCCCACACAAATATCTTTCCACACAGATATCTCCTCACACAGATATGTTCCCACACAAATATCTTTACACACAGATATCTCCTCACACAGATATGTTCCCACACAAATATCTTTCCACACAGATATCTCCTCACACAGATATGTTCCCACACAAATATCTTTCCACACAGATATCTCCTCACACAGATATGTTCCCACACAAATATCTTTCCACACAGATATCTCCTCACACAGATATGTTCCCACACAAATATCTTTCCACACAGATATCTCCTCACACAGATATGTTCCCACACAAATATCTTTCCACACAGATATCTCCTCACACAGATATGTTCCCACACAAATATCTTTCCACACAGATATCTCCTCACACAGATATGTTCCCACACAAATATCTTTACACACAGATATCTCCTCACACAGATATGTTCCCACACAAATATCTTTCCACACAGATATCTCCTCACACAGATATGTTCCCACACAAATATCTTTCCACACAGATATCTCCTCACACAGATATGTTCCCACACAAATATCTTTCCACACAGATATCTCCTCACACAGATATGTTCCCACACAAATATCTTTCCACACAGATATCTCCTCACACAGATATGTTCCCACACAAATATCTTTCCACACAGATATCTCCTCACACAGATATGTTCCCACACAAATATCTTTCCACACAGATATCTCCTCACACAGATATGTTCCCACACAAATATCTTTCCACACAGATATCTCCTCACACAGATATGTTCCCACACAAATATCTTTCCACACAGATATCTCCTCACACAGATATGTTCCCACACAAATATCTTTCCACACAGATATCTCCTCACACAGATATGTTCCCACACAAATATCTTTCCACACAGATATCTCCTCACACAGATATGTTCCCACACAAATATCTTTCCACACAGATATCTCCTCACACAGATATGTTCCCACACAAATATCTTTCCACACAGATATCTCCTCACACAGATATGTTCCCACACAAATATCTTTCCACACAGATATCTCCTCACACAGATATGTTCCCACACAAATATCTTTCCACACAGATATCTCCTCACACAGATATGTTCCCACACAAATATCTTTCCACACAGATATCTCCTCACACAGATATGTTCCCACACAAATATCTTTACACACAGATATCTCCTCACACAGATATGTTCCCACACAAATATCTTTCCACACAGATATCTCCTCACACAGATATGTTCCCACACAAATATCTTTCCACACAGATATCTCCTCACACAGATATGTTCCCACACAAATATCTTTCCACACAGATATCTCCGAATGGTTTCAGGCTTACATGTGTTTGAAAGTATGTATACAAATATAGACATCGGTTGCAAAAAGGTTGCCGAAATGACTGTACACCGCTGAGAGTTCAAGTATTCTGGATATTTAAGAAATTTCTGGAAAAAACGTATATTCTACATATGAAGAAGAGCTTGAACACTGGTATGTCCCGGGCATTGAGACAAACATAACCATCTCGTATCTGAGTTGTGGACATCACATTTTGCTATATCTGAACAATATATACTTCCACATGTCACGAAGTGTAGAAAAAGAGAACAATATATAGTTGCACATGTAACGAAGTGTAAAAAAAGAGAACAATATATAGTTGCACATGTAACGAAGTGTAAAAAAAGAGAACAATATATAGTTGCACATGTAACGAAGTGTAAAAAAAGAGAACAATATATAGTTGCACATGTAACGAAGTGTAGAAATATTATTATTTCATCCGCATTCAATAGTGGCAGGGTCATTTAATATTACAGTACCGGGGAGGGGGCTAACAAAACAACAGGTTATTCACCAATAGTCGTGTACAATTCATTAATTGTCAAAATATTTTCGATACAAAATAGAAGAGTTCGATAGAAAGGCGTTGGGTTTGGATTACCAGCGTGTGGCTACATTTTTAGTCATAAAACCGACCCGTGTGTTGCCGGGCACGAAAGGGGAGCAAAGAATAGCAACACCTTTTACCTTCCATGCATATCGTAAAAGTCGACTAAGGAAGTTGTGGGATGGAGTTGGCTGTCCCATCTTATATAGGGTTAGTGACCCAAAGCCATGCTGAACTCGGATGTGTCAGGACGAAAGGCGCAGATATCGCAGCTATGCTGTAAACCATGACACGACGCATTCCGTTCTCCGGACTACATTTTGATAATCTGCAGGAGTTTGAGAACGAACGCAGAAGAAGAAGAAGCACTAAAACCCATAATTTGATTCCTTGGGAGGGGGCGTTTGAACCCCAACCATCCACTCTCTCCCCCGCTAACATACGGGCATTATTATTTCTTCCTAAGCAGTTAAGTGATAGATTAGCCACAATTCTTGTCACAACAAAACTTGAGGCTGATTACTGCACGCGAATAAAGTCTATTTTAAGTACAAGTTTTTTCAATAATTGTCATCCGCCAACCTGTATGTAAGTCTATTTATGATTGATCAAACAGGAATGAGACGTTATCTAACATTAACCCAGATGTCCTGTTTACTTATACTAGAATATCTATTTTCTTGCTATTTTCATTACATTTTTTTACGTAGCGTTACTGATATCCATCCACATTCCAATTATTTTTTTATCATATTCCCACACTTTTACCTCTGATGAGCTAAGATTTATTTACATACGAAATATAAATCACCTCCATTAACCGCTCAGTGATGTCCTGATGTAGTTTGGCTGATTTATTTGATTACGTAGAGATCAATGTGGCACTTTCTAACGTTAGATACAGGTGTTCAACATGTCATCATCTGAGATAATAATTCTGAGCATCTGAATTTTTCTTATTCCCAAGTATTTACGTCTTCAGTAGATGGGTGGAGTTACCGTTACAAAATGGGACATTCGTCAAATTTCCAGTGTAATACCCTGTTTTTTATTAACAGCTTGCAAAGCAGAACTAAAAATAAGACTCAAGATGGCTTTAACCTCCTTGTCAAGACTAACGGTGATTTGTAAAAGCAACATCAGTGTTGGAGTCAAACTGTATAAGTCGCGTGTGTTTTCTGTTGTGCTGTATGGTTGTGAGAGTTGGACACTCACTGCGGACATGGAGAGAAATTTACAGGCTTTCCAGTAGAAATGTTAAGGCGAATTCTACGAATTTCCTATAGGGAACATAAGACCAATGTGTACGTAAGAAATACAATAGAAATGTACGCATGTGTACAAGAAACAATGCTTTCAATAGTGGAACAACGAAATCTAGCATGATTTGAACATGTATGCAGGCACGATTCCTTGTCAAAAATAATACTGCAGGGAACTGTTGAGGGTGGAAGAGGCAGAGGAGGGAAAATAAATGCATGCACAGACAACATCAAGAAATGGACAGAACAAGATATTTCCACACTCATCCGCATCGCTGAGGATAGAAATAACTGGAGGGTTCTGTGTGCTGAAGAATCCAATGTGGTACCCCTACGACCCTGAAGGGTTACGGGTTTATTGATTCATTGATGATAAACAACTTGATGACTTTTTTATGAAAAATTGTTTGAAAGGGAGAGGGGTGGGCTTACCCACATGTGCACTAAATTTTCTTTATACTAAAAGGCTGGTTCTGGTTTCCCGGATGGTGAGTGTGAACACTCCGAATCCCCCTCATCTTTGAGCTTGCTTATGCAAACATTTATCTCCATGTATGTAGATTTATGAAATGGATTTCCCACCCTGTCATAATGCATTTAGTAACTATAAAAGTGGAGGTTTTGTCTGCTATCGACTGTAGATGTTCGCTTTACTGCCTGTTAAGTGGTCTGGCGGAGATAAGGTTAAGTGTATTATTTGTTCGATTTGTATTTATCTATTCCTTTTGGAATAATGGATTAGTGTTGGAAGAATGCCTGTGGTAACTGAACACAGTGCATGTCCAACCTGCCAGTCTAAGCTATAAATAGATGTTATCTATGTGTTTACTGAAAGATTAAGGTGCTAGAGCTACTCAGGAAAGGTGTTACTTTCTATTTATTTTTGTAAAACAATCAATTCTGCATAGATTCAAATAAAGGTTTGCCTCATAGTAGATTAGATAATGATTATTTAGTATAAATTATTGCTAGCTGAAAAATCATGGACTAATTAGTTTTAATAATTAATTATGTAATTAAGACCCATTTACCTATTCGAACATTCTGATGCTTGCTTTTATACTCTGAATATTAATGATTTTTAGTTTCTAGTTTCAAATCAAGTAATTAGGTTTATATATGGTTTATCTTGAACCAGAGCTTTGGAAATAACTGTAAGTAGTAAACGTTTCTCAAAAATTATGCTGAAAAATTAGCAAACAATTGCGCACATATTTGCACATGAATAGTGTTCTAATTTTTGTTCTTTCACAATAAGCACAGTGAAAATGTTTGATGGTCCAGCTGTACAACATATGCACCTTCAGAAAAAAAAAGTTTGCAAAATGTGGAAAATATGGTGTAATAATTCACAAAAATATGTTATATTTTGGCAAATATTGCACATTGAATAATGAAAACTATACGTATTTCTGCTCATTCCTTCCTGCAGGTTAAACATTCTTCTGATTACTTCTTGCAGGTTAAACATTCTGCTCATTTCTCCCTGCAGGTCTTTATTTCTACATTACCAAACTTAACACCAAATATTTTAAATATCATCCTCTGCGCTTTATCAATAGAAGTTTCCACATCGAGTAGAAGCACATGAATCAGTTTCAACGTGTCTCTCTTGTCCATTATCAACTACCAGTCCACTGATGCCTATTGTCTATCCTCAAGTGAATGATGGTTCATATCATCCACACTTGCCGTTAAGCGAAGGGTGGGAGCTTCAGCTGTCGTTACAATGCCAGATGTGTTGCCGTGGTTGCATTACGTTCATGTTTATTCAATGTTATTTTAGCATTTTCTATCCACCGTTTGCTTGGTCTACCTTTGGCTTTATGTCCAGATATTTTTTTGGTATATACAATTATTATTATTTAGTTTAGGTTCATTCTCATAAGATGACCGAATGATTTTACTTGCTGTCTCTCAATATGGTCAATACATATCGAAAGACAGCAAGTAAAATGGTTCGGAATTACACCATATATTGATGCCATATACGCAAATGTCTGCTCTATAACTCTCTCTCTCTCTCTCTCTCACACACACACACACACACACACATTACCAAACACACGAACATGTCACGGACATTAGATCCATATTTACTGATGAAAAGTACTTCATTGACGATACGAAGTAGCAAATTTCTTGACAACCGACTGTATTTGTGACGTCGTTGCATCTTATATATCTAGATGACTGTGGATACAAGTAATTGCTAGGACACCTACCAGTTAACTTGAAAGAAAAAAAAAAGAAGACACGTAAGAAACTGTCTGTCTCTTTTTACGTTCTGATGTTTAGAAGAATATGTCCGACAAATGAAAAGAAAGATATAGATTTATCTAAATTATTTCTGACGTCATGTATAATCTAATTTGTTTCTGCGAATATTGATCAAAGAGAATCCTATGCTATTTATAACACAGGTCCACCTGTCGTGTTTCTTCTCGCAACAAGAATTTGAAAAACATTATTCAGATTTGTTTTTCGCTTTCAGTTGCAAAAACTAGGAGATCTCCATAGCATAATGGTTGAGCCATATGTCTCATACTCAAGGGATGGCGGGTTTGATGCCTTTATTGTAATATTTTATGTTATACAAATATTTGTTATAAATTCATAGGGATTATTGTATGTAGCTACGCATTTATGCGCTAGAGTGGAGTGGTTCCCTTTTCAGGAGAAGTGTGCTCTATGAGTAATTCCCTTGACATGAGAAGTGTGCGCTATGAGTAATTCCCTTGACAGGAGAAGTGTGCTCTAGGAGTGATTCCCTTGACAGGAGAAGTGTGCTCTATGAGTAATTCCCTTGACATGAGAAGTGTGCTCTATGAGTAATTCCCTTGACATGAGAAGTGTGCTCTAAGAGTGATTCCCTTTTCAGGAGAAGTGTGCTCTAAGAGTGATTCCCTTTTCAGAAGTGTGCTCTATGAGTAATTTCCTTTTCAGAAGTGTGCTCTATGAGTAATTTCCTTTTCAGAAGAAGTGTGCTCTATGAGTAATTCCCTTGACATGAGAAGTGTGCTCTAGGAGTGATTCCCTTGATGGGAATAGTGTGCTCTATTAGTGGTTCCTTCGACAGGAGATGTGCCGCTTTTTGAGAACATTTAGGAAACTCAAGTCCAGTGTACGAAATGCCCTACTATAGTTGAACACTTTTGGTTGTTCTAAATATGGTGTCCATTTATGTAACGTGTCTCCTCGAGTTAATTTGATGATCCTTTTAATTCTTAATAAGAAAAAAACAATTAAAATCAAGTTGGACCATCGAGTCAGTATCTGTTGTATCTAGTCGAGTGTTCTCAAACAATTGAAGTAACGGGTAGAAACATACTATGCTCATGTACTCTTCTCACTTGCATATCTTCTGTGTGCCTCTTAACAGCAAAAATTTAGAGTTCAATCAGTTCCAGGAAATTTTAAAACTATCTTCACTTCAGAAAGTTATAATGTTAAGCAGACATACAGAAAGTTGAAGAATTAGCTTTGAGGATGGACATAACTTTTCTTTCTTCACTGAACGCGTGATTTGGTCATCGTATACAAGTACTTCTCACAATCATTGCTTTTTAGTCTTATACTTATAATAGAAATACTATAGTAATAATAGAAATAGTCTAGTTATAATAGAAATGATATAGTAATAATAGAAATAGTCTAGTTATAATAGAAATGATATAGTAATATTAGAAACGGTATAGTTATAAAAGAAATGCTATAGTAATAATAGAAATAGTCTAGTTATAATAGAAATGATATAGTAATAATAGAAATAGTCTAGTTATAATAGAAATGATATAGTAATAATAGAAATAGTCTAGTTATAATAGAAATGATATAGTAATAATAGAAATAGTCTAGTTATAATAGAAATGCTATATTAATAATAGAAATAGTCTAGTTATAATAGAAATGATATAGTAATAATAGAAATAGTCTAGTTATAATAGAAATGATATAGTAATAATAGAAATAGTCTAGTTATAATAGAAATGATATAGTAATAATAGAAATAGTCTAGTTATAATAGAAATGCTATATTAATAATAGAAATGGTACAGTTATAATATAAATAGTATAGCTATAGTGGAAATACGCTCAGCAAGTTCAACGTGGGAAGAGGTAATGAGATCTTACATTGGAACCCAACGTTAAAAAAAAATTGAACATATAAACATCGTAAATATCAGAGAAAAAATTAGAAACAACAACAGATTCCATATCAGTTAAAATGTCAAGAAATGAATCTCTTATCAGACACGGAATAAAAATTCATTGCAAGTGCAAGAAAGCCAGAACGAGTTCTGACAACAAGCAATAATCACATATTCCCTACAAAAACGCAATATAAATTTCTTTTTGGTTCTCATTAACATCATCAAGTGCTGTATCCGCAACGAAGGTTTGCTGCAATAGATCCCCAACATCACTTGTATTGGTGGTACACTATGTTAAATTGTAACCTGTCCATCTTGTGATGTTACTCTCCCACTTGTATCTCTGCCTAAGTCGTGCTCGCTTCTCTTCGACTTTACCCTCAGGAAAGGTCTTCAACAAGGTGTCATGTCTTTTAATGTGTTCGAAATATTTTGTTTACTTGATTTGTATTTCCCTTACTAATCCTTTCTTCATACTAAGTGTTGTTAGAACCTCTTTGTTTTCTTTCCACGATGTATTCCCTATTCTTCTGTATATCCACATCTCAAAGTCATCAATTATGTCTTCTAATTGTGTGTTTTAGTATCCATGTTTCCGAACCATACATTAATATCATTAGATGTAGCATTTTATAATTCTCATTTTTAACTGTAATTTGTTTGGATGTTATGTTCCTCATACTTTGTTCTAGAGAACACACAATGTTAAAACTGAGCCACAAGACGATAAGATTACTGTGAATATTTACTCTCGTAATAAAGTAAGGCAGTAGGTCTTTCATACCGTTAAAATCATGTTTCATCAAAAGCTGTTATAAATTACATAAACAAATTATTACTAATTAATATACGCCACAGAAAGTCAAGAGAAAGGCCTCTTCCTAAATATCAAGAGAACAGAAGTAATGGTTATTTCAAAGAAACATAGTAACACAACTTGCAATATCAATGTGAATGATATAGCATTAAGACAGGTCCACCAATTCAAATATTTAAGTACAACTATTACAGCAGATGAACCAGGGGTAGACTAAAAGAAACAGAAGAGCAATACTTAGAGAAGGTAAAAACAATATTTATACTATTCAAGAACTGCACAGAATAGCTTTGCACAGACAGAATTGGAGAGATCTGAATTCTGCCCTATGCGCTAACTTCAGCGCAAAAGGAAATTGATGATGATGTTGATTACAACAGATGGAAGAGGTTCAACAGATGGAAGAGGTTCAACAGATGGAAGAGGTTCAACAGATGGAAGAGGTTCAACAGATGGAAGAAGTTCAACAGATGGAAGAGGTTCAACAGATGGAAGAAGTTCAACAGATGGAAGAGGTTCAACAGATGGAAGAGGTTCAACAGATGGAAGAGGTTCAACAGATGGAAGAGGTTCAACAGATGGAAGAGGCTCAACAGATGGAAGAGGTTCAACAGATGGAAGAGGTTCAACAGATGGAAGAGGTTCAACAGATGGAAGAGGTTCAACAGATGGAAGAGGTTCAACAGATGGAAGAAGTTCAACAGATGGAAGAGGTTCAACAGATGGAAGAGGTTCAACAGATGGAAGAGGTTCAACAGATGGAAGAAGTTCAACAGATGGAAGAAGTTCAACAGATGGAAAAGGTTCAACAGATGGAAGAGGTTCAACAGATGGAAGAAGTTCAACAGATGGAAGAAGTTCAACAGATGGAAGAAGTTCAACAGATGGAAGAAGTTCAACAGATGGAAAAGGTTCAACAGATGGAAGAGGTTCAACAGATAGAAGAAGTTCAACAGATGGAAGAAGTTCAACAGAAATAAAAAGCAGTATAGGGCAGGCAAAAATAACATTTAAAATATGAAAAGTATATTGTGTAATATTACCTTGTCATTAGAGGTGAGGAAGAGAGTTCTTGAGTGCTCTGTAACTCCTATACTAACATATTAGAGGCAATTGAGATGTGATTCTACAGAAGAATGGTGAGAATACCATGTACTGCCAGAATAACTAATATGGAGGTGTTGAATGAGTCAAATGCGATACGGACTTTAGTCAATAATATAAGAAAAAGACAATATTTATCATTTGTTGGCCACTTTATGAGACAGGCAGGTTTAGAGAACATAGTCACAGCAGTATAAATTTGAAGGCAAAAGTGACAGAGGGCGGCAACGTCAGATAATATTAAATAGTTTGACAGCTTAGCACGACAGGGAAACAACCATGTCGCTACATAATGCTGGAAATAGAGAGCTATGGAGAGCCATGATCGCTTACGCCAGCCGACATGGCACCGAATGATAATGTTCAACAAGGCAAGATCAGAAAGTGTTGAATTTCAACTGGAGGCTGCCTCTGTTGTGGAGACGGAGACGATGTGATCTGAAAATAACCTGTGCAATGTTGAATGGTACAACCTACGCAGGGCTCAAAGAACTCGTTCAAGCAAGTTGATATTGACAAACTGTCTCTTATAAATCCCTCTGTTGTTGAATCCGACAACAATGGCATGACACAACTCAATTTAAACAACAAAAAGCATGAATGTTTCAAGTTCGTCAAGCTATTGTAATCGCTGTTAACTGTCTTTCTGTTTGCAATTTTACATGCATATTTTTCTTATGACGTTATATAGCTTTTGTTATTGGAACTATTGATTTATACAACATATTGATTTATGTAGACAGTGTCAAGAACGTTTGGACTACTTCGTGATTATAGAAACGTTTGGATTAGTTTGTAATAAAAAAGCACTTTGGATTACTTAGTTATTACACAAACGTTTTAATTACTTCATGATTACAAAAAACGTTTGGATTATTTAGTGATTACAAAAACTTTTGAATTACTTCGTGATTACAAGAACGTTTTGATTACTTCATGTTTACAAAACACTTCTTCCGTATCGAATCACACAACAATATTCTGATGTCACCCTAACTTCTTAGCCGAACGTTATTCTAGACCATAGGTGCCCAAACAGTTTGATACTGTCAACGTAAATATTATCATATCCAAGTAGATATTGTTGAAATATGAACAATTCCGAATATATTTTAAGAGATTGCATTATATTAGTAAGAATCTTATTGTAATATTTGAAAATCAATAAAATATATTACAAAATATGTCGATATTTTGCAATATTATGTATCGCAAAATCACAGAAATAATGTTTAAATATATATTATTGATTTACTCTATAAAGAGCCACCGACCCCTAGTCCGCCACAATTTCTTATGAACTGACCCCCCCCCTATAGACCCATAGGAGGCTTAAACGCCCACTAGGGGAAAAGGGTACCGCCCACTTTGGGAACCTATATTCTAGAAAATACAAAATTTAAAAACAATCTTTGTGGTACATGTTATATACATCCGTGACATAGTGCATATCGCATTTCTTTGTGTTCGAGAGATTGCAGGTTCGATCCATGATCGTGATGTCTTGTATACACGCGCATTTTTTTTCTTACATTTCTTGGGGTTGTGTGAAGCTACAGTGCTACGTTCTATGAGTCCTCTAATGTATCTGTATACGTTCTCACACTCCTTACAATTAGCAGGAGGATGCACAAATAACACAATGAGTTATCACAGTCTACAGCTTAGCAGCGATTTCTATGCCTTTCGTCCTGAGGCGTCCGTCTATACATGATCTATGGTCATTTTAACCCATAATATATTTTTTATTTTTTATAATAATGGAGCTGCTAGTTTACACAAAAACATATGTATTTTGATCAAGCGCATCCGTTTTCAGTAAGTAAATTTGAATAATAGGGCATAACAAACCTACACAGTGTAATCATACAAATAAAATAATATCATGTGAAACAGTATATACAGTAATTGTAATAATGACTTGCAAACGTTCTGTGTTTGGTAACATCATAAATATTAGACATCTCTAAGGTTACATGTAGTCTCCTATATCGCTAACTACAATATGGATGTCTTTATTAATTTAGACCTTGGCAGAAATAATGCAGTAATCATTTTCAGATGCGCATTCTTTGTTTATTGGGTGGAATTATTCTTTACATGCTCAAGTTTCAGGTTTCTGGAGTATTTAGTTTCCTCAAAGATTCCTGGTAGTTTTATTATTTTTGAAATGGTAATGTGTTCACATCATCATCATCAAGTACCGTCTCCGCAACGAAGTTTGGCTGCAACAGATCTCCAACATCCACTGTATCTTGTTTTGGTGGTACACTCTGCTAGATTGAAACCTATCTATCTTGTGATGGTACTCTCCCCCTTGTATCTCTGTCTACCTCTTGCTCGCTTCCCTTTGACTTTACCCTCAAGTAAGGTCTTCATTAAGGTGTCATGCCTTTTAATGTATCCAACATATTTAATTTGCCCCTGATCTTTATTTCTCTTAATAATTCTTTCTTGATATTAAGTGTTTTTAGTATCTCTTTATTTGTTTTCCTCTCTTTCCATGATATTCCCCCTATTCTTCTCTTTACCCACATCTCAAAGGCATCAATTCTGTCTTTTAATTGATTTTTAGTGTCGATGTTTCTGAGACATACATTAATATAGAATAGATGTAGCATTGTATAATTCTAATTTTTAACTTGTTTGTAATTTGTTTAGATGTTACTACTTTCTTAATGTCATTGAATGTATTCTCTCCGTGTATGTTTACGTATAGCTCTTGTACTTCTGAATCTTTCCTGATTATCATGGTTTTTGTTTTTTGGACATTTATATCCAGTCCACATTCATTACTTGATTTATTGACTTGATCTATACTCTTTATAGTTCATATTCACTTTCTGCTAAAAGAACAGTGTCATCTGAATATCTCAGGTTGTTTATTATTTTACATGAAACTTGAGTCCTGGCATATATTCTATATTTTTAATGATATTCTCTGTGTAGATATTAAATAGGCTTGGTAATAACATGCATTCTTGTCTTACCCCTTTTCTTATTTTTATGTATGGTGAGTAGCTTCTTCTTCTTCTTTCGTTCACTTGAAACATGTCTATATCTGCAATTCTGTCTCCTTAATAAAACTCACTGTCTTTTGTAGTTCATACAGTGTCCCATAGAGCTTTGATTCCAGTGTTATTTCCTCTGGCCAATATTTCTGCCTTAGTGTTTCATGCTCAGAACACTCTTGAAGTATATGTTTGGCACTCTGTACTGCCTGTCCACATGTACACATGGCCGTGCTGCCAATCTTGAACTTCGTATACATGTGACTGCGGAGTCGGTTGTGTCCTGTTCTGAGACGTAGAATTATAACTTGTTCTGATCTGTTCATAATGTGATAGTCATCTTGTATTGTGTTTGTGGCTTTCTTATTGACTTGATCATCTGTTTTTTTCTGATGGTAGGTGATTGGTATATCTGGTTGGTCTTCGGCAGCACCTTCCTTAGCCAGTTGGTCTGCTTTTTCATTTCCTGGTATTCCACAGTGAGAGGGTATCCACTGCATGGTTACTCTATACTGGTAAGACAATTCGTTAAGTAGTTTTTTCAAGTATGTTAGTTTTCCAGACTGGAGAGCTTGAAGCACTGACCTTGCATCTGTCAGGAATACCACAGGCTGTAGGTCAGAGTTGGAGTTCAGCAGTTTTTTAGCTGCCACACTAATTGCCTGGATTTCTGCATCATAATTATTGCAGAATTTTCCTGTCGGTATTCTGATTGTATCTCTAGGCTTGTGTGGATATTCTCGTATATATACACCTGCACCTCCATTCCTCACAGCATTCTGTGCTGACCCATCTGTGTATACTCTGATCCATATATCTTGTGGATATTCCTCATCCAGGAAACTGAGGGTGACTGTCCTCCGTTGCACACTGTTCAGTTCGTCCTCGCTTAGTATTCCTTTCACATGGGTCTGAATGTATATTGGCATTCCATGCCTTTCACTCCATGGGGTTTGTTCTGGTACATACCTTAAGGGGCTGTCAACTTCAGGTAGATCTGTAAGTTGTCTACGGAGTCGTTTAGCTTGATGGATAGAGCTGCTTCTTTTCAGTCGCCCCATTGCTAGGTTTTGGAATCTTTCCTTCATTGGATGACTTGGAATACACTGAAACCTTTCTGCCTGAATTAGTACTTTTGTGTCTCTGCATTCACCAAGTGTTTGCATTCTTCCCATTTTCTGCATCTCTGCTATGGGTGTTGATTTCATTGCTCCCAACATTATTCTGAGTGCCTGGTTTTGCACTTTATCTAGATCTTGTAATGTGGTGTTTGATGCAGGACACCATGCTGCTGAACCATATTCCAGATGTGGTCTTATGCCTTGCTGGTAAACGTTACTGAGTATATTCCCACTGGCTCCCCATGTGGTTCCACTTATTTTTCTCAGGATAGCTAACTTCCTCCTGCCTTTTGTTGCTGCTTTGTTTATGTGCTGCTTCCATATCAGCTTATCATCAAAAGTAACTCCGAGGTATGTTGGTTGTTTGTCTTCTTTCAAAAGGTCTCCGTCTATCTTGATATGACCGGCTTTTTGTTTTGGTGAGAGGGTAAAGAGTGTAGTGCTGCACTTATCTGTGTTAATGCTGACGCACCATCTATTTGCCCATAAGGTTAGGGCATCGATAGCTCTTTGTATATGTTTAGTGGCCACTGTCGCATGTTCTTTCCTGCATACTTGTCCTTGGTGAGTAGCTGATTTCACAGCTGATTTCATTGATGCAGTCTGTTCCCGTTCTGTTCACATATCACTTTCTCTTCATATCAATATATTATATTATTCAATATATATATATTCAATATATTCCAATATATTGCAATATATTCATTATATAATTCAAGAAGAGGAATCAATATGTGAGAGATGTGCCGCGTAATTACAGTTTGCTGTGAGTACAATCTCCAACTGATGTCCAAACTTTATATGTGTACTGCTATCATATTTTGTAAAGTGAAAGTACACATTTAACTTACTAGGCGACAGTGTGTTGCCGGGTCTTGGAAGTGGAGCGAAGAATAGCGACACTGTTACATGTCATGTATGTCGTTATAGTCGACTGAGGAGGTCTTGGGGTTGCAATTGGTTGTCCCACAAGTGGGTTCCAAAGTGACCTAAGTGCCATGCTGAAGTTGTATGGGCTGCTATTTCTTTTGGGTCATCAATGTGACCTGTGTTCTAGGTTAATTTTATGGAGATGTATTACCTAAACTTTACAGTGTCATTGGGCATGTACATCGTGTAACGGAATTAGGGGTAGGGTTAGAATTATAATTTAGAATTAGGGTAGGGTTAGAATGGGCAGTAGTTCTGATATTTAACCTACTATTGTTAAGTTTTCGTGACGTGACGTCAGCTACTTAAAAATGTAAACATTTTGCTATGTGTAGCGCTTAAATTGCCTAAGAGCAATTTCAACCGTTGTATGTATCTGACCGAGAGGTGTAGATATCACATGCAAGCTGTAAATTGTGACAATGCGCATCCCATTCACTAGATAGCGTCCTGCTGCTAGTATGCTGGATGTGTGAGAACGAACACAGAAGAAGAAGATCTACAAATAAAATAAGAGAAAAAACCTGTATGTAAATAATTAGCAAGAAAATACGATTTAGAGTGGGAATATTTTAAATTAAGGTTGCAGTGTGTACGGGATAGTACCTCACGGTGAGAGGTACTCAATTTCTCCTCGAAGGAAGGACTGGATTTTATTTGGTTCCTCCACTCCTATCCAGCTCATGTATGGCTCCCCGTGTCTGCATGTGTACAACAGCGTCACCCCCTCCGTGGCAACAGCCTTGACTTGCTGGCTAAACTACGTAGAGCTTCTCTTTCAGGGGATGTTTCCCTTCATCAGTACACAGGGTCGCCGTTGGAGAAGGCAGTGGAGATAATTTGTCGACAACGGCTTCAAAGGCGGGGACCCGAAAGGCACGGTATCGGACTACTTGTGCACCAGGGACTCGTTGGTAAGCGAACCGAACCATTCAGAAAGCAATGGAAAATTACAGAATGTAACTGCTAAGAAATCATGACAGTCTACATCGTAGAAACTCAAAGTTCGTATTTTCCTAGACCCCCAGGCAAATCTAACACACTAACTGGAAAAGAGGAGGACACCAGAACCAATGCGAATTTACTTGATGATGGCCAAACGCCTAGCTGTGATACTGTGGATAGTCCTGCAATCTGCAAACGCCTGGCTGTGATACTGTGGATAGTCCTGTAATCTCCAAACGCCTGGCTGTGATACTGTGGATAGTCCTGTAATCTTCAAACGCCTGGCTGTGATACTGTAGATAGTCCTGTAATCCCCAAAGGCCTGGCTGTGATACTGTGGATAGTCATGTAATCCCCAAAGGCCTGGCTGTAATACTGTAGATAGTCCTGTAGTTTCCAAACGCCTGGCTGTAATACTGTAGATAGTCCTGTAATCCGCCTTAAGAAAATAATTACAGTTGCTATATCAACAGCATGCACCAGGGAAACAGCATACTCTCGAAAACACAATGAGACGATTAGACCTAGACATTCTAGGTATTTGTGAACATAGATGGGCTGGCCAAGGACACTTCACAACAACAACTGGTGAAATATTCATATATTTAAGCAAGAGAAAATTGGACTCAGCAGATTCGTTATATTACTGTTAAGATATCGCCAGAACACTTTTCGGATACAACACAATCAACGATCGCATAATGATAATACGGATAAACAGAACATCCAAAACTATCACCATCATCCAAATACATGCACCAGCATCAGCAGCAGAAGACGTAGAAATAAATACATGGTACGATGATCTACAAGAGACATTGCTTTATTGACTACACCAAAGTATTCGATTGTGTACAAGAGCTTTAGAATTTCATGAAGGGGATGGGTTTCCAGCCACACCTAATCGACCTCATAAAATCATTATATCAAGACCAGCAAGCAGCCGTGAGAGTAAATAGTGAAACATCTGATTTGTTCAGCGTGGGAAAAGGAGTAAGACAAGGATGTGTCCTATCGCCATATCTCTTCAACATGTATGCAGTTAATGAGGAATGTAAGAAATGACGAACAGAGAAATAGCTTCGACCCACTCAACATCGGAGTTCACGAGATACCAGAACTAAGATATGCTGACGATACAATATTATTGGCACACATTCAAGCAGGTCTAGAACACTTAATAAACTCCATTAAAGAACATTTTGAGAAAAAAAAATTCTGAATGGAAACAAGACCAAGATTATGACAAGCGATAAAAACACTAGCAAGTTCTCAATCAGCATCAATAACAACGAATTAGAAAGAGTCACCAGTTTTCGATACCTTGTTTTTCTTATCAATATTGCTTATTGGTTATTCTCATATGAACAGTGACGGTGAGTCGAAAGAAGGTTGGCTATCGCGTCAAAAAAAGATGATACAAATGAAAAACATGTAGGTGAGCTGCTGCACAACAACAGAACTAACATTTCTAAGAGCTTGCATATTCCCAGTGGAAATATATGGGTGTGAATCCTTGACAATCACCAACAAAGTGAAAAATAAAATAGCAGCATTTGAAACAAAATGTTACAGAAAAGTTCTCAGAATACCATGAACCAGAAGATCACCAATGTAGCCATCCTGAGAGAAATTAATTTAAAAGAAAATTGGCTAAACTACAAAGCTCTTTCCAGAAAACTACAATATTGTGGCCATATCACACGCCATGACAGCCTAAAGAAGACCATAATGGTGGGGACGATGCTAGGGTGAGGAATAAGAGGTAGACCAAGAAGATGATGAAAGCAAGACATCAAAGACCACCTGAACATGACATCAGCGGAAGCATTAAGACTTGCTCAAGATCGACAGAAGTTTCAAAAGAGTGTGATGACTACTATGTCATGTTCAGGATATGCTACCTGATGATGATGCTGTTTTCTATGGATAGATAATTATTGATCCAGCCGTTCATGGGATCATGACATTTGACCAATTACAGATATAGCAATCTCATACTTTTATATCGGAATCCGACACACTATACATCTATGTATACTGTCCTCTGAAAAGAGCACGCGGTCAAACACTATACATGTATGTGCACTCTCCTCTCACAAGTGCACAGGTCAAACAAACTAAGAAACCTAACCTTGATCTATGGCAATGTCTGCAAATATTTTAAAGTTATGTCCTGGCTCGTATTTATATATCATCGGGTTTTATTTGTCTTTCGATAGGGAAAAGGCTCAGCGGCAATTGCTGATTGCTGATCGGAATCTGCCAATTGCTGAGATTCAAAGATGTATCTAATATCGCCATGAAATGTTTTCACATTACCCACCAATAGTTTGGAAAATAATGCCTAAAAACTAAGGTAAATTGAAGTCAGCATTGCGCAAATGTACAAAAGAAGTTAGAACACAAATGATACATTCACAAAGTAAAGGTCACTACAAACAATGGTTGATTCATGTTTCACAGTTCATTAACAAAATTAAATAACGACGCGAGTTGTTACGAAACAACACACAGGTTTGCAAAAATAGGTAGATGTGTTACCAAAATAAAATATAAAACACCTAACAGCGAGATAACAGCGAGTCAGACGACGTTTCGACTAAAAAGCCTTCATCAGGACAAAAGAAAGACAACACAGGTTTTCCAACTAACCGTTTACCTGGTCTACAAATTCTGTGTTCTATCTCCATTGTCTGCTAATGGGCATGACATAGTCTTGAGAATGAATGTGTGGTGTGTTTTTATGTTTTACATCTTAACTGCGTTTTTCCGTTCGATATCATACTTCATCATGAATTCGTGGTCACTTTGGCCGTATATGGGAAGGGTCATACAAACTCAATATCTAAATCGTCTTGGACGCCTCTTGCGACATACATGATAGGTAACAGTGTTACTATTCCTTGCTCCAACTTCGGGTCCCAGCAATGACTGGCCGGTATGTGTGGACAACTCTCGTATAATTGTATTGCTGTGGTGTACTATGCAGGCATGGCTTTTTTTTTAATTGTACTGTATATATATCAGTGTTTCCCAACGTGGGGTCCACGCCCCATAGGGGAGGGACAATTAGAGTGTTCAGGGGTAATTCGAACAAGTTGTTATTAAGCATAATTTGGAAGAATTCAAATTTTAAATATAAAAAAGTATGCATATATTACTTAGGGAGGCATCAGAATTTTAGAGAGACTTGGGTGGGGTATGGTTTACAAAAAGTTGGGAAACACTGGTTCATATCTTCTCTTGTTTCAGCCTCGGATGTTGCAATACTTCGAAAGTCAATCAACGCAGTGTTTCGTCTTAGATACTGATTCTCTATCATAACGTACATGTTTCTTTCTCCACTAAATAATATTACATCCATTGTCTAAGTTCGCTCTTTGTTCACCCTCTACCATGCTGTTATTCATCCTGATATTTTGTTTATTTTCTTGTCCTCTATTATGCACATAAAGTTATTCTCGGCTTTTTGTGTCCACTCATTAGAAATATTTGTGGTTTGTTCTTATTGTGATTTCTTGAAAAATATGTACTTCTAAAGTAATAGGTAAATAATGAACATTGGTAATTCTTCAAATTCCTCATATTGTAAGTAGATTTTTCTTTTATATTTTAGTAGACTACATAATCATTTCTGTCATATTTTAAATAGAATATATAGATCCACGTAGCTTTCATCTATATTATTTTTGTATTCAGTGTGAGTTTGCGCTATCTAGTTAATGATATTTTGTTTAAAACGTCGATTTCCTCTGCTGTGTATTTGCTTTACGAATAATTGTGAATTAGCACATTGTGTATTTGTTATTATGTTTATTTTGCACATTTAAACAGCAAATATAATTAATGTTTATACTGAATAGATTAAAATTTACGGAGAGTGCAATTACTGAGAATGTTCAATTATTTCTTTGTGCCAAGCCTGCAGGTGAAGGTATAGACAGCATCATTTTATCAATAGCGGCCAATGATAATCGATAAATCCAATTAAAGTTAGGATCATAAAAACCGACTAACGAAAACTTGCCGACATAAAAATTCTGACATCTGTCTAGTGTCTGTTTGATATAGGGATTCTGGGAGGCTTTCATTTTAACATTCATAAATCTGTTTCATTGGCAGAGACTAGGGTTAGTGTGTGTTCACTTGTGTGTGTGTATGTGTGTGTATATGTGCATTCGTGCTTGTGCGTGTCAGAGAGAGAGAGAGAGAGAGAGAGAGAGAAATTTATTTTAGCAAAGATTCTTTGAGACGAATGGAAGACAGACGATAGAATAATGACACTTTTTACGTTGTCTAATCGCCTCTGTGTGTGTGGGGTGGGGGTGTATGTATATGTGTGTGTGTGTGAGTGCGCATGAGCGTGTACTTGTTAGTTTGCATGCGCGTGCGTGTGTGACCTACGGCTTAAGATAATTGTTTACAGAGCAGGGGTACTTCCAGTGCTGCTATTCGTTAGTGCAACATGGACTATGTATATGAAATCATGTGAGAAATCTAAGTAGCATTCACACAACTTGTCTCAGAAACGTTCTGAACATCAGATGGTAAGACCAGTTGTCAGATAACATTCACAAAAGTTGTCTAAGAAACGTTCTGAACATCAGATGGTAAGACCAGTTGTCAGATAACATTCACACAACTTGTCTAAGAAACGTTCTGAACATCAGATGGTAAACCAGTTGTCAGATAACATTCACACAACTTGTCTAAGAAACGTTCTGAACATCAGATGGTAAGACCAGTTGACAGATAACATTCACACAACTTGTCTCAGAAACGTTCTGAACATCTGATGGTAAGACCAGGTGTCAAAATAACATTCACACAACTTGTCTCAGAAACGTTCTGAACATCAGATGGCAAGATCAGTTGTCAGATAACATTCACACAACCTGTCTCAGAAACGTTCTTAACATTAGATGGCAAGACCAGTTGTCAGATAACATTAATACAACTTGTCTCAGAAACGTTCTGAACATCAGATGGCAAGACCAGATGTTAGATACCACTGTCCTTGAATGATCTGGTATCCCTAGCATTACCACTATTTTAATGTAGATAGACTCGTTGGGCAGGTACTCTGGTACGTGTTCCAGATCATCGCCTGCCAAAGATACTTCTCTACGTGAGCCGGTGAAGGGTACACGATCTCAATGTCGTCAAAAGAACGCTACAAGGGATCGTTAAAGAACTCACTGAAAGATTTAAAATATACCAAGATATATGCACGAAATTTGCACAAAAAGGACGAAGATATATGCATGAAATTTGCACAAAATATACAAGATATATGCATGAAATTTGCACAAAATATACAAGATATATGCATGAAATTTGCACAAAATATACAAGATATATGCATGAAATTTGCACAAAATATACAAGATATATGCATGAAATTTGCACAAAATATACAAGATATATGCAAGAAAATTGCACAAAATATACAAGATATATGCAAGAAATTTGCACAAAATATACAAGATATATGCAAGAAATTTGCACAAAATAAAGCTGCATGATGCTCTACAGTCAAAAAGGGCGCATTATCATGTGAAAAGTGGAGAAATGCAGCGGCCAACAGTGGAGAGTAGCTAGAAAGTCACAAGTAGAGCTAAAACCTTCTACAGTAGTCATTCTTTGACCGGAATATCCAAGGATATTTGTGGTTCGAATAGAGCTTTATTAGCCTATCTACGAACGGATGGCCAAGGACATAAATAACTGCATTTCAAATGTGTATTTAACAAAATATCATCATCACGTGTGATGGACGAACAACGTATATATCTATATATATACATATAAAGAGAATCTCTGTGACGGAAAGATGCAAAACATGCTCTAACGGCTAAGGTAACAGGTTCAAATCCCGAAGCAGATAATTGTGCATCCGGATCGTCAAGAACGTAATGGTAAAGTACTAAACGTATACATATCGGCTATATAGCTATAAAATTACTGTAGCGAAAATTGTTGGGTTGATGGTTGAACACGAATAGGCTACCAATATATATATATATATAATGGAATCCTTCTGTGGGGCATGCGTTTAAATATATCATTATTTCGCTATTTAGCAATACCTTTCACAATTGAAATTATAATTTAATCGTAATTGCTTATACTGTATGTCGCATATTTCTGTTATTACTTACATATTTCGTGGGTCCGTTCCTTTAGCAACTTAAATTTGTGAACTTGAATTACTTCATCTTCACACTGTCGCATTTACATCGTCTACACTGGAGGAGTATTAAACGCTCACAATCTTGCACTCTCACACATACCACACTCACATCTGACACTCTAATACCACCTTACTATCACATCTTTCACTCCGAAATCTTACACTCTCACACATATCACACTCACATCTGACACTCTAATACCACCTTACTATCACATCTTGCATTCCGAAATCTTACACTCTCACACATATCACACTCACACCTGACACTCTAACACCACCTTATTATCACATCTTTCACTCTGAAATCTTACACTCTCACACATACTACACTCGAATCTTACATTCTCACATCTTCCACTCCCACATATTCGACTCGCATATCCTTCATTTTCTTATCCCCAGCCGTGACATCATCTACTTTCACATCTCCCACTCTCAAACATACCACACTCAAATATTCCTATCAGACACCTTCCATTCTATGATTAACCACTCTCACGTCGTCGACTCCTGTTTCACTCTTCTATTCTCACAAGCTCAAATTTTTAGACTATCTTTTCTTCACTCCCACATTCCTCCACTCTCATACTAATATTATGTCCTCCTCCCATTCATTTATCATTACACTCTTCTTTCACCCATACAATCATTCCTCCTCACATGAATCCATACATCAAAATATCTCAATTACTCCTAAAAGCATCATTTCACAAATTATGAAATATGAAGGAATGTGAACCCTTTCTAACAGCACATCATTTCATCACAATAAAATGAAAATAACAACATGGAAAGTAGGCACATCTACGCTGGAATTGGAAGGTTGTGATTTGGAGCAAAATGTGAATCCTGGAAAACGAGTGTCCAACGAGAATATTACCTCGCGCTCTTCTCAGCCTTTATTGATCTTAAAACCTGACTCCCTGCTGGTAAACTTATGAGGAAAACCGTTTAGGCCGGTCGTGTCCAGCGACATATTTTCTCAATTTCTCTCCCAGTGAGTGGTTATTGAACCGGCTTAAAAGCGCTTTGGGAAGATCCACATTTTGTATGTGTTCAACAAAAGATTTACAACAGAGTCGTATGCTGTTAGTTCATGCAACTCCTCGGCTGAATATATTTATGAATCTTTACCGCAGAAGATGAGCTCAACTAATGTCACGAACAAGATGGAAGTCACAAGTTCAACTAATGTCACGTCTATGACGAAAGTCACAAGCTTAACTAATGTCACGTCTATGATGGCAGTCACAAGGGTAACTAATGTCACGTCTATGATCAAAGTCACAAGCTTAACTAATGTCACGAATAAGATCAAAGTCCTACAACCGTAGTGCATGCTTATCAGTTTTCGTTCGATGGGAAGATGCTCAGAAGCAAAATTGACTTTCTTCTTTTGTGTTCGTTCTCAAACTCCTGCAGATTAGAAGTAGTTATTTCCCTTCAGAGAACGGAATGAGTTGTGTTATGGTTTACAGTTTAGATGGGATAGCTGCGTCATTTGTTTAGGAATTTAAGAATTAAGCATGGCTTCATGTCAATTTGACCATCTACACCCCTGCTGATTAACTCTTATGAGACCGCGGTACTGTTAATTTTTTATGAGAGCGGGACGTGGTCTAAACTAATTCTATATGCTCATAAATAGCTGTACAATTAGAGGAGAACCTCAGTCTCTCTCTGCCCGGCAGATATGTTGCCATGGCCCAACAGTGGTCCACTAGAAGCACTGCGCTATAGGAGGATGCCAACTCTCTTAAACCTCATTACTCGTCTCTCACGACTTGCATAGTAGGTTACTGTATTGATTTTCTTGCTTAACTTTCAGACAACTGCAACACGAATTAGTTAACTTGATTTTGTCATGAGATGTGACACATACTACATTCTTGACAAGTAACAGGTGATACTTATGTGATATATTTCACACGTTATTTCTTTCGCTTATTTCACATACATGGCGTCTTTATTACCTCTAATATATTTTTTATGGTAGTGCGTCCTGATATAATATAATTGAGCTTTGCTGCCCACTGGTTGAAAGGGCCGTGCCTCTCCAAAAGAGAGATATATTCAATAACTACTTTCTTACCTCCTTCGCTTACGAATTATTATACTGTTCTGCTCGTTGCACTTAATACAGTGTTTATTGCAAAATGGAGATCTTCGTGGCTTAGATGTCAAGCCAGTTGCCTTAAGTTCACACGAGGTTGATGGTCCGATATACAATAGTGATAATATATTTTTCACCCAAAGGCATTGTTTTCGTAAGTCTCTGTAAATTGTCTCTTGGGCTAGTGAGTTACACTGAGAACCTAATAAGACTTCGCCATACTTCGCTTGGAAGAAAGGAGTAGATATAAGAAAAACCCGAGTACAGTATAGTCAACTCTCTTGGATATGTATTGCAAATGAATTTGTAATTAAGTATTTAATTTGAACAATGTGTCTCAGTTAAAGTCAAAGGGAAGTGAGCATTGGGTATGCAGAGATTCAAGTGGAAGAGTAGCATCACGAGATGGACAGGTTACAGTCTAGCAGAGTGCACTACCAAACCAGGAGACATGGGATGATTGAGATCTGTTGCAGCCAACCTTCGTTGCGGAGACGGCAATTGATGATGATTATGTCCCAGTTAAAATTCAGCATTTAGTTGATCGTCACATCATACAATTCCAGCTTGTTTTATTTTCCATTTCTTACCTTCGGTTTCTAATTCCCATTTCTTACCTTTCATTTCTAATTCCCATTTCTTACCTTTCATTTCTAATTCCCATTTCTTACCTTTGGTTTCTAATTCCTATTTCTTACCTTTGGTTTCTAATTTCCATTTGTTACCTCTGATTTCTAATTTCCATTTCTTACCTTTCATTTCTAATTCCTATTTCTTACCTTTCATTTCTAATTCCGATTTCTTACCTTTGATTTCTAATTCCCATTTCTTACCTTTGATTTTTAATTCCCATTTTTTTCCTGTGATTTCTAATTCCCATTTCTTACCTTTGATTTCTGATTCCCATTTCTTACCTTTGGTTTCTGTTTCCCATTATTTCTTACCTTTAGTTTCTAAGTAAGAGCTATTTACAGATACGCGAGGACACAGTTTCAAGTCAGAACCAAGCCATTGATATCTCATCGTCTATAGCAAGTTATCCATGATGATTTCTCAACGTGTTCCATGAAGATATTTAATATTGTCTTTGCGAACACATCACTTTTCTACCCTAAAGATACGTGTTACAAGAGATACAACATTGCAGACATCAGCAGAATTTCTTTTCTCCACATTCAATATCATCGCAATTGTACTTAGTTTTAGATTCAAACTCACTTTAAAAAAAATTGTATTTCAAGTATTATTATTTTGATCATTAGAAATATTTAACCATTTAAAATGTAGAAACTACATTATTATTAACTACATTATAATTACATATAAACTACCATCATAGCTGAATGTTGTGCATAGGGAAGAAACCAATGCTCTCCAGTCTGTGCGATGTGATGTTGATGTATGCAATTCATGCATGCTGTTGAGATCTTTAGCATACCCTCTTTGATGGTTGTTCTGGGCAAGGTTCCAGTTGGTTCCTCTTGTTCTTTTACTATCTAGTGTAAATTTCTATGATTGTAGTACCAGCCTATTTTAATTCACTTTAAGTTCAAGTCCAAAGCATTGGACCACTGTTTTCTTCCTATTGTAGAAACATATTGCTGTCTAGTACCTTCTCTTATTTCCTTGTTGACTGGAATTCTTCCTAGCCAATATATACGTCTTCTCAGAATTTGTTCAAATGAATTTAATTTCTTCCACCGTGCGTTGTATGGTTTTCCAGCTTTAGCAGCCATACGTCACTACAGATACTACAATGAACTTTGTGAATTCTTTGTCCATTGAGAGAAATTTTAACATGTATTTTTTGAATTCTTTGTCCATTGAGAGAAATTTTAACATGTATATTTGAATTCTTTGTCCATTGAGAGAAATTTTAACATGTATATTTGAATTCTTTGTCCATTGAGAGAAATTTTAACATGTATTATAATTTAAGTGAAATATTATTTACAGGATGCGACAGTTGTTGACAAGTGTAACAAACAAAAAAAGGGGGAGGGGTGTTGAGAAAAGTTAACATCAACAATATAGTCATACTCTAATTGTATTGGTGATACAGTGGAACCAAGTTCACAACTAGATCGAACATGCTCGTGGTCTGGAAGTTAATCGTCAACGTTATACTGGGAAATTCATTGGATATACAAATCTTGCTTAAAAAAATGTAACAATAGATATTGTTCTTCGGCGATCATCACTCAGTCAGGTTGAGACTCCGGATTCTATGATATAATCTGTTGTCTGTTGGTCATCACTCAGGTTGAGACTCCGGATTCTATGATATAGTCTGTTGTCTGTTGGTCATCATTCAGTCAGGTTGAGACTCCGGATTCTATGATATAGTCTGTTGTCTGTTCCAGAGATCATTACTCAGTCAGGTTGAGACTCCGGATTCTATGATCTAGTCTGTTGTCTGTTGGTCATCACTCAGTCAGGTTGAGACTCCGGATTCTATGAAATAGTCTGTTGTCTGTTGGTCATCACTCAGTCAGGTTGAGACTCCGGATTCTATGATATAGTCTGTTGTCTGTTGGTCATCACTCAGTTAGGTTGATACTCCGGATTCTGTGATATAGTCTGTTGTCTGTTCCAGAGATCATTACTCAGTCAGGTTGAGACTCCGGATTCTATGATCTAGTCTGTTGTCTGTTCCAGAGATCATCACTCAGTCAGGTTGAGATTCCAGATTCTATGATCTAGTCTGTTGTCTGTTCCAGAGATCATTACTCAGTCAGGTTGAGACTCCGGATTCTATGATATAGTCTGTTGTCTGTTGGTCATCACTCAGTCAGGTTGAGACTCCGGATTCTATGATATATTCTGTTGTCTGTTGGTCATCACTCAGTTAGGTTGATACTCCGGATTCTATGATATAGTCTGTTGTCTGTTCCAGAGATCATTACTCAGTCAGGTTGAGACTCCGGATTCTATGATCTAGTCTGTTGTCTGTTCCAGAGATCATTACTCAGTCAGGTTGAGACTCCGGATTCTATGATCTAGTCTGTTGTCTGTTCCAGAGATCATCACTCAGTCAGGTTGAGACTCCAGATTCTATGATCTAGTCTGTTGTCTGTTCCAGAGATCATTACTCAGTCAGGTTGAGACTCCGGATTCTATGATATAGTCTGTTGTCTGTTCGTCATCACTCAGTCAGGTTGAGACTCCGGATTCTATGATATAGTCTGTTGTCTGTTGGTCATCACTCAGTCAGGTTGAGACTCCGGATTCTATGATATAGTCTGTTGTCTGCTCCAGAGATCATTACTCAGTCAGGTTGAGACTCCAGATTCTATGATATAGTCTGTTGTCTTTTCCAGAGATCATTACTCGGTCAGGTTGAGACTCCGGATTCTATGATCTAGTCTGCTGTCTGTTGATCATCACTCAGTCAGGTTGATTCCGGAGTTTCCTGGGAATTATAGCTATGGGGTTACCAGCTATAAGCGGTACTCACGGCAGGCTAGGAGTCTCTTCGTTGAGAGGGACGGAGTACATATTGGTGCAACTGAAGTCGATCCTCTACGCCTTTAGATAATGTTGTTTTCATGTTTTACCTAACAAAAAGACTATTCATGTAGCTATTTATGCCTGTTATTTTTCTCTTCTGTATTTCTGCCAGCTCTTGATTTCTTCTTTATGTCTGCTTCTTATCTCAAATATCTACTATTTTTTTCCATTAGATGAGTTTTGAACTTATTTCTTGTCGGAAATGTGTTTATCGATTTAATATGTCGTTGAAGATTTGAAAACCTCTTTGTCTTATCTAAAGCTATAAATAAAAAAACTCTTCATAACACATAAAAATCACAGAACATATTCAAAATAGCATTTCTTTTTTTTCAAATAATTAGAAGTGATATATAAACTGGAAGGAGAGACAGAGAGCTCAAAAGATAGAAAGTGTGAGAGAGAGGACGCGCGCGAGTGAGAGAAATAAGGTGTCCTGAAATGTGAATTTTAACTATGAGACGGAGTCAGATGTCAGAAAAGTAATCAATATTCGGCCTGTGTCCCAAATCGCAGACTAATTCATTAGTAGGTGAGAACATACTTTGGATCGAAGAAAGAAGACAGACTGATTAATTGACATTATATTTTGTCAAGTATCGTTTGCTGCCAATAAAACTTTTTTGTGTGCCTTATGACAAGCTTACTTTCTGCAAGATATATCAGAGGAATACTCATATATATATATATATATATATATATATATATATATATATATATATATATATATATATATATATATATATATATATATATATATATATATATATATATATATATATATATATATATATATATATATATATATATATATATATATATATATATATATATATATATATATATAAGGGCAGTGGTTGTAATAATCAAAACTCTAATTTTGGGAAATGAATCTTAACATTTAGTTTATTGTCTATTGTCCATTCAGGTGGTGTTGTCGTAGCTCCCACACTTGCCGCTGAGAGTATGGGTTTGTGAAGTAGATGTAGTTTCCGTTCCAGAGTCAGGTGTGTAGCTTTGGTTGAGATGTAGTCATGTTTATTCAGGATGGTCTTTCGATTTTCTATCAACCTTTTCCTAGATCGCCCTTGGCTCTGCATGCTGATTCCATGTTGTTATAATCTGGTATAGGGAAGTTGATCGTTCATCCTCATAAGATGTCCAAATTATTTTATCTCTTGTTTTCCTATATATTCGATGCATGATGTGATACCTATTATCTTTATGATGTTCTCACTGCGCAGTTTGTCGAGTGTGGTGACTCCAATTGCCTTCTTTAGAGATTTCATTTGGCAAGTCTCGATCTTTCTCTTATGTGCAGATGTCAGTTGCCAAGTTTGACATAGATAGCATAGTGTTGGTATAAAGATGCTCCATAACTGGTCAACATCTAAGCAGAAAGTATAATGAGGAGTGTGAGAGAAGACATACACAACGCTGACTACCATGCTTTAAACATCGGTGGATGGGAAATTGCTCAACTCCGCTACGCAGACGACACAGTGAGTCTTTCAAATGATATAAAGGGATTGGGACAATTAATCAAGAACACAAAGAAGTATAGCATATCACAAAACTTGTACTGAAACACGTCAAATACAAAAAATCATGTCAACAGATATAACAACACAACAAAAAATCAGAATAGACAATGCCGAGATAGAATGTGTAGATACGTTTGAATACTTAGGAGCAAACTTTAACGGTGCATGAGGCTGCATGGAAGAAATAAGGACAATATTGGCAGTGGCATGTTGTAAAATAACACGGTTGAAAAACATATGGAAAAACAACAAAATAGAAACGAAATTGCTAATTTTAGGAACTTTCATTTTTCCAAATGCAACATACGGCTTTGAAACATGGACCCTAAGTAAAACAACAGCAAAGAAGATCAATACATTTGAGATGAAATGCTACAGAAAGATACTTAGAATATCATGGAAGGAAAAAAGAGAAACTCAGATATTATAAACACATTGAAGATTCCAGAGTGTTGGTTAGTAAACACAATAACATAAGGAAAACTACCCCGGTTTGGTCATAAAGAGACGCAATTGTTTAGAAAGACAAATAATGGAGGGCAGAGTACCTGGACAGAGGAGAAAGGGCAGACCGAGAAGACCATGGACTGATGACATTAAAGATAACATGAATATACATCGTTAGAAAATGCAGACAGCATCGCCAAAGACAGAAGGGAGTTAAGAGACTTCATTGGGAAGACAACGCGCTCTGGAGGGAATACGTCACATGACATAAAGATGCTCTTAATCAATTAGTATTAGGAAGGTAGTAACAAAAGTGAGTAAACCCACCTTCACATCACATCTAAACATATGACATTGTGGTTTGAGATATAATATTTATTTAATGTTCAACCAAACATATGACATTGTGGTATATGAGATCATATCTATTTAATGTTCAACCAAACATATGACAGTGTGGTATGGGAGATTATATCTATTTAATGTTCAACCAAACATAAGACATTGTGGTATGGGAGATTATATCTATTTAATGTTCAACCAAACATATGACATTGTGGTTTGAGATATAATATTTATTTAATGTTCAACCAAACATATGACATTGTGGTATGGGAGATCATCGATATCGGAAATGATTGACATCACACAAAAAACAGATGACTGTAGAAAGATATGATAACCAATTGGCACGGTATGTGTCATAAGACAAGAAGAATATACGTAATACATTTAAACTGAAGAGCAATGTTTTCTATCTACCCTATGCACCGCATTCGGCGTCACATTTGCAGAATATATAGACAAACAGGCAGACATATATACATAATAGATAGGTAAGTACAGGTAGGTAGATTAGGCAGATAGTAAATTCAAGTAGGAAGCACCAGGATTTATGAAAATAATTCTTACGGCTGACGAGAGCTGAAGAAAGCCAACATAATTATTTTCATTTATTCTTATGCTTTTTGCTTGAATTTACTTGTATAAGCTATTATTTGAAGCAACATTGTCATGTCTCTATGTTATTTATGTTTATAAGTAGACCTATATGTCCTTATAGTACGTATACACAAGTTGTCTGTTTATATTTCTGAAGATACTTCAATACTTGTACGGGAGGTTCGTTCATGTGTAATAGTTTGGATTGGTCCGTTCTCAGTGACTTGAGTATACAGGCTGAATGTATTGACAAGATGTAGTTGGTACAGCATGGAAAACCTGTTTTCTTGAGTTGCAAGGCGATTTGGTGCCACTAGACCGAATCTGATTCAATTCCTGTCTTTCCGTACGAATTATTTAGGCATCTAGGTATGTAGGTAGGTAAGATGGATAGATTTATATATGTAAATACAGACATACCGAGAGATAGACAGATTAAGGTATTACTAATTGTTAATGCATATTGTTTGCGTTCTGATAAGTAATCGTCAACCAAAAATGCATGGCTCATTGTCGTGTTCAGTCTGAACCGGTTAACTCACAGCTTCAGTCTCTACCATGTCTCGTACTGTCTGAGCCGGTTAACTCACAGCTTCAGTCTCTACCATGTCTCGTACTGTCTGAGCCGGCTAACTCACAGCTTCAGTCTCTACCATGTCTCGTACTGTCTGAGCCGGCTAACTCACAGCTTCAGTCTCTACCATGTCTCGTACTGTCTGAGCCGGCTAACTCACAGCTTCAGTCTCTACCATGTCTCGTACTGTCTGAGCCGGCTAAAATCACAGCTGCAGCCTCTACCACTTCTTGTACTGTCTGAGTCAGTTAACTCGCAGCTTCAGTATGACTCAAGCCACTGACACCGTAGATAGCCAGACTGGCTCAAGCCACTGACACCGTAGATAACCTAATTGAATCTTTCGAAAGTTTACAATTAAGGTATTATCTTTTGTGCTGATAACCAGGTATAACGAGAGATTATGTCATACTTTCTGTGTGTAATGATGTGGGTCCTTCAGAGCTTTATTTCATACCCAAAACTTACAGCGGTGTACAATACTTTCTGTGTACAATACTTTCTGTGTACAATACTTTCTGTGTACAATACTTTCTGTGTACAATACTTTCTGTGTACAATACTTTCTGTGTACAATACTTTCTGTGTACAATGATGTGGTTTCTGCAGAACTATATTTTAATCCAACTAACATTGCATCGTACAAAATCACACAGAATAGAATAACATCCAACTAGCAATTCATCATACAATCTACAGTAGACGACAATAGATAAAAAAGACCAGCTGACTTTGCATCTTACAATCACACAGGATAGAAGAAAGCCCACCTGACATTGCATCTAACAATCACACAGGATAGAAGAAAGCCCAGCTGACATTGCATCTTACAATCGCACAGGATAGAAGAAAGCCCACCTGACATTGCATCTTACAATCATACATGATATAAGAAAGCCCAGCTCGCATTGAATCTTACAATCGCACAGGATAGAAGAAAGCCCAGCTGACATTGCATCTTACAATCGCACAGGATAGAAGAAAGCCCAGCTGACATTGCATCTGACATTGCATCTGACATTGCATCTTACAATCACACATGATAGAAGAAAGCCCAGCTGACATTGCATCTTACAATCATACAGGATAGAAGAAAGCCCAGCTGACATTGCATCTTACAATCGCACAGGATATAAGAAAGCCCAGCTCGCATTGCATCTTACAATCGCACAGGATAGAAGAAAGCCCAGCTGACATTGCATCTTACAATCGCACAGGATAGAAGAAAGCCCACCTGACATTGCATCTTACAATCACACAGGATACAAGAAAGCCCAGCTGACATTGCATCTTACAATCATACAGGATAGAAGAAAGCCCAGCTGACATTGCATCTTACAATCACACAGGATAGAAGAAAGCCCAGCTGTAATTGTATGATATAGTCACTCAGTTGTACATTCGTCCTGCTCAAATTTCGAAAAAAAAATCCCAATACAATGATTACCAAAAAAACGTTTATCTAGGACTGAAAGACGTCCATAGCCTTACATTGACAACAAAAATGATCAAACGTGTACTCTTGTGCGATTCTATCATTATCATTAACATCATCATCACAATCTGCCTTTCAGCTTCAATGACAATGTTTACCGACTTTGGTAGTGTCAGTATACACATTTTTTTGCCAATTGAGTATGTATTTATATCACACCGATAGAAATACAGAGAGAGACAGAGAAACAGAGAAAGAGATGTAGTGTATATGTATATATATATATATATATGTGAATGGTGC
This sequence comes from Meghimatium bilineatum, assembly GCA_034231615.1. Taxonomy (NCBI): domain Eukaryota; kingdom Metazoa; phylum Mollusca; class Gastropoda; order Stylommatophora; family Philomycidae; genus Meghimatium; species Meghimatium bilineatum. Next base: position 31,512,718 of record CM067313.1, on the reverse strand, counting down.
TCTACTTTTACAGATATCTTTTTACCTGTCTAGCTGATTGCATATTGATTACATAATTACCCATATATTTTTACACTTCCATGGCATTGTTCTTTCATTCTCTTGTCTAGACATTATGAACTAGTTTTTCTCTTGTAATCGATCAGCCCAAATCAATCGCCCATTGTTATTTTGTTCAAGACTTCTTGTTTGCATTGAGAGTACTCACTTGCTGTGCGTGCTTTTCCAAATACTTCAGGTTCTTATTTTCTTCTGCTTCTAAGATTTCCGGATCATCAATGATTCCCAATCAATATTCTAGTTTAATATAGACACTAGAAAACAATGTAACAGCATATTCTAGATTAATATAGATACTTGAAAACAGTTTAACAGAATATTCTAGATTAATATAGATACTTGAAAACAGTTTAACAGAATATTCTAGATTAATATAGATACTTGAAAACAGTTTAACAGAATATTCTAGTTTAATATAGATACTTGAAAACAGTTTAACAGAATATTCTAGTTTAATATAGATACTTGAAAACAGTTTAACAGAATATTCTAGTTTAATATAGATACTTGAAAACAGTTTAACAGAATATTCTAGTTTAATATAGATACTTGAAAACAGTTTAACAGAATATTCTAGATTAATATAGATACTTGAAAACAGTTTAACAGAATATTCTAGATTAATATAGATACTTGAAAACAGTTTAACAGAATATTCTAGATTAATATAGATACTTGAAAACAGTTTAACAGAATATTCTAGATTAATATAGATACTTGAAAACAGTTTAACAGAATATTCTAGATTAATATAGATACTTGAAAACAGTTTAACAGAATATTCTAGATTAATATAGATACTTGAAAACAGTTTAACAGAATATTCTAGTTTAATATAGATACTTGAAAACAGTTTAACAGAATATTCTAGTTTAATATAGATACTTGAAAACAGTTTAACAGAATATTCTAGTTTAATATAGATACTTGAAAACAGTTTAACAGAATATTCTAGATTAATATAGATACTTTAAAACAGTTTAACAGAATATTCTAGATACTTGAAAACAGTTTAACAGAATATTCTAGATTAATATAGATACTTGAAAACAGTGTAACAGCATATTCTAGATTAATATAGATACTTGAAAACAGTGTAACAGCATATTCTAGATTAATATAGATACTAGAAAACAGTTTAACAGCATATTATATTATGGACGTAACGATGAATCCTACATATTTTGTCTGAGTTTATTGTTTATTCTGTTTTCACATGATTTTCATTTTTATGAACTGTAAGGATGCATTATTGCATGGGGGTGGGGGGATTTAACCCATTACCTTGATGGTCCGAGGCCCACATTGTACTTCTCAGCCACGTAGTTGAGTTTAAACAATAATACTTATTTTTATTAACATAAACAGTACCTTTCACGGTCAGGTATGCTACACTGCTTCACCCAATTTTGTTACATCACAGATATTTACTATAAAACAAACTTTGTGGTCGAAACGTCGATCCTATATATTGTGTTGTTACTCTGAACCTGTTTATATTTTGTTCAATATTTACTTACCATACGGTGCATAGTTTTAACACAGATTACCGCTCCCTCAGTTTGGATTATAAAACGTCATGAAGCTCGTGGTTCGTCGAACCATATACTCCCAGGTTTACATATAATCATTGTTATATTCAGTGTCGGGTTTAATTTTAAGCTACTCAAGCTATAGCTTAGGGTCTCCACTTTCTTAGGGGCCCCCAAACAAAATGTTTTTTGTTTCACTATCTATATATTCTTAATCGTTAAAGGGCCCAATATCTCAAATAGTTTAGGGCCCCAGATCTCAAATAGTTTAGGGCACTATTAAGTCTAAATCCCGTCCTGGTTATATTTAAACAATAATAAATAGTTGAAGCATAACTTGCATATGAAACATTGGAAAGAACACTCGATGTATATAACAATTGGAGAGATAGTTTGGTGTATTTCGAACTAATTCAGTTGCTCCGACGCAAGCGAAGATGTGGATCACTTAGAAAAAGTGCAACTAAGTTTAGTATTTGGTCGTTTATGAGATAGCGCTTATGAATCCAATCTAGTCTCAGAAAAAAAAAATGTGGTTGTGTAGACATGAATGAAGAAGGTCGTCAGATGAGAAATTTTGAGGGGGGGGGGTGGATTAAAATTCTGACCTCACCTTCATATTTTTCTCTTTCCAATCGTCTGTTGTGTACTACTAAGTTTACTGCTTTTAATGCACATCTGTCCCTGACAGGGTGGGGAGGTCAAGAGATGTTATTTTGCACGAGTTGGGTCAGTACTGCAGTGCTTGAAAGATGTCTGCAAGTAATCCTTTGAAACGTGTTTTCTTTGCGCCCCTCCCCCCTACATGTTAACGTTTATCTACACACAGTTCACCACAGAATATTCTCTTTTGAAGACGCTCCAAAAAATACAGTTGCGACTTGATCATCAAGACGTACATAATGTTCATACTAGACAAGTCGAGGTTCTCCATGTGATGCTGCAATCGTACATGAAGAACATTTATCATACATATATATGACAAGAATTAATCTACTTTGCTTGCCTAGAATAGAGAGTCAGGTATGCAGGTGCCTTGCATGCCTAGCATAGACAGTCAATGCTATAGATGCGCCTAGCATCGACAGTCAAGGCTGCAGGTACCTTGCACGGCTAGCGTAGACAGTCAAGTATTTAGTGACGTCTTGCATGCCTAACATAGACAGTAATATGACAAGAATTAATCTACTTTGCTTGCCTAGAATAGAGAGTCAGGAATGCAGGTGCCTTGCATGCCTAGCATAGACAGTCAAGAATTCAGGTGCCTTGCATGCCTAGCATAGACAGTCAAGAATTCAGGTGCCTTGCATGTCTAGCATACACAGTCAAGAATTCAGGTGCCCTGTGTGCCTAGCATAGAAAGAATTCAGGTGCCCTGTGTGCCTAGCATAGACAGTCAAGAATTCAGGTGCTTTGTGTAACTAGCATAATCAAGAATGCAGCTGCCTTAGATGTCTTGCATAGACAGTCAAGGATTCAGGTGCACATAACAAGACAGAACAGTCAAAATTTTGTCAGTACCTTTGGTATACAACCTCAGAACACGCCGGATCCAGACATTCGCATGAAAACTACCAAATACTGTACTGATGCCAGTAATACGAACATCCACATTATCATAGTTTGTCGTGATATTATTTGAGAGTGTTGATATTTGAGAGTGTTGATATGTGAGAGTGTTGATATTTGAGAGTGTTGATATTTGAGAGTGTTGATATTTGAGAGTGTTGATATTTGAGAGTGTTGATATTTGAGAGTGTTGATATTTGAGAGTGTTGATATTTGAGAGTGTTGATATTTGAGAGTGTTGATATTTGAGAGTGTTGATATTTGAGAGTGTTGATATTTGAGTGTTGATATTTGAGAGTGTTGATATTTGAGAGTGTTGATATTTGAGAGTGTTGATATTTGAGAGTGTTGATATTTGAGAGTGTTGATATTTGAGAGTGTTGATATTTGAGTGTTGATATTTGAGAGTGTTGATATTTGAGAGTGTTGACAAGGTACGCAAACGTGTTGGAATTAGTGAGGTTTTGTATTAACCTTGAACAGCAACAGGTGGTTTCGGTGTATGGGGAAACATGGTTCTAATTGATGTACCATGACATCTACTGATGTTGTCTTCCCATTGGTGCACTATGCCTATTTCACATCTACTGATGTTATCTTCTCGTTGGTGCTCTACGACCATTTATCATCTACTGATTTTGTCCAATTCATTGAAGACAACTCCTTGTCCTTAAAGTGAGGCTTTGTTCAGACTACCAATAGAGGCTGGAAACTAAGAATGGTCGGATCATCTCTGACATCGAGCAGGACCACGGTCCTACCCAAGCAATCAATTGTGCTGAAATCGGAGATGCCAGGCCGATATGTGCACCATCAGCCATGGTATCACGCAACACGATATAATCATGTCATCACAACTAAGTCTATGCGTAATACAGAATCATCTGTATAATTGACATTGATTGTCTCTTGCCTTTCCATGGGGGGGGGGGGGAGCTGGTTAATAATAGCATCCACACTTTCCGTTAAGCGTAAGGGTGTAAGCTCAAGGGGTGGGAGCTGTAAGTTTCAGTGCAAGGCCAGAGGTGATACCTGAATCGTGCTGAGTCAGTGTTTGTGGAGGTTTGTTGTGATGTTATCTGTCTATCTCTTTATTCTTGGTTCTGTATCCAGATGATCGTTAGTTATAAGCTCTCAATGGCTGGGTCCATTCTCACTATCTGACCAAACCACTTAATTTGAAGTCCTATATACTCGATATAAGGCTTTATTCCTACTCTTCTTCTGATATCGTCATTTCTTATTCTCTCTATTATGGTGACCATTAGCAGCTTTTCTCGGACACTTCATCTCACATGTGATGATTTATCTCTGCTGCAAGGTTGTTATATAATATGTTTGACACTGATAACAAAATGTTGGTATGGAAATTGTAGATATTACTTATCTCTTTATGTTCATATTGTCTTTGAACATGATAATTAACTTATTATCATCGTTTGACATATTCTTTCTAGTACCTGAAACTAACGGGAATTGAACCAGTCCGTTCAACGGCACTAAAATCGTCTATCAACTCTTGTACACATGTTTTTCCGTCCGTACTTGACTAACCGCTAAGTTGACTAACCGTGATTAGTCAAGTACAAAGAAACCTGTGTACGAGAACGAGATTTGCTAGGCGATTAGATGCCGTTGAACGGATTGGCTCAATTCCCGTTAGTCTCAGGAATTTATATTTTTTTCTCTGGCTTCCTTCTTGAATTTACTTTTTATAGTACGTAGTCTTCTTTATGGACCTTCTTAACACCTCTCGATCCTGGGCGAGTTGACCTACCTCCTCAAGGGACATGTTTAAGCAGTCAGAAATATCGTTTGTCCACCGTCGTCTTATGCAGCTTTTTTCTCTGCTGCCGCTTACTCTGCCTTCTGATATTAAAAGTTCCGATTTCTTGTTATGATGTTATTTAGGAGCCAGCCATCTTCGACGTTTAATGATTGTAATACTTCTTTTTTTTTTGGTCCTTTTTTGCGATCCATGGTATATGCACACTTTTTCTGTATCATCTCAATTCGAAGGCGGAAATTTTCTTTTCCACTAATTTATTTAGAGTCCAAGCCACACATCCGTATCTTACTTCAGGAAACACTCATGACATTGATTAACAGATGTACATATTTAACTGTTTTACCGTATTAATTAAGCGTACTAACGAACGAATTCACGTAAATAAATATTAAGGGATAAGTGTAAATCAATATTACCTTATTTTAATATCACCTGAAATTATATTAGCTTAGCAACACAGACGAGGGCACCCGTATGAATTCTGAACTTATAATTACCACACTCCTCTAGGTAGAAGGATATGCTACGGGATTTGCTCGTCACAACATGGATTGGTTGCAAAAACAAACGCTACTGAGATGTTGTTATTTAACTATGCTATGAGTTTCCTTATATTTGTGACAATGTGTTAATTGATTCTAACCTCATGTAGACAATATTTACCCGTATAGGTACTAATGTAAATGAACTTTCAGTCATGGCGTATTGTCGTGATCGTCCTGAACGGGGTTTATTACCTTTATCAGTAATTCTTGAATGAGATCTATTACCTTAATCACGAATGCCTGAGTGGGATATACTACCTTGATAGCTAATTTCTGAATGGGATTCTTGGTTCTAGAACAGAAACTAGCATCATAGCACACGAGGAATTCTCAAAAATGTTCCGCTCTCCGATGCTGTCTTTGATCATGAAAGGGATTTACTACCTTAATCACTAATTCCTGTACGGGGTATACTACCTTAATCACTAATTCCTGTACAGGGTATACTACCTTAATCACTAATTTCTGGACGGGGTATACTACCTTAATCACTAATTCCTGTACGGGGTATACTACCTTAATCACTAATTCCTGTACGGGGTATACTACCTTAATCACTAATTCCTGTACGGGGTATACTACCTTAATCACTAATTCCTGTACGGGGTATACTACCTTAATCACTAATTCCTGTACGGGGTATACTACCTTAATCACTAATTCCTGTACGGGGTATACTACCTTAATCACTAATTCATGTACGGTGTATACTACCTTAATCACTAATTCATGTACGGGATTTACTACCTTAATCACTAATTCCTGTACGGGGTATACTACCTTAATCACTAATTCCTGTACGGGGTATACTACCTTAATCACTAATTTCTGGACGGGTATGCTGCCTTGATCGCAACCACCAGAACGGGGAATACTAAATGTATCACTAATTACTGAACAGGGTATAATACCTTGATTGCAACGACTTGAACAGAGTATTCTATCTTGATCGCAACGTTCTGAACAGGCTATACTGTCTTAATCGATACATCCTGAAAGGGATATACTACCTTGATCATTATTTCCTGATCGGGGTATGATGCAGGGTGCAGTCGTCAACCCAGAATTATTTTTAGCTCAAGTGATATAATTGGCAGCATTTACGTTCAGTAGTTTTCCATTGCTTTCTAAACGATCTGGATGCGCATTTATCTGACGAGTAATACGATCTAGGAACCCGTTAGGAACCCGGCTCACCGTATGGAAACAAAAGCGAGTATGACATCATACAGTCCATAACCAATTCATCGAATACAGTCCATAATCAATATTTTATGAACGAATAAATGCGAATGTCGCGGTGAAAGGGTGGTTCGCCATCTTCGTTGACGAAATTATTGTTGATGGTTTATTATAGCAACATTGGTCAGATTGACGATCGCGCTTCCCAATAAAACTTGTATATAATAATGACGTCTGCTTTGAGTCGTGCGAGGGAACATTCCATCACGACACCAATCGTTTTGATTGGGTGTCGCACGGAATTTCGTGACGTAAATGCGTTATTTATAGAGCGTTCCAGAGAGAATGACAGAACACGGCTATTATATCATAGATGTCCAGAGATTATGTATCAGTGGAATAATCCACACTGACTAAAACTAATTAATATATACCTGTATATGTTTTGCTTTGCGCTGTACATACCTTGTGTCAACAATTAGGGAGGGGGGACAGGGGGGGAGAGTAACAAAAAGTTTGAAAATGTATTTGTTGACAGGGAACAGGGGACTCTATAAATGTTGCCGTTAACAATACTATTTTCTAATGCACCATAGCTTTTTAGGACAGATCTACAGAATTGGAACATATTTACAAATTACATTGTTTGAATTTAAAACATTCTCTAAAATTGCGAAATAGAAAGTATTTTTTCGCGCTGTATCTGCTGAAAAAATCTTTGGAGGGGGAGGTTCATTTTGTGACATAATTGAGAAAGTTAGGAGATTAGGCAGCTGAATTCTTGACAGTTGTTCACAAATTAGTTTAAATTGTCCAATATTTGTGGAAATAATTTATGGATAGTCTCTTTACTATTATTTAATGTACAAACCATTTATCACAACATGCGGGATGAAAACTATTGATTAGTTGCTAACAAGGAACACATGGACTTGTATTAATTTCAGTCACAAACTACGGAATATTTGTTACCGCAACAGATGTATAAGTGTGCCTTGTGTAATTATACACATGATAGATTTGATATCAGTTGTATCAGTATTGTTTACTTATGTGCATTACGTTTTGCTCCGTGATTTGTAAATAAATTGTAGCTGTGTTTGAACTGCTTTTTGAGCAACAGTTTTTGTAATCGACACGGACAAATTATTTGTAACAAAGTTAAGTATAACATTCATAAAAGACGAATTCAAAGAATATAGATTATCTTAAAGTCATGCAGAAATTTCATGATTTTTATAGATTATGTTTTCACGATAATGTGCAGCCTTAATTCTTGATCACATCAATGAATACTTGTCGCGTGGTAGGGTAGTATGTTAAGAACTCGCTGTATAATGGAGGATTTATTGGCAAATCGGATATTTCTAAGTTATTTTTAGTGACTTGCTTGAGAAATGAGGAGTTAATCAGCTATGCAATTCAGTTATTCGATACCGTATTTCATTGTGAATGTAAGGATATCTACATGGCAACTGGCTGGGAGTTAACGTGCTAAAGATGGTATAGGAAGGGCATTCTATATATTGATAAGTTGAGATGGAGGTTCATTTTATGCATAAGACGTTGTAGGTACATGTAGATGTTCAGGTTCACAGAGGAGAAATACTTTCTGTGATCAGAAAAACATGACCATACGTAATACATTCTTTGAACATGAAAATAGAAGATTATATACATGGAAAAGTCTTGGAGACAGAAAGAGGTACCAAATAGATTATATTATGATCAACAACAGATTTAGAAATAGTGTCAAGAACACTAGAACATATATAGGAGCTGATTTTAACGCTGAACATAATCCAGTGCTGTGGAAAATACATGTTAACCTTAAACAGATAGAACATAGAAGATGTCAAGTTCCTCAGAAAGATACATCATCACAAAACAACCATACATACAACAACAATACTTTGTGGATGTAAGGAATAGATATGAACATCTAATGATAGAATGCATGAAACAATACAGAAGGGAAAATCCAGAAGGGAAAATCCAGAAGAGAAAATAGTCAATAAACGGAACAGCCTAAGGAAATGTATTCAAACATTAAATGAAAATTTACCAATAAGAGAAGCCAACATCAAACGTACATGGATGACAGATGAAATATTAGAGAAAATTTCAGATAGATAGAAAGTTAAAAATACCTCAAAATATTCATTTATAGACAGGGAGATAAGTAACATATGCAGAACAGCGAAAAAACAATGGATATAGTCAAAATTCAGTGAAATATAGAAGATATCAGTGCAACAGAGGACAAACATAATGCATAAGGTGAATGCAGATCACAAATAAGAAAAAAATATGTAATGGGGGGCGGCTTGCGTTAAAAAATAAAAGGGAAAAATTATATTTGAGAAAACATAATTACTTACAAGATGGACAGATTATGTGACAGAACTGTTTGATGACCAATGAAAAAAAACATCAATACACAGCATTGATGGACCAGCAATACTGAAAACAGAATTAGAAAAATAAATAAAATTTGGAAAGGCCACAGGATCCGACAACATAACAGCAGACATAATAAATACTCTAGGTGAATTTGGTGTGGAAGCTATTACAGAAATGTGCAATGACATATATGAAACAAGTCACATACCTAAAAACGTGACATCATCAATATCCATACCACCACCTAAGATGCCCTGGGTTGTGGACTGTACATAATACAGAACAATAACTTTAATGAGTCATATAACTAAAATACTACTCAATAAAATACACGAATTATTTTATTTTTTTTAATATACGCTAAAGTCGGTGAAGAGCAGTTCGGTTTTTTAGGAACAAAGGAATCAGAGAAACTATAATTAGTATCCAACTTTTGATAGATAAATATATAGAAGTCCAAAAAAGTATATATATTTGTTTCATAGATTACGGCACAGTCTTTGACTTTCTCAACATGAAAAAGTAATCAAATGTCTTCAAGAGATAGACATAGATGGAAAAGACATCAGACTCATTAGAAATATATATATTGGAAACTGCATCAATAAGTAGTGAAAACAACTACCCAACATGTATAGAAATAAGAAGAGGGGTAAGACAAGGATGTATTTTATCACCCAACCTATTTAATATATATATCTTTAAACATATAGAAGGAATTACAGGACTGAAGATCAATGGGAAAATAATACACAACCTGAGATACACAGATCACGTAGTTCTTTTAGCAGAAAGTGAACTACAAAGACTTATAGATCAAGTTAGCAGAAAGTAAACATGAACTACAAAGACTTATAGATCAAGTTAGCAGAAAGTAAACATGAACTACAAAGACTTATAGATCAAGTTAGCAGAAAGTAAACATGAACTACAAAGACTTATAGATCAAGTTAGCAGAAAGTAAACATGAACTACAAAGACTTATAGATCAAGTTAGCAGAAAGTAAACATGAACTACAAAGACTTATAGATCAAGTTAGCAGAAAGTAAACATGAACTACAAAGACTTATAGATCAAGGCGATAAATCAAATAAAGAATGCGAACGATATAAATACCTTAAACACAAAAACCATGATGATCAGCAAATTCACAGATGAACGTGCTAAACATAATCATAAATGGAGAGAAACTACAAGTAAAACATTATCAATATCTCGGACACATAATCACAAATTATGGCAGATGTGAAACAGAAGACAAAAGGAGAATAGGAATGACTAAAAGTACGTTTAATGACATGAGGAAAATATTAACATCTAAACAAATTACAAATTAGTTAAAAATGAGAATGATAAAATGCTACATCTGTTTTATATTGCGACAGCGCAAGACAAAAGTAAACCCATGACAATCGAAATGGCATGTTTGTGCAGAATCTTAGAAATATTGATGCGAAAAAAAATAAAGAACGATGGCATTCGGAAAAAAGTTGGTGCAACACCGATATTATAATGCATTAAGAGACAACAGATCAAATGGTTTTCACACGTCAGTAGACTACCAGCATACAGTGTCCCACAACAAATGATGCTACACAGATGCAGCGGCCATATACTTAGGGGTAGACCACGAAAGGGTTGGACCACCGAAATAAGGAAGGCAACAAGTACCTCGATATATATAATGCATGCGAAGACCATCTCCAGTGAACTCTTCTACCCCTGACGCCGCAATGCACAAATGGATCAGCGTATAGTTAGATTGTATATATTATATATTAATGTATGGCTCAGAAACATGGACATTAAACAAACAATTAGAACACAGAATTGATGCCTTTGAGATGTGGATATATAGAAGAATAGAGAAAGAGAAGAAAACAAAGAGGGTTCTAGAAACACTTAATATGAAGAAAGAATTATTAAGGGAAATATAGATCAGGTAAAGAAAATATTTTGGACACATTAAAAGACAAGACACCTTGTTGAAGATCTTACTTGAGGGTAAAGTCGAGGGGAAGCATGATATATAAAGAGATACTAGTGGGAGAGTAATATCACAAGATGGACAGATTACAGTCTAGCAGAGTACACCACCAATACCAGAGACAGGAGATGTTGGAGATCTGTTGCAGCACACCTTCGTTGCGGAGACGGCACTTGATGATGATGATGTTGATGTAGAACAATAATATACACAACCCACTCATAGCGCGTTCATTCATTCCTAATATGCGGATCATGGATTCTTCTTCTTCTTCAGCGTTCATTCTCAAACTCCCACTGGATATCTCTTGTAGCAGGACTATGGTCCTATTAGATTTCCAGAAGGATGTAGTCCAGAGAATGGAAATGCGTTGTGTCGCCGTTTTATTTGCGCCAATGGCCCGACACATCGTCTTCGGCGGCGGATCATGGATTCAAAGGTCTACACAATAACGTCCTGACTGCCACTGTTTCCGAGACTTCAGTGATTATGTAACTGTCTCACTTACCATTCTCTTTTATGTAATTGTCGTTCTCTACACTTCTCATCCTCATCTTCCAGCAATGACTTAGCTGTTGTTAGAATGGCGGAGGAGTCACAGCCTAATCTTGCCACATTCCCCCCCCCGCCACCATTATAAGAAACATCTGTGTAGGTCTTATTTAACCACATCATTCTTATCAGTTGCATCAGTTATTAGTGGTATTAGTCTTCTTCTTCTTCTGTGTTCGTTCTCAAACTCCTGCAGATTAACAGGATGTAGTCCGGAGAACGGAATGCGTTGTGTCATAGTTTACAGCATTGATGTGATATCTGCGTCTTTCTGCCTGACACATTCGGATTCAGCGTGGCTTTGGGTCAGTGATCCTATATGGGATGGGACAGCCAACTCCATCCCATAACCTCCTTAGTCGTCTCTTACGACATGCATGGAAGGTAAACAGTGTTGCTATTCTTCGTTCACCTTTCGGACCCAGGAAACACAATGGGCGGGTATTAGTCTGAATTAGCTTTACAGTACTCTTGTCCCACTCTTTAAGCACTTACATATGTACCTATATATGTGTACATGTACATGTGTACGTGTGCGTGTGTGTACGTGTGTGTGACGTGTACAACATGGCGGCTGGATGGCTGCGAATTTCTCTTCTCTCGCCAAATTGTGTTTAAATACACTGAACTATGCCTTCCAACATGTGTTATACCGTGAGATGTATTTCCAAGTCATGGATGTTACTTCTATTCGCTAAGGATTACAATATTAACTTGTGTATTTATGTATTCTTAAGTGTGCGAAGTAAAAATTCTGCAACCTTGGATAGTGAAACTGTTTACACACCAGTCAACAGGTATCTATCTACACACCGCTCTGTTCACTCATGTACACGATGTCACCCGGTCAATCTAGGCTCGATAGCTATAATTATGTTTAGCACTGACAAAATGGAGAGCAAACTTCGTCAAAAAAAGCCCCGTTATGTTTACGGATATTATATTTGCCTTATCACATGAGCACAGTGCTACAGGTGTTCAGTCGGAATACCTTTAGCAGGGGAGGAGAAACATCTAGTAATGTTTAACGGCTATAGTGATCACTTGAGTAGAACAGGGGCGTCTTCAAGTGCTATAGCCCAAACTCTACCTCCTTCAACTATTCTTCTATCTAGCCTTCACGAGTGGATCATAATCGTTGTCAGCATGCAATAGCAACCACACCTCTGAAACCGCTTCGGCATGTTAAATCAGTGAAGGCGGCAAATGGGATCTGTGCCCATAGCCTCTGATGTATGGGCCCATGTCTGCCCAGAATGTAAAGTCTTGATGCGGCGTACTGCGCAAAGGAGCTCAACTAACATGAGCCACTGGGAAGAAATGCGTCATTCAGCTATCGTCGTAGAGCGTCAAAGTTCACGTGAGACAGTAAGGCACCCTGGTCATCTACTGCACCCCGACACACACTCAGTCGTCTTGACTCGTCTTGCCACTGAGACCATATGTGTAGGGGCGAGATAGTGAGGTTGACGACAGTGCGCACAGTTCACTGCTAGCATCACGAAATTTGAAAAAGAAAGAACACTGTGGGCAATCCACAAGCGCAAGGACAAATCCGTAAATTCTCCTACTCCGAACCTTCAGCACTCCTGCATGTACTGAAATAGAACTTTCCGTGTACGAATCGGACTCATCGGGCATCTACTAAATCATAAACCAAATTAGTTAATTACCAATTTTAATTATTATTTTTCAATCGTATTTAATGTTTTTCATGCCTTGCTCATCTTTTCTTGCGAAGGAGGAACTTCATCATCATCACGTGTGTGTGTGTGTGAGAGAGAGAGAGAGAGAGAGAGAGAGAGAGAGCGTCGTGCGCACTCTACGCTTATGCATTTTGTAATACGCAACATGTCTACATCACGCCATACAATGTTCATGTCAACATGTATTGAACATCATGCAATGTTCATGTCAACATGTATATTGAACATCATGCAATGTTCATGTCAACATGTATTGAACATCATACAATGTTCATGTCAACATGTATTGAACATCATGCAATGTTCATGTCAACATGTATTGAACATCATGCAATGTTCATGTCAACATGTATTGAACATCATGCAATGTTCATATTGTATTCATTATTGTTCTATTCCAGGTCAGCTATGCCAGGATACTATCTGCAGTTTAACCAATCTTTAGCATAATCAGTTGTCGCCCATGGCTTTAACTTCCGGCTGGCAGTGACGCCATGTTTCACGCTGGGGGACATAAGGGCATCAATACTAGAGGACGCTCTACTGCTCTAAGCCGACATTATCCTAACTACCTGAGTCAAGTGGATTGGAAAGCACCGCTGCGCTGTGGAATTCTCTTCTGCGCCTTGAGCTGCATCCTGATAGTGGTAGGATTCATCTTGACTTGGCTAGGTACGTGTATTTTTCAAACAATATATAGTATATTGTACCCGTCCTCGTTGTGATAGTATTCATCGTGACTTGGTTAGGTTATTGTATTAGTCAAATCCTATATTGTCCCTGTCTTCAATGTAATAATGTACAAGATTAAGACATAATGTGAGTTTTACATGTTCGAAATCTCTTTACTTTATATATATATATATAGGTAAAGTTTTAAAAAATACAATTCAAATAGAGCAAAGGAGATTGAATTATTTTCATGGTTCCCAAATGTTCACCTCCCATATCAACATAATAATATTCAGAATTTCCATTTTATACGGTCTCTGACACGCAACTCCAAAGCTTGAAGCAGAAATCCCTAGGGAATATGAAAACAAGATGGCACGCCCTGGACCGAACCTGCTACGTCATGATAACAATGAGACGTGGCTTAAACACTATACGACCATGGTTCCATGAACAGGTAAAGAACGTTGAGCTATTAAAATCAATCAGAGCACAGGATTTTATCAGTAAGTACACAAACAACAGAAGATACCGGACGATTTTTTGAACAGGTCTAAGGACTCACAAGCAAGTCTTTCACAGCACGAGTTGGACTCACCAGTTGTCTAAGGACACACAAGCAAGTCTTTCAGAGCACGAGTTGGACTCACCAGCTGTCAAAGGACTCACAAGCAAGTCTTTCAGAGCACGAGTTGGACTCACCATCTGAGGATTCACAAGCAAGTCTTTCAGAGCACGAGATGGACATCAGCTATCTAAGGACTCACAAACAAGTCTTTCAGAGCACGGGTTGGATTCACCATCTGAAGATTCACAAGCAATCAAACCTAACTTGATATATTTCACTGCATCGCCCTTCTTCTCTTGAGAACAACGAACAGCATCATCAACCACAAGTATTCAACTGTCCTGTTAATACGTGACACAAAAACAATCATCCTGTCAGTGCCGCATTCAGATAGTACTCAGTCGTGATAACACCATTTTACGAACTTCCCACAGTATGAAACCTGGGACTAACTTTCTAGCAACTAGATCGACGCGGGAACATGTATTTTCATAACGAAAGTTACCCTACTGTTACCGACGGAAATCAAACCCGAGTCATATATTCCGATGATTGGTGATATAACCACAACGTTACCGTGTTCCCCCTGCGCGGTGGTAACTAATTTTTAAAACATTAAGCAAGGAAAAGCTCTTGAGACTAACGGGAATTGAACCAGTCCGTTAGTCTCTTAGAATTTTTAACATACAGTTAGTAACGGACTGGTTCAATTCCCGTTAGTCTCAAGAATTTTTAAAAATTGTCCTCTGGCTTCCTACTTAAAATTTACTTGTATAAGCAAGGAAAAGCGTAGCCTTTATTTCAATTATCATTGCATTCACATCATTCAAACCTTTCTCCAGCATACTGATCCACCGTGCTGATCTCCTGAAGATAAGATATCAAATGTCTGACATGACAAAGGTTATGGAGAGAGTGATAGATGAATGATTGATATTCGGGATATATCGATTAATCCAACATTTTTATGTTATTTAATAAATTTATAGAAAATATTTACGTTCGAAAGTTTTTCATTTATACTACATTGAGAATTCGTTTAGTTCTGAAAACTTCTGCATTGTGAAAAAAAAGTAAAACATTCTTTAAAATTATACTAACAAATTTGGAAATAAATGAGATGCTATTTCAGTGAATAAATGGGAAAACATTAAGGAATATCGGAACTTAGGCGTGGATAAGATTGATTATCCATGGAAAAGATTGATGTTAAAGTCTGCCGAAGCACTTTGCGTCGGTCCAATTACCAGTTGAGATAACGTAATGATAATCCACGCGTGATGTAATAATGTTGACCCTTTCCACCTTATAAAAAATTCATAGCTTCCCCTCCCCCTCCACCCATGCTTAGTGTTAAAAAATTTATGCTCTTTAAAGTGTTTAAATAAACAATTACCCCCCACACTCCAAAAACGTTTTTAAGGAGAATAAGTGAGGAAAATGACATTTTTATGTCAATTTTTATAAAAATAATTTCAAATTTAAATTATCTAATTGTTGCATTAATGTAGTAGTCACAGAAAGTAAAGAGAAAAGCCTCTTCCTAAATATCAAGAAAACAGAAGTAATGGTTATTTCAAAGAAACAAAATAACACACCTTGCAAGATCAAAGTGAATGATATAGTATTAAAACAAGTCCACCAATTCAAATATTTAGGTACAATGATTACAGCAGATGGAAGAAGTTCAACAGAAATTAGATGCAGAATAGCACAGGCAAAAACAACATTCAGAAAAATGAAAAATATACTGTGTAATATGACCTTGTCATTAGAGGTGAGAACGAGAGTTCTGCGGTGCTATATAACCCCTATACTAACATATGGGTGCGAGTCTTCGACAACAAACAAACTGGACAGTGGAAAATTAGAGGCAACAGAGATGTGGTTCTACAGAAGAATGCTGAGAATACCATGGATGCCAGAAGAACTAATACAGAGGTGTTGAAAGAGTCAAATGCGAAACGGACCTTAATCAACAATATAAGAAAACGGCAATCTTCTTTTTTTTTTTGGCCACTTCATGAGACAGGCAGGTTTAGAGAACATAATCACAACAACCAAAATTGAAGGCAGCAGAGACAGGGGGCGACAACGTGAGAAAATATTAGACAGTTTGACAGCCTGGCACGGAAAGGAAACAACAACGACCTTGATTCATAATACTGTGGACAGAGAGCTGTGAAGAGCCATGACCGCGTACGCCAGCCGGTATGGCACCTGATGATGATGATGAATTGTTGTATAAAACAGAAATGACGACGTCGACTTGTATTAAACCCCTTCCTCCACCACTCATCCACCCCTCACTTGTTAACAACTGAGAAAAAACATTTTCAGACAACCAACCCTGTCCCGCTTATTAGTTGAGAAAAATTAAAGACAGACCCAACGGATTACTGGATAATGGTAAAACAAGCCTTCTTAATTACTCATTTCACTATTCGCATGGTTTTATTTGTCACCATGATTATACTTTGTGCGACAGCAATTGAAATCAAGGGAATAGTCACGTGAATCATTTTAGAAGTCTTGGAGTACAAAGGGAACGTAATACTCTCGGCGGACCAAGTTAGCAGATAACCAAGATCCCAAATGCACCTCCTCGCGGTGCACCGTGGAAACAAATACAGTGGCTCGTGCTGATTCTGGCTAAATCATTTGGGGATCGTGTCCGAGAATGTGGAGGAAGCAGATGGAAAGAGATTTGACTGCATAAGAGACAGACAATATCTCTGAATCCACCACATCACCACATGCAGCGGTACTGTCGACACACAGTGACGCTAGTCAGTCCAGTCCGAACATTGGAGGGGCGGCCAATGAAAATGGCACGAAATGATAGATGCATGGCGAGAGACGAATAGATTTCTTACTGAGTACAACGAAAGGGCAGAACAGCGCCAGAGGGCAGAGCCAACTGCAAATAGAAAGTAAAAACGTTGCAAGGAAATGAGACTACAATCTCTGTTAGCTCGAGACGAGCATCTAGTTACCTGTTCTCCTTATGGGCAGAGATCCAGACCCAATCATGGGAGTCTAGCAAAGCAAGAAGACCTGGCCTAACTCTAATGTCGAGTCTTCCTATACCGGAAACATGCTCGCGAAGAGAAAGGGTTCCGTACCCGATGGGCTCAGGCACTAAAGGAACAACGATTTTAGCCTGGCCCAACTCTACTGTAAAGCTTTCCTATACCTGAAATACACATTCAGAGAGAAAGGGTTCCGTACCCTAGGGCTCAGGTGCTAATGGAAAAATGTCGCTCAGCTCGAAAAAGCATTGCTCTCAAACGCGTGGTGTGAGTCTCGAACTTGGGTTAGGGGTTTAAGATATCTGTAAACGAAACCTCGGATAAGAAGGCGAAAGAAGGTCCAAATATTCTGGCGAGTTCTTCCTCACAGGGAACCAGGCTCGCGGATGAGAAATGGTTCAGTACCAGATGGGCACAAGCACAGTTCGTCCAATTACACGAGGTAAACTCATAGACGTTGAAACACCCCGTGCGAGATAGACGTGAACGACAATCGTCTTGGCGAAGAGGCACTACACACCCGCATGCCCGGCGACAGATAGACAGGCTGTCACGGACTAGGAAAGCTCACCCGAATTAAAGGCGTGACGAAAACGGATGTGCTGGACCTCGGACGTCCAGACTTCAGAGTGGCCAACCGAGGTGCAAATAACACAGTTCTACTGTGGAACTTGCAGAACAACGTACTTCATGCTCCCAAAGCGGGGAAAAACGATATATTCGTTGTGGTTATATGAGAGCGAACGCTGAAGAAGAAGAAGAAGAAGAAGAAGATGGCTTGTTTTTCAATTAACCATTATATATCTTACACTTCAAGGTTCACTGATACTCTTACCATTTCTTGGAGATATAATGTATACATTTGAAATGTAGTTACTGAGAAAATCTGCAATGCTTACTGAACTAGTTAAAATAATAAATGAAAATTCTTTATGGTTACTAAACTAGATAAATAATAACTAAAAATCTTCCATGGTTACTAAACTAGATAAAATAAGAAATGAAGATATGAAAAGAGTTGGTAGAATATCTTGTTTTGAGCATATTGAACGAAAGCAAGTAGAGTGGTTTGATTACCTTATGAGATTGAACCCAAACCAAATACCAATAATGGTATATAACAAAAGAATATCCGGAGATAAAGCCGAATGTAGACCAAGAAATCGGTTGATAGAAAACGTCAAGATAACCTTGAACAATTATGGATGCAATGCAACCAAGGCGACACATATGGCTTGGAACAACAACTGAGGTTCCGACCCCTACACTTAGCGACAGGCGTTGATACTATCAACCATCGTTCACCTGAAGAAAGACAATAGATAAAAATGTATAATTCTTCTTCTGAGTTCGTTCTCAAATTCCTGCAGATTATCAGGATGTAGTCAGGATAACGGAATACGCTGTGTCATTGTTTACAGCATTGCTGCGATATCTGCACCTTTTGGCCTGACACATCCTACTTCAGCATGGTTTCGGGCGACTTTGAACCTGTATTTGTTGGGACAGACAATTTCACTCCATAACCGTAGTTGCCTCCTACAACATGCATAGAAGGTAAATAGCGTTGCTATTCTTTGCTCCCCTCTCTTTCTGTGGCAATATAAAAGCAATAATGTATACACGATAGAATAATATTCTTGCAGATGTAAACTAAACAGAGATCTGAATAGGATAACTGATTCGATCATACGGCATTTTTTCACTGTTTATACTGTGTCCACTGCCAATGAAAATCACGGAAATTTAAATTAATCATTAAGAAGGTTTTTTTCAATTAGCTAACAGATCTTATATATGTCAACGCCAGACATCTAACCTAACAGTCCAAGTTCTTACAACATTCTTGCATTATGTATTCTAACTGTAAAATTTCTAGCGATGTTCGCGTGACTAATACTCTGACTATCCAAGTTCTCACGATCACGATGTTCGTGTGCCATCGGCCCTAACTTTCCAAGTTATCACGATGTTTGTGTGACATCTACTCTTAACTGTCCATGTTCTCACGATGTTCGTGTGCCATCGGCCCTAACTTTCCAAGTTATCACGATGTTTGTGTGACATCTACTCTTAACTGTCCATGTTCTCACGATGTTCGTGTGCCATCGGCCCTAACTTTCCAAGTTATCACGATGTTTGTGTGACATCTACTCTTAACTGTCCATGTTCTCACGATGTTCGTGTGCCATCGGCCCTAACTTTCCAAGTTATCACGATGTTTGTGTGACATCTACTCTTAATTGTCCATGTTCTCACGATGTTCGTTTGATATCTACCCTAACTGTAAACATTTTCACGATGTTCGTGTGATATCTACCGAAACTGTTCAAGATCTTACAAAGTTCATGCATTATCTAACCTAACCTGTGCCTACTGTGTAGATTTTCGTTTGCCATCTACCATAACTGTCCAAGTTATCAGGATGTCCATATATCATGTAAGATAACTGTGTCTGTTATCAAGATATTTGCGTGTCAAACTGTAATCAAACTTCACTAATCTTTCAGCAGGTGTTCACGATATGTTTGGAGAGAGTGTTCCTATTACGGGTCCTATCCTTCTAGCTGTGGGTGGACTCATGCTGATTCTGGCATTGCGACAATTTTGTATGGCCCACGTAAGGAAGAAAGCTCATACCAAAGCTTTGCAGGTCAGTATCAGGAGCCGCTTGTCGTTACTATATTATGTTTAGAACGTCATGACCAGAGGGCACAAATTATAATTGAAATACATAATACCAAAGGGTCTCCTTAATTAAGACTTACACTGAATGTACAGATTTCTAGAACAAATTTTACGTAGATAAATTCGAATACTAAGAAGGAAACATCAACGGTGGAGAAGACTGTATGACAGAGATAAGGAAGGTATTGGCAATGACATATTGTAAAATAACACGGTTGAAATACATATGGAAAAACAACAAAATAGAAACAAAATTGCTAATGTTACGAATGTTAATTTTTCCGGATGCAACATGCGGCTGTGAAACATGGGCCCTAAGTAAAACAGCGACAAAGAAGATCAACGCCTTTGAGATTAAATGCTACAGAAAAATACTTAGAACATCATGGAAGTAAAAAATCAGAAACTCAGACATTATAAACACATTGAAGATTCAAGAGAGTTGGTTATTAAACACAATAGCAAAATGAAAACTACACCTATTTGGTCATATAAAGAAACACAACTGTTTATAAAGTCAAATAATGAAATGCAGAGCACCGGGTGGAGGAGGAAAGGCAGTCCAAGAAAACAATGGACTGACGACATTAAAGATAACATGAATACATCGTTGGGAAATGCAAGCCGCTTCGCCCAATACAGAAGGGGGTTCAGGGCGTTAAACGGGAAGACAACGTTCTGGAGAGAATACGTTTCATGACATGACAAGAACGTGGAATCTGGATATGGAGGCGTGGGGGTCAGGATGTCATGAATGTTGCATGGATGAGAACGATTAAAAATGGAATAAAGGAAAGAAGAAAATTATACTAAATATAAAACAAACAATATTCTCAGGTAAGTTAGCACCAGTCAAACACCAATACTACAATGGACACAGGATATAGAAGACCTGAATATAACAATGAAAGGGGCTGGACAGCTAGCACAGAACCGGAAACCTTGCAATGTTATTCTTAAGACAAAATTTTGAAAGGATACGTTACGTAGATAGTAATACCTTATTATATATTACAAAAGGGAACAATACGGGTCCATGTATATAATGTCAATTAACGGGATGTACAACCAACTTACATCAATTTCACACTTTCAGCATTTGGTGTTTTTTGTTGTTGTTTTTGTTGTTTGTTTTTTTTTTGGTTCTCGCACATTTTGAGACGCCGAATGATATGATGTCATTTACAGATCTTGTTGCCAGAATTCAAAATGGCTAATAGTTGCTATGCTTGAAATTAAAGCTTGCAGCGATTTAACACAATGACCCATTAACACAACGGCATCATCATCGGGTGACATATTCTTTCCAGAACGTAGTCTTTCCTATAGATCTCTTGAATTCTCCGTGGTCTTGAGCAAGTTGTCCTGTATCTTCTATTGACATGCGCAGGCATTCCTGAACGTCTTTTGTCCAACGGCATCTTGGGCGGCCTTTGCCCCTGTTGCCTTCTATCATCCCCTTCAGTAACACTCCATGCCGTCGTGTCTCTTAATAAAACCGAAAAAAACTAGCATTTTTCTTTAATATGGTGTTCAGAAGTCAGCCTTCCTGGATGTTAATTGTTCGTAACACCTCCTGGTTTGTTTTAATTGCTGTCCATGGTATTCTCAAATATAAACATAACGACAGCTCATTACAAATTATATTAAATCGTCGTTAGACTATATCAAGAAAGTGTAGTTTAAATTCACAGTTGGCTGACTGCACCATGGACAACACTCAAGACAAAAGGAGCAGTCGCCGAAGCGACGGAGTACGTGCTTTGTGGTCGACATTTGTTCCGTCAACGTTAGGCTCAGGTTCTCATCGAACAACACTGACTGCGACACTGAGCTTATACACGTTTGGTTGGTTGACGGAACGGCAAGTAGAGCATATATGACAATGTCCCCAGTGTTGTGACGCTTGTTCCTAAACAAGAAACAAGAAGAAACAAGAAACGTTATTATATATTTCTCTTGCTTCTGACGTTGACAATAGACGTGTTTTAGTGACGTCATATATGTATTAATTTTCTATGAGCAGTGTGTTTCGTCGCTGTCGGTTTGCTAGATCTGTCACAGCGTTGTTTCAGAGTTTCTAAATGGTACCAACGAAGAAGATAACATAAAAGACAAATTGAACGAACTACTCTTTACAGACGACCAAGTACTAATAGCGACATCAGAAGAACAATTGCAAGACCATATGAACAAACTCCACAAAACATGTCAAACATTCAACATGAAGATCAATATTGATAAGACCGAAATAATGGCAATAGCAAAGAAAGAAAGAAATATCACTATCTCCATCGATAATAAACACCTTAAACAGGTAAATGAGTTCACTTACTTAGGAAGCATTATATCGAGTGAAGGTAAAACCAGTAAAGAGATACAAAATAGATGCAACAAAACATACCAGATTCTAAGACAGATGACACGTATTTTTTAAGAACAAAAAATGTAAACATAGACATTAAAGTTGCATTATACAAGACTATTATTATCCCGTCACGGTGCTAAGAGTGCCAAACCTGGGCAATGACATCACAAGACAAAAGAACTATAGTGACAGCAGAAATGACATGTCTATGAAGAATACTCGGGGTGTCATTAAGAGATAAAATTAGAAACGATAACATCAGACAGATAACCAAAACAATACCAGTATTGGAACACATCAAAAGACAACAGATCAGGTGGTTTTCACACGCTTCCAGACTACCGACAGATAGCATGCCACAAATGGCAATGACACATAGACATAACGGTTATAAAGCCAGAGGCCGACCATGTAAAAGATGAGTCACCGAAATCAAAGAAGCCACAGGAACAAGCTTACAAACAGCGCACAAGAAGGTCATCTCCAGAGAACTCTTCCACCCCTGACGCCGCAAGGCAAACAAGGGCCACAGCGTATAGATAGATAGATAGATAGATTAGATAGATAGATAGATTAGATAGATAGATAGATAGATAGATAGATAGATAGATAGATAGATAGATAGATAGATAGATAGATAGATAGATAGATAAGATAGATAAGATAGATAAGATAGATTAGATAGATTAGATAGATTAGATAGATTAGATAGATTAGATAGATAGATAGATAGATTAGATAGATTAGATAGATTAGATAGATATATGTATTGTAATCAAGATCTCACTGCAACACACTGAGTACCCAGCAATGATTTTTCTTGTATCAGAATTATCAATGAACGCTTAGAATGAACGAAACAAACAATGAATGAGTCCTGTTATTCTAACTAGTAAATGTATCAACATTTCTCTACGAACATAATATGTTCCAATATATACACCCATAAACAGATATACTACACATTTATAAACTATCGCTTACTGATTTATTTCATAACGATTTTTAGCAGTTCGATTTATTAAAACAAAATGCAAATTTATAATTTCAGACCTTCATTTGCAATTTCGTTCTGTCCAATTTAGTCTAGTCTGTTAATTATGCCGCCACACGACAAGAGATACGAACTTGCATGCCGCTTTCTTGCAGACGTGAGGCTATAGAAGAAATTAATACAAGTGATTGGCCAGACAAGATCAGTTTAGTTAAGATTATCGGCTTTCAAATCACATTGACAAAGTCTGCGATATTGCAGTATCGCTAGATCTTTACCTGGAAAGTGCGTTTTGTGCGTGTGTAAAACTAGTTAGTGATTGTTTATTTTATTTACTGTGGAATCTCCTCTGGTGAAATAATTTCACTCTTTATCTGATCTTCTTTTTAGTGTAGACTAGCCTCGGAAATTTTCAGAATTTCACTATTTTTGATTTGGTTGCCTTACTTGTAAACGTATCATTATGCAAATCACCAATTTGGAGTTTTTGATTCAGTTTGCATTTTCAGTGAAGTTAGTAATAATGATATGGCTTTTTCTCGTGATAGACTGTCTGAAGCAAGTATATATCAGGTGGAGTTATTCTGGAATAAGCTAAACATCTTTTTTTTTCATGTCGAAATCTGAAGTTCCATTAGCAAGTTTGTTCCAGAATAAGCATTGGGGGGGGGGGGGGGGGGGGTTATAAATCGTTGAATTTGTGATCTTTACTTTTAAATCTGTGTTCTGCTATTCTCAATTTTTAATGAATGTATTAACACAAACAACTACACAGGCGTGTTCTTACATGTGTTAACACAACTACACAAGTGTGTTGGCACATGTCTTAACACAACTAGACAGATTTGTCATCATCGCATGTTACAGCACAACTACAGAAGTATGTTCTCATGTGTCTTTTCTCAACTATACAGGTTTGTTGTCCACGTGACATTATCTTTTGACATCCGGGAAAAGATGTCAGAAGCGATGACAAAAAATGTGTATTGATGATTTCATATATCTTTGTATCACAACTTTGATCTGCCTCTTCTTCTAGTACATCATGAGTGTTCCCTTATAGTGTTTCTTTTGTCTTTTACCCAGTGAGAGTTCCCGTATAGTGTTTCTTTTGTCTTCTACCCAGTGAGTGTTCCCGTATAGTGTTTCTTTTGTCTTCTACCCAGTGAGAGTTCCCGTATAGTGTTTCTTTTGTCTTCTGCCCAGTGAGGGTTCCCGTATAGTGTTTCTTTTGTCTTTTACCCAGTGAGAGTTCCCGTGTAGTGTTTCTTTTGTCTTCTACCCAGTGAGAGTTCCCGTATAGTGTTTCTTTTGTCTTCTACCCAGTGAGAGTTCCCGTATAGTGTTTCTTTTGTCTTCTACCCAGTGAGAGTTCCCGCATAGTGTTTGTTTTGTCTTCTACCCAGTGAGAGTTCCCGTATAGTGTTTCTTTTGTCTTCTACCCAGTGAGAGTTCCCGTGTAGTGTTTCTTTTGTCTTCTACCCAGTGAGAGTTCCCGTATAGTGTTTCTTTTGTCTTCTACCCAGTGAGAGTTCCCGTATAGTGTTTGTTTTGTCTTCTACCCAGTGAGAGTTCCCGTATAGTGTTTCTTTTGTCTTCTACCCAGTGAGAGTTCCCGTATAGTGGTTCTTTTGTCTTCTACCCAGTGAGAGTTCCGGTATAGTGTTTCTATTGTCTTCTACCCAGTGAGAGTTCCCGTATAGTGTTTCTTTTGTCTTCTACCCAGTGAGAGTTCCCGTATAGTGTTTCTTTTGGAATACGGCTTTTGTTCATCATATTAATATGCCCAAATCATGTGATTCTTCCGTGACTGCGTTTGGAAAATAGTGTTGCAAGTCGGCTGTCTGCATGCATCAATGTTGGTAACCTAATCCTGTCACTAGCTATTCAAAATGTTTTGGAGGCATCGTTCATGGTAGATTTACAATCTCTTACTTATGATTATATTGTCCATGATTCATATCAACAAAGTGCACATAATACAAAATACATAACAAAATACTAAGTGCACATAATACAAAATACATAACAAAATACTAAGCGAGCATAATACAAAATACATAACAAAATTACTAAGTGCACATAATACAAAATACATAACAAAATACTAAGTGCACATATACGATATATCGATATTTTTTCGTATTTTTTTTATTGTGAAAATTCGTATTGTTCCATACTTTTCTTGATAATTTATCCAAACTGGTGATACTTGAGTACAACACAAGGTGACTCACCATTATAGTGAATGCACGAATTATAAGACGATCTGGTGTGGGTATGAATATGATACAGATAAAAGTAACACGTCATTTTCAAAGTTTAAATCTTAATGTCTTTTTTTGAAGAAAATGCAAAACAAACAGCTAACAAACAGTAAAAACAGCAAAAATAACGGCATTATCACAAAAGCAAGAGAAAGCAGACTTTTAAAAAGCAGAGACATTCCCCTCCTTACCCAGGAAACTATAATATTGACAGTTAAGTCTACAAAACTGAAGTAATAGCTTTTCATCTTACGGTAAATACTTTCTTGATAAATCGAGCGATCGTTCCTGATGGAACGATCCAGTTCACAGTTGCTTCACCAACTCCGTGGCTGTGTCAACATTATCCATTTTCAAATTGTCCTCTCTACTCGTGTATCTCTAGCTGCCTGAACACCATTCACTCAATCCACTTTGATCTATGTCCTTAACCGGCTTGCTATATATTCAGTTGTATTATTTGCACTGTAATGAATTATTTAGTTAAATAAAAATGTACCTCTAATAAGTCAGGTACTTTCTTGCCAACCGCGGACGTTAGTCCAATTTTGTTATATAAGAGCTTTACAATCATCACAAATAATGTTGGTCGCGATTCTGATAATTCAGTCACCACGACTTCTGAATCATGTAACGATTTATTTATCTCTGAAATGAACTATTTACCGCTAATAATAGTATAATAACATAGTTATATCGGTGAATCACATAGTTATATCGGTGAATCACATAGTTATATCGGTGAATCACGTAGTTATATCGGTGAATCACATAGTTATATTGGTGAATCACTAGTTATATCGGTGAATCACATAGTTATATCGGTGAATCACATAGTTATATCGGTGAATCACATAGTTATATCGGTAAATCACATAGTTATATCGGTGGATCACATAGTTATATCGGTGAATCACATAGTTATATCGGTGAATCACATAGTTATATCAGTGTATCACGTGGTTATATCGGTGAATCACATAGTTATATCAGTGTATCACGTGGTTATATCGGTGTATCACATAGTTATATCGGTGGAATTTTTGGACACGCGTTTTTATTTAATTGCTATTTTAGATAATTTGTTAACCATTGATATTCACCAGCCGCTGGACTGATTAGCACGGGAGTTCCTTCCTCAAAGAGTCTGACTTTGACTTTCGTCATTGACTTTCATGCAGCCAATGGTATCTGCACTTCTGCTGCTTGTTTACAAGCGTATTGACATTGCTTTTCTATTTGAACTATTCAACAGAATAGTCGTCTTAATGCATTTGGCCTCAGAACTTTCTTCATTAAACCTTCACAGGCAAGCAGTCATGTGTGAAACGTAGTGGCTATATTTCTCCGCAGGTAGTCATGTGTGAAACGTAGTCACTATGTCTCGGCAGGTAGTCATGTGTGAAACGTAGTGACTATATGTCCCGGCAGGTAGTCATGTGTGAAACGTAGTGGCTATATTTCCCGGCAGGTAATCATGTGTGAAACGTAGTGACTGTATGTCTCGGCAGGTAGTCATGTGTGAAACGTAGTGACTATATATCTCGGCAGGTAGTCATGTGTGAAACGTAGTGACTATATATCTCGGCAGGTAGTCATGTGTGAAATGTAGTGACTATATATCTCGGCAGGTAATCATGTGTGAAACGCAGTGACTGTATGTCTCGGCAGGTAGTCATGTGTGAAACGTAGTGGCTATATATCTCGGCAGGTAGTCATGTGTGAAACGTAGTGACTGTATGTCTCGGCAGGTAGTCATGTGTGAAACGTAGTGACTATATATCTCGGCAGGTAATCATGTGTGAAACGTAGTGACTGTATGTCTCGGCAGGTAGTCATGTGTGAAACGTAGTCACTATATATCTCGGCAGGTAATCATGTGTGAAACGTAGTGACTGTATGTCTCGGCAGGTAGTCATGTGTGAAACGTAGTGGCTATATATCCCGGCAGGTAGTCATGTGTGAAACGTAGTGGCTATATTTCCCGGCAGGTAGTCATGTGTGAAACGTAGTGACTATATATCTCGGCAGGTAGTCATGTGTGGATCGTAGTGACTATATATCTCGGCAGGTAGTCATTGTGAAACGTAGTGGCTATATATCTCGGCAGGTAGTCATGTGTGAAACTTAGTGGCTATATATCTCGGCAGGTAGTCATGTGTGAAACGTAGTGGCTATATATCTCGGCAGGTAGTCATGTGTGAAATTTAATGGCTATATATCTCGGCAGGTAGTCATGTGTGAAACGTAGTGACTATATATCTCGGCAGGTAATCATGTGTGAAACGTAGTGGCTGTATATCTCGGCAGGTAGTCATGTGTGAAACGTAGTGGCTATATATCTCGGCAGGTAGTCATGTGTGAAACGTAGTGGCTATATATCCCGGCAGGTAGTCATGTGTGAAACGTAGTGACTGTATGTCTCGGCAGGTAGTCATGTGTGAAACGTAGTGACTATATATCTCGGCAGGTAATCATGTGTGAAACGTAGTGACTGTATGTCTCGGCAGGTAGTCATGTGTGAAACGTAGTCACTATATATCTCGGCAGGTAATCATGTGTGAAACGTAGTGACTGTATGTCTCGGCAGGTAGTCATGTGTGAAACGTAGTGGCTATATATCCCGGCAGGTAGTCATGTGTGAAACGTAGTGGCTATATTTCCCGGCAGGTAGTCATGTGTGAAACGTAGTGACTATATATCTCGGCAGGTAGTCATGTGTGGATCGTAGTGACTATATATCTCGGCAGGTAGTCATTGTGAAACGTAGTGGCTATATATCTCGGCAGGTAGTCATGTGTGAAACTTAGTGGCTATATATCTCGGCAGGTAGTCATGTGTGAAACGTAGTGGCTATATATCTCGGCAGGTAGTCATGTGTGAAATTTAGTGGCTATATATCTCGGCAGGTAGTCATGTGTGAAACGTAGTGACTATATATCTCGGCAGGTAATCATGTGTGAAACGTAGTGGCTGTATATCTCGGCAGGTAGTCATGTGTGAAACGTAGTGGGTGGCTATATATCTCGGCAGGTAGTCATGTGTGAAACGTACTGGCTATATATCTCGGCAGGTAGTCATGTGTGAAACGTAGTGGCTATATGTCTGGGAAATTTACACTGATCTGCTTCCTGACTGAAAGACTCAATCCATCATCATCAGATAGTTTGACACAAATCGAATTGGTCTTATATTTATCTATCGATTTATCCATCTATCTATCTAATCCATCCATCTATCCATCTATCTATCATCGATCTATATATATATATATATATATATATATATATATTATATATATATATATATATATATATATATATATATAATATATATATATATATATATATATATATTATATATATATACATTCCTGCAGCGCCGAAAAGTGCATAGGGCAGAACCAGAGCTCTCCATTTCGAGCAATGTGATGCTACTGTGTGTAATTCTTGCGTGTTGTAAAGATCATAGTCATACAATCTCTGATAGTTGCTCACAACGAAAATTTTCTCTTTTTCTTCATATTTTTTCTTTTTGCCATCTGGTACCCATTTTAATTTTTGCAGTGGCAGTCTATTTTCATTCGTTCTAAGTAACATGTTCATTATAAGTAGGTCCTATATGGTTCTCTTCTTGTTATTATAGAAAGATATTGCTGTTTGGTGTCTTCTGCCTGTTTAACTTGAATACTTCCCAGACAATATTTAGGAGTTTTCTAAGACATTTATTTTCAAATGAATTCAATTTCTTTCCCAGTGCTTCTATTATATTCCAACTCTTGCAATAATTTGTTAATACGGATATTACATTGAAGTCCAACAGTCACAGTTTCGTATATTTCCATACTGTTTTTGATTTCCAGATGTTTATAAGATGCTTGGAATGCACTTTATACCAGTGCAATTTTTGTAGAGATATCTTTTGTTGTATCACCATCTTATGTCATTTTGCTGCCTATTTGTTCCTCGGTTAAGATTGATTTTAAAATTACATTTAGTAAATTGCGAATATTATATTACATACAGACTTACAACATTAGCCATATATTTGGGTAGATAAACAAGATATTCGACGTCAACCGTATAACCTTATACACGGTAATTATGTTGCAGTTCTTTACCACTACCAGTGTTGCCACAAACATAATGCGACTCTGTCACGACTGACGTATTTCCTGTGCAATCAGGTTACATAGTAAGAGCGCCTTAAGTACCTTTAAAGCAACGAACGGATATATGTCGATAGTTTGAGCCTTTTTAAATATCCCTAATGGCAAGAGTCGCAAAGATCCGATTTACTCAAGATAGTATTATTGCAACTAATGTTCTTTGGGACGTCTATCTGTCCCTATTTTCAGCTTTTTCACCAGTAGTATAAACACACGGAAAAGAAATACAAATTTAACCAGAGAAAAAATTAAATTATCCTAAAATTATCTTCTCACATACACACTTACACGCACATATACTTGTTCACGCATGCACGTGTACACGCAAACACACAACACACACGCACACACAGAATCACACATTCGTCCACACACGCAAACATGCTAGAACACGACTACACACACGCTTTCACACAGCAGACAGACATGAAAACACAACAGCCATTCGCCTTGGGTTCAGGAGGACTTTGGAGCGAATCTTGCTAGTTACTTCTCTCTTTACAATGTATATCGAATGAGAGTGAAAGGAACTGTGAGTGAAGGGAACTGTGAGTGAAAGGAACTGTGAGTGAAAGACGATGAAGGGATAAATGTTCCAGTGTTGGGTAACAACACTAAACAGGAGGTAGGTGGCTGGAGTAACACCTGGCAAATGTCAAGATAAAACAAAAATGTGTTACCAAAATAAAACATAACACAACCTAACAACGAGATACAGGGACAGACGACGTTTCAACTATTAAGCCTTCATCAGGACAAAAAAACAACAGTACAACGAATCTTACATGGAGACAAACGTGGTGGATAGGGAGGAAAGAGGAGGAGAGATAGCGAATAGATACTGGAGGAAGCAAATAGGGAGCAGCATATTAATGAGGAAGAGTATGACGAGAAGAAGTGAGGAGGTGAAAGTGCACAGAAGGAGGTGAGGAGCGAAAATAGATAAGGTGTGGTAGCAAGTAAAAATAAGATAAATAAGGTTAAATTAAGATACTTACCTCAAAAGTGGCAACAGGCAATGAGTATAACGAATAGATAGCAGAGGAAGCAGAGATCGAGCAGCCTAGCAGCGAGGAAGAGGGTATGAGAAGAAGTGAGGAGGGGAAAGTGCACAGAAGGAGATGAGGAGTGAAAATAGATAAGGTGTAGTAGCAAGATAAATAAGGATAAATTCCGTACTGTTGTCTTTCGTTGTCCCTGATGAAGGCTTAATAGTCGAAACGTCGTCTGTCCCTGTATCTCGTTGTTAGGTTTGTGTTATGTTTTATTTTGGTAATACATCTACTTATTTTTGTTTATCTTGAAAGACGATGAACCGGAGAGGGATGAGGGTTGAAAGACGGTAAAAGGGAATGGCGAATGAGAGTCGGTGAGAGAGAAGGGCGAGGGAGAGACGTTGAAAGGGAATGGCGAGAGACAATGAAAGTGGCGAGTGAGAGACGGAGAACGGGAAATGCATGTGAGTCGGTGAGAAGAGAAGTGCGGTGAGAGACAGTGAAAGAGAAGTGCTGATGAGAGACAGTGAAAGAGAAGTGCTGATGAGAGACAGTGAAAGAGAAGGGCGAGTGAAAGACAGTGATAGGGAAAATAGATATATCTGTATTCTGCTAGTTGCACTATCGGAGATGAAAATGCTCTTGATTGAAGATCGATCATACATGCTCTTGATTGAAGAACATAAATGTTCTTGATTGAAGAACATACACATGTCAAATTCTGTGTTTTGCTTTAGAGTCACACTCAGAGACACTAACACTGTTTAATAAAAAGTTTGGTGATACCACATGCATTTTTGTGTGGCGCATACCTTTCTTTGGAGTTCTGGTTAGTGTCGATGATCGTCAACCTCCATCATCATTTAGCGTGCTAGAAACGTTGTTTGTGCTGACAAAAGACTTAGTGTTGAGAAAATAGCCCCAGAAGTTGGAGCATCTTTTTTGGAAGTTGCCACAGATTATGCTGCATGACAGTATGCAGACGCATGTTGTTGCGTATGTGGGTCTCACCAATGGCCCACTAGATATACCACCCATGCAACAGAAAACCTTAGTGGAGGACATGCCGTTATATTGAGGTTATCTTCTTAGAGAAGCTTCATGGCACGTCATCTATACAACTGTGCTTTTATTTTGTTGTGAAATGTGTTTCATGTTTACCTGAATATATATGTATGCACCCTCTGTGGTTGGGAGAGAGAGCCAGAGATGTACTGTGCAGCACTGGGGAGGAGGAAACTGACAGCACTGTTTTTCCCTATGGCTTAGACCCATCATAGAGGCACAGTGACTCAGGACGTGACAATCCTTTTGACTTGAACATTTGGTTGCATGCCTAGAGCAATAGAGAAGCTCGGCATAACCAGTAGTCAATTGGTGGCGGGGAATGAGCACAGTGAACCCTATCTTGGCTACAGTGGCTAGGAGCAGTGCATAGGTTGAAACCTACCTTCCTGGAGGTGTGATAGTTATTCTCTGGCTCTGTCTCGGGGTAGGCAGAAAATCCACAGACTTCCCAGCAATATAATGCCATTTAATGGCATTACGTCAAAGGGCATGAGCCCATGGTCCGTTGGATCAGCAACCAACAAACCGACAATGTGCAGACACATCGATCATTACTGGTAAAGAAGTACCTTGAAAAACGTAATGTGATTACTTTGAAACAGCTTCTATATTCTCAAGAACATGCACCGGCTGATTTCATTTTGTTTGTTTGTTCCTCGACTGAAAACATCACTGAAATGACAGCAATTCAAGGATGCAGATTACGTTATCACCAAGGCGACAAGATGGTTGACAGAGGTGTCAAAGTATGGGTTACATAAATGAATGTTTCCAGCACTTATATGAACATTGACAAGAATGTGTAGTTGCCGAATGGAACTACTTTGAAGGAAATATATTGAATAATAGTTCTATTGTTACTTGTTTCTATATAATCCAATAATTCTATTGTTACTTGTTTCTACATAATCCAATAATTCTATTGTTACTTGTTTCTACATAATCCACTAATTCTATTGTTACTTGTTTCTACATAATCCACTAATTCTATTGTTACTTGTTTCTATATAATCCACTAAATTCTATTGTTACTTGTTTCTATAAAATCCACTAATTTCGGGAACTTTCTGAAGCTACCTAGTATAACAATATTGCTATCGTCATCCTGGCGTGTAAGAAATCACCTCAGTAAACAAGAGCAGTGATTAGTTGATTCTTCTTCTTCTTCTGCGTTCGTTCTCAACTCCTGCAGATTAGCAGGATGTAGTCCGGAAAACGGAATGCGGTGTGTCATGGTTTACATCATTGATGCGATATCTGCGCCTTTCGGGCTGACACATCCGATTTCAGCATGACTGTGGGTCACTGACCCTATATGGGATGGGACAGCCAACTCCATCCCATAGCCTCCTTAGTCGCCTTTTACGACATCCGTGGAAGTTAAAAGTCTTGCTATTCTTTTCTCCCCTTTCGGCCCCCGGCAACACACGGGAGAATGAGTTGATGCGTGTGAAATGTGCTTTTCTAGCAGCCACAAATAATAGCTACAATTATCAAACATAAAATTGGATCGAGAAACATAAACAAAATAATAACAACCCCCGTGATTTTGGGGAATTCTATTACTTCTCTCGTCATATTATTTTTTTTATAACCTCATATTGTGAAAGCGCGAAAAGAGGAATTTTTCCATCACGGCAAGAATAATTGCGAATGAGGAGTATAGAAATGTCACAATGAATAGTTCGAAAATTAGAGTGTAAAATAATTCATTCAAAGAACATAAACTATATGTAAGAATAATACGTTCGTGTACAAGAACTGCGGTCAATTTGATATTAATGCATCATACGATGACGTAAGCTCTTTCAACCATAAGCTATATATAAGATGTTATGACCATTATTCCCCGGTGTGGAAACCGGGACCTGGACTTTTACTTCAGGGTGCAAAGAATAGGAACACTGTCATTTGGGGGGGGGGGGATTTTGTAGGAGACGACTAAGGGATGCTGGAAGATATGCTGACAACGTGTAAGCTGTGAAAACATCTCCATTCTCAGATATTGTCTCAATTTCTTACTGAAGTCTTCTATCAGAACATCTCCATTCTTAGATATTGTCTCAATTTCTTACTGAAGTCTTCTATCAGAACATCTCCATTCTTAGATATTGTCTCAATTTCTTACTGAAGTCTTCTATCAGAACATCTCCATTCTCAGATATTGTCTCAATTTCTTACTGAAGTCTTCTATCAGAACATCTCCATTCTTAGATATTGTCTCAATTTCTTACTGAAGTCTTCTATCAGAACATCTCCATTCTTAGATATTGTCTCAATTTCATACTGATGTCTTTTATCAGAACATCTCCATTCTTAGATATTGTCTCAATTTTGTCTTTTATCAGAACATCTCCATTCTTAGATATTGTCTCAATTTCTTACTGAAGTCTTCTATCAGAACATCTCCATTCTTAGATATTGTCTCAATTTCTTACTGAAGTCTTCTATCAGAACATCTCCATTCTTAGATATTGTCTCAATTTCTTACTGATGTATTCTATCAAATAATCTCAATTATGACGAAAAGATGCAAGCCAGCGAATATTGTACGTTTTGTCATTTTGTGGCAGACTTCTAGATGACGGGGAATGCTAGATGTCATATCACTGCCGATAAGTCAGCAAATATTTTCAGATATATCTGAATGGAAACAAAACCAAGATAATGGCAAACGACGAAACCACTAGCAAATTCTAATCAGTATTAACATCAGCGAATTAGAAAAAACTCACCAGTTTTCAATACCTTGGTTATCCTATCAACAGTAATGGGTATTGCTATGAAGATGTCAGAAGGAGATTGGCTGTCGCATCAAGGAAACTGATACAAGTAAATAACATATGGCTGAGCTGCTTCAAAAAATAACTAACATTCCTAAGAGCTTGCATATTCTTAGTTGCAATATATGGGTTGAATCCTGGACAATCACAAACAAAGTTAAAAAATATAAAATAGCAGCATTCGAAAGAAAATGTTACAGAAAAAGAAATCCATAACGAAGGGGATGATGCCAGGTAGACGAATAAGAGGCAGACCAAGAAGAGGGTGGACACAACACATCAAAGACCACCTCAACATGACAATAACTGAAGCAGGAAGACTGGCTCAAGATAGACTTAGGTTTCTAACAGCTGTGATGACTGCTACATCCTGCTAATTAAGACATAGTTGAGGTTAGCATCATCTCAAGGACCAGTGTGACATGTTTAAGTCGTTTATTATTGCAAGTATCAATTACAAATATAACGTTTCTGATAACTTTTGTTCCATTAATTGTGTGTGTCGGTGATACAATAACAATACGTGTCTACGTAATGTATATTCGCTCCTTGTTATTCACCAAAGTTATGTTTGATATTGAAGAGACATTGTGCATGAGACAGTGTGTTTCGTAACGTCATTTACGTTCTTTATATATATATATATATATATATATATATATATATATATATATATATATATATATATATATATATATATATATATATATATATATATATATATTGCTGTAACCTGCATGTAAAAGACCGAAAGATACTAGGTAATCGTTCCTGCCAAAATCAGCACGACGTACACAAACCATTGATCTTTAATTCATGCGGATACATACTTTTATGGCATAATCCATCTAGTTCTCCATATTTAGGGGTGATAAGAGTACCTTGTTGCTCTTGGCTGACCTAGAGTTAGCAGATAACCAAGATCCCAAAAGTACCTCATCGTGGTACACCCTGCACTCAGAAGTATAGCGGCTCGTGCTGCTTCTGGCAAACACTATTGAGACCGTGTAAGTTAATGTGGAAGCTGCAGATGGAATGAGAACTGACTGCAAAAACGGCAAGCAATATCTCCCACATCTTTGTGCCGAGAAAAACAGCGTCATTGTCGAAACTCAGTGATGAAGACCAGTCCTGCGTGAACATTGGAGAGTCGGTCGGTCAATGTAATTGTCACGAAATGAATAGGTGTCAAGACAAATAGAGAGTCTAAAAAATGAAGGGGCAACACATCGCCAGAGAGCAGCTCTACGTGCAAGCGGAACGGGAAAACGTTACAAGGAAATCGGAACTAAAGTTTTGTTCAGCTCGAGAACAATCTTCTAGCCCCGCGGTGCTCCTAAATAGTGTGTAGATACTCAGACTTGGACAAGGGGTTCACGATGTCGGTGAATGACACCTCGACTAGGAGGGCGAACAAATCCGAGCCCAACTGTACCGTCGTTGCTTTCCTATACCGGAATCATGCTCGCGGAGAGAAAATGTTCAGTACCCGATGGGCACAGGTAAAATACGTCTAAATATACGCAAGACGAGTTCATTGGCAGCGGAACACCTCGTGCAAGATTGATGTAGTCGACCCAAGCCCAAATCCCTGAAAAACCTCTCCACAGAGATTGCCACCCAGGGACATTTTTTTGGCTGAAATGTCCAATCGCACAGTGGATGAAAAACCGTTACGTGGTAGTGTCGATACATATCATTGCCTGCGACAGATAAGAACTCTCACAGACTAGGGAAGCCTATTACCCGAATAAAAAACATGACGAAAACGGATGTGCTGGGCATACAGATATGTAAATAACGCAGCTACACTGTAAACCACCAGCACACAGTACTTCGCGCTCCCCGGAGGAAATCACAGGAACTTGGATGGTTATGAGAGAGCGAACGCAGGAGAAGAAAAATAACTCGTATTAATGTCAGTTCCATCGTGTTGATTTGAATGCATAATATGGTATGCCATTAAGAACCGTTATATCTCACGACATGATATCGTAGTCAATCGCGCATAAACCTCTCCAATTCTACACATTACTATGTTGTCTATTACTATATCTCCCTTTTGATTTTAATTCGTCTTTGATACTACATTTAGTAACCACAGGAAAAAATGAAGAGGCGAAGAGACAAAAAAAGAAAGTATGCAAAAAGAGAAGTTGCTTGATTAGTTGTCATTGTGGCAAGCCAGAATGTCATTACCTGAATGTATTAACATGACACGATATAAAGTGGTGGAGAAATATGCCCGCCTCTTGGGTGTTGGCACTTGCTTGATTTTATCCTTTTATATTTGTGTATTATCTTTAATCGTTTATTTTCTTCCGGTATTCAACATTCTCTGTATGGGCATTAATTTGTTTTAGTTTCGTGCTCTTAGGCAGTTCTTTTTAAAAAAATCAGTTCTGTTTTATGTCTTATGTTGAATAAAGGCCATTGGTAGGAACGTCGAATTCCTATGTTGCATTTGATTCGCTAAGCCTTTACTGCTCCATATTTCGAATTGGCAACACGAGTAGTAGGCTACACGACCAATCAATACTACATATTGGCACGATCCGGTGTTTATATTGAAAATGTAAAATAATAACAAATAGCAGGCTACAGGATCAAGCAATACTACATATATATAATAACAAATAGTAGGCTACATATATATATAATAACAAATAGTAGGCTACATATATATATAATAACAAATAGTAGGCTACATATATATATAATAACAAATAGTAGGCTACATATATATATAATAACAAATAGTAGGCTACATATATATAATAATAACAAATAGTAGGCTACATATATATATAATAATAACAAATAGTAGGCTACATATATATATATAATAACAAATAGTAGGCTACAGGATCAAGCAATACTACATATTGGCACGATCCGGTGTTTATATTGAAAATGTAAAATAATAACAAAAGTTATGAGTCATCTGGGTATGGAATAAAGCTATGAAGAAACCACCCCATTGCACATAGGAAGCAAGAGCTAATCGCTCGTAATTCCTGGGGATCAAAATAAGAGCAATAAAACAATTTAATGCAATAAAAATGAGAACATGTGATAATATCTGGTAAGAGCAATGTTTAGTGAGATACGGTAATAATGTACATAGGAAAGTGTAAAAATCAATATAAAGTAATACTGCTGTGAAACGGAACAACAATAGTACTTACATAGAACACAGGTTTTTGAAGTTTCACTGGAGCACAATAGACGGACTATCACTAAGGGTTACTACATTTATTCAATATATTAATGCAGGAACTATGTCAAACCCGTTTTTTATAATTAATAATGTCATGTCATTTTAAGAGAAAGGAAAAGAACGTATATATTCTCATTAGTCATATATAATTGGATGCTCCTCCTGAAAGCAATGGCAAACTACAGAGGTATTGTGCCAAGAATTTCCTTATGGATGACAAACCAAGCCGTGCTAAGAAAAATCAACGTTCAAGAAGGCTGACTTTTGAACACCATATTAAGATGAAAGTTAGGTCTTTTTTCGGCCACGTCCAAAGATAGGATTCCATGGAAAGAGTGTTGGAGGGGACGATAGAAGGCAGTAGAGGCAGAGGCTGACCAAGACGTCGTTGAACATGAGATATTCATGAATACATGTACATGTCGTTAGAGGAAACGGGACAACTGGCTAGAGACCGTCGAGATTTCAGGAGATTAAAAAGGAAGACTACGTTTTTGAAAGAATACGTCACATGACACGCGTTTAATTTTAATTATGCGTTGGACTATATTATACCATTCAACAACAACGTTTCCATATGTATTATAAATTACGGTAAAATTATAATACTTGGTAAAGTAATAAATTCGTTTTGCATTTTAGAGCTTCAAATATTTTCTATATATTCATTATCAGGTGCCATCTTCACACCGAATGTTGGCTGTAGCTTATCTACAACAAACATGTATATTGCTTCTGTAGTACATTCTTCGAGACTGTAGCATGTCCATCTCATGGTGTTTCCTTCCCACCTTTATCTCTATCTCTTGCTTGCCGCATCTCGACTTACCTTCAAGTAATGACTTCAACAATATCTTTTAATATATCTAGCATATTTTATTTGCTAGATTTGTATTTTCTTTAATAATTTTTTTTATACAGTGTTGTCAGAAATTATGTGTTGTCACTTCCTTCCATGTTTCTCTCCCTATTCGACTATATAATTCAACATGTCAAAAGTAATAGTTATATCTTCTAGCTGTGTATTCATTATCCATGTTTCTGAGTCATACAGTAATGTAGAATAGATGTAGCATTTTTTTAATTTTCGTAATTAATTTGTGATGTATTGAATATTAGTAGTTTCTTCATTTCATTGAAAATAGTTTTAGTTATTCATATATATTCTTCTTTTAATTACATTGTCTATATACATATTTTGACAACAATCGTGTGTGTACTATCCATACAGGGTAAAGCATGTGGAGTATCAGCCATCGCTGCTATAGTAGAACAGGAAGATCAAGATCTCACAGACGCAGAAACTGATGTACAGAAGTTAGTATTACCTTTTAATATTTCTGATTTTGTTTGTATCCACGAGCTCTGCCATAATTATTGTATTGACGTGCATGGAAGACGTATCGAAGTCCCTCTACATGCAACATTTGTTGAATTATCATGCAGGTAGTAAATTATCTTGCTCCTGTAAGTGTTACATCTTGCGCTACCTACATGCACTATTGTTTGACTACATTCTGCCGAAGACGGATGTGTAAGATGAGCCATTGGCGCAAATAAAACTTCGACACACGGTATTTCCATTCTCAGGAATGTATACTGCTGGAAATCTAGTAGGGCTATTGTCCTGCTACAAGAGAGATCCAGCGGGAGCATAGAATAAACGCTGAAGAATAAGAAGAAGCTAGACAATATTGTTTTCACTTGCGTATATTAATATGTATGCCCATACTACACGAATTTCTTGTTCACACAGCAGTAAACACAGTTCATGTTAACTGATCTCGAGGGCAAAATTAGTTACATTATTCTCATGATGTTATATAGGATGTCTGGTCATCAGTAGGCTGTTTCATTAGTAGGCTAATTCATCACTAGGATAGCTAATTCATCACTAGGCTAATTCATCACTAGGATAGCTAATTCTTCACTAGGCTAATTCATCACTAGGCTAATTCATCACTAGGATAGCTAATTCATCACTAGGATAGCTAATTCATCACTAGGATAGCTAATTCTTCAGTACAGTAATTCTTCACTAGGATAGCTAATTCTTCACTAGGATAGCTAATTCATCACTAGGATAGCTAATTCATCACTAGGCTAATTCATCACTAGGATAGCTAATTCTTCACTAAGATAGCTAATTGTTCACTAGGATAGCTAATTCTTCAGTACAGTAATTCTTCACTAGGATAGCTAATTCTTCACTAGGATAGCTAATTCATCACTAGGATA
The DNA here is from genome assembly GCA_034231615.1 of Meghimatium bilineatum. Classification (NCBI taxonomy): domain Eukaryota; kingdom Metazoa; phylum Mollusca; class Gastropoda; order Stylommatophora; family Philomycidae; genus Meghimatium; species Meghimatium bilineatum. The sequence continues at coordinate 31,472,331 of CM067313.1, read as the reverse complement.
GCTAATTCATCACTAGGATAGCTAATTCTTCACTAGGATAGCTAATTCATCACTAGGATAGCTAATTCTTCACTAGGATAGCTAATTCATCACTAGGATAGCTAATTCTTCAGTACAGTAATTCATCACTAGGATAGCTAATTCATCACTAGGATAGCTAATTCATCACTAGGATAGCTAATTCTTCACTAGGATAGCTAATTCTTCACTAGGATAGCTAATTCTTCACTAGGATAGCTAATTCATCACTAGGATAGCTAATTCTTCAGTACAGTAATTCATCACTAGGATAGCTAATTCATCACTAGGATAGCTAATTCTTCAGTACAGTAATTCATCACTAGGATAGCTAATTCATCACTAGGATAGCTAATTCATCACTAGGATAGCTAATTCATCACTAGGATAGCTAATTCATCACTAGGATAGCTAATTCATCACTAGGATAGCTAATTCTTCACTAGGATAGCTAATTCTTCACTAGGATAGCTAATTCTTCACTAGGATAGCTAATTCATCATTAGGATAGCTAATTCTTCAGTACAGTAATTCATCACTAGGATAGCTAATTCATCACTAGGATAGCTAATTCTTCAGTACAGTAATTCATCACTAGGATAGCTAATTCTTCAGTACAGTAATTCATCACTAGGATAGCTAATTCTTCATTAGGATAGCTAATTCTTCACTAGGATAGCTAATTCTTCACTAGGATAGCTAATTCATCACTAGGATAGCTAATTCATCACTAGGATAGCTAATTCATCACTAGGATAGCTAATTCTTCAGTACAGTAATTCATCACTAGGATAGCTAATTCTTCGGTACAGTAATTCATCACTAGGATAGCTAATTCTTCAGTACAGTAATTCATCACTAGGATAGCTAATTCATCACTAGGATAGCTAATGCTTCACTATGATAGCTAATTCATCACTAGGATAGCTAATTCATCACTAGGATAGCTAATTTATCACTAGGATAGCTAATTCTTCACTAGGATAGCTAATTCTTCACTAGGATAGCTAATTCATCACTAGGATAGCTAATTCTTCACTAGGATAGCTAATTCATCACTAGGATAGCTAATTCATCACTAGGATAGCTAATTCATCACTAGGATAGCTAATTCATCACTAGGATAGCTAATTCATCACTAGGATAGCTAATTCATCGCTAGGATAGCTAGTTCTTCAGTACAGTAATTCATCACTAGGATAGCTAATTCTTCAGTACAGTAATTCATCACTAGGATAGCTAATTCTTCAGTACAGTAATTCATCACTAGGATAGCTAATTCATCACTAGGATAGCTAATTCTTCAGTACAGTAATTCATCACTAGGATAGCTAATTCATCACTAGGATAGCTAATTCATCACTAGGATAGCTAATTCATCACTAGGATAGCAAATTCTTCAGTACAGTAATTCATCACTAGGATAGCTAATTCATCACTAGGATAGCTAATTCATCACTAGGATAGCTAATTCTTCACTAGGATAGCTAATTCATCACTAGGATAGCTAATTCATCACTAGGATAGCTAATTCATCACTAGAATAGCTAATTCTTCAGTACAGTAATTCATCAATAGGATAGCTAATTCATCACTAGGATAGCTAATTCTTCAGTACAGTAATTCATCACTAGGATAGCTAATTCATCACTAGGATATCTAATTCATCACTAGGATAGCTAATTCTTCACTAGGATAGCTAATTCATCACTAGGATAGCTAATTCATCACTAGGATAGCTAATTCATCACTAGGATAGCTAATTCTTCAGTACAGTAATTCATCACTAGGATAGCTAATTCATCACTAGGATAGCTAATTCTTCACTAGGATAGCTAATTCATCACTAGGATAGCTAATTCATCACTAGGATAGCTAATTCTTCAGTACAGTAATTCATCACTAGGATAGCTAATTCATCACTAGGATAGCTAATTCATCACTAGGATAGCTAATTCATCACTAGGATAGCTAATTCATCACTAGGATAGCTAATTCATCACTAGGATAGCTAATTCATCACTAGGATAGCTAATTCATCACTAGGATAGCTAATTCTTCAGTACAGTAATTCATCACTAGGATAGCTAATTCATCACTAGGATAGCTAATTCATCTCTAGGATCCCCATCGAGACCAGCACCATGCAGAGGTGATGGGGCTTAGTTCAGCCATCAGGGGCTGGAAACTAAGACTGGTCGGGCAGTCCCACTCGAGCAGGACCATAGTCCTGCCCTAGTAAGCAGAGTGCTGAAGACGGAGGAATCCAGCCAAAAGGCGCACAGAAAATCAGGATGCCACGCACAAAACACAATGGAAACATGTCTACATCTATAAATAGTTATGGTAAGTTGACAGCCCCTTAAGGTCTGTACCAGATCAAACCCCGTGGAGTGAAAGCCATGGAATGCCAATATACATTCAGACCCATGTGAAAGGAATACTAAGCGAGGACGAACAGAACAGTGTTCAGCGAATGACAGTCACCCTCAGTTTCCTGGATGAGGAATATCCACAAGATATATGGGTCAGAGTGTACACAGATGGGTCATCACAGAATGCTGTGAGGAATGGAGGTGCAGGTGTATATATAGAATATCCACACAAGCCTAGAGATACAATCAGAACACCGACAGGAAAATTCTGCAATAATTATGATGCAGAAATCCAGGCAATTAGTGTGGCAGCTAAAAAACTGCTGAACTCCAACTCTGGCCTACAGCCTGTGGTATTCCTGACAGATGCAAGGTCGGTGCTTCAAGCTCTCCAGTCTGGAAAACTAACAGACTTAAAAAAAAACTACTTAGCGAATTGTCTTACCAGTATAGAATAACCATGCAGTGGATACCCTCTCACTGTGGAATACCAGGAAATGAAAAAGCAGACCAACTGGCTAAGGAAGGTGCTGCCGAAGACCAACCAGATATACCAATCACCTACCATCAGAAAAAACAGATGATAAAGTCAATAAGAAAGCCACAAACACCAACACAAGATGACTATCACATTATGAACAGACCAGAACAAGTTATAATTCTACGTCTCAGAACAGGACACAACCGACTCCGCAGTCACATGTATACAAAGTTCAAGATTGGCAACACGGCCATGTGTACATGTGGACAGGTAGCACAGAGTGCCAAACATATACTTCAAGAGTGTTCTGAGCATGAAACGCTGAGGCAGACATATTGGCCAGAGGAAACAACACTGGAATCAAAGTTCTATGGGACACTGTATGAACTACAAAAGACAGTGAGTTTTATTAAGGAGACAGAATTACAGATATAGACATGTTTCAAGTGAACGAAAGAAGAAGAAAATCACTAGGATAGCTAATTCATCACTAGGATAGCTAATTCATCACTAGGATAGCTAATTCTTCAGTAGGGTAATTCATCGGTATGGTAATTCATCAGTAGGCTAATTCATTAGTTTGCTAAACATAGGTATAAAATATAACAAGACCCACAACATGTTAATGTCACATGGGTGTCATATTCCAGATATCAACGCAAATAAACCCTTAAAACACCTCTAAGTGTGAGCAAATGTTGTTATTTCTTTTGTACAAGGGTTTGGTGGTGGCTGTGGTGGAATATGCACTGGAAAATCTGACTTAGGCGAACTAAGATTGAAAGACTGGATAGAATCCAGGCGTGTCTTCTTGATAAGAATGAATACCTCGCCGAGGATGTTTACATTAACCAGTTAGGACTTATATTGTAAACGAAAGTGAATGAATAAAAGGAGATGATCATAAACGGAGTTCAGACAATGGAGATAGTATTTAATTGTGGAGCAGAACGTTAAACAGACAAATACCATAGCATGGGATATAGTCGAAGATGGTCGTCATGGCGATGTATTGGACGTCTATCGCAAACGGACGAGACGAGTGCATGAGAAATATATATGTCAAAGCCCAGACCCAAGATTTGTTTAACAAATCAGTACGTAGTCTATAAAAAAAAGCAAGGTGTCAAATACGCCTGTCGAGTCACTCATTGTGTGTCTTTCCTTTGAAGAGGCGCTTCGCAACCAGCGAGCTATTTCTCGTTCAGGAAAACAATTCCATTACCACCCTTCGTGTCCCTAGGTCTCTAGATAACACCGACGACGACGGATGTGTTGGGCTATTGGCGCAAATAAATCAGCGACACAGCTCATTTCCATTCAAAATAAACAAAAATAGGTAGAAGTGTTACCAGAATAAGACATAAAACACAACCTAACAACGAGATACAGAAACAAACGATGTTTCGACTTAATAGCCGCCATCAGGTCGAAACATCGTTTGTTTCTGTATCTCGTTGTTAGGTTGTTTTATGTCTTATTCTGGTAACACTTCTTCCTATTTTTGTTTATTTTGATATATGCCATGTGTTACTCCAGCCACTTACTTCCTGTTTAGGATTGTTACCCTGTTCGGGAACATTTATCCCTTGACTCTCTTTGTATGAGCCGCGTTGGGCAAAGGTGACAATGGAGTTCAACTATGTTTTCAATGTCCTCGAAAACAAGAACATGCTTCCCGTCTACGTTGCCTACAGAGTCCGAGTCTCAACGCTGTTTTGGACAGAAATTTAGAACAATCTGCTTCCAGACATTTGTTAAATGCTTTTCCTGCATGTAATGGGGAGCTATATTCAATAGTTTTTTTCCATACCCAAAAGTGCATGTTCAAGTTGGTGTATCCAATACCTCAGTCTTGACACCTACTTTGAATGGGGCCAATTGAGGAGAGAAATGTGGTCTTCTGTGTGTTCTCGAACAGAAACAGCACTTCCACCAGTCGGTCTAGTGCAGGACATTTGTGGTTTCGTTACCGCTATATCGTATCACATACACAACATTGAATTCCCTCTGGTGCGTGTTCCCTTTTCCAGATTCAATGTGTACTCTTGGGATACCATATCTTAGGGAGATCTACCCAAATCGCGACATTGATATTGGCCGCCCCTCCAACGTTTCTGCATTTTTCTCTGACAGGAACAAAATTAACAGATGCCTCACATCACTACGTGCCGACAGTGCTGTTGGGTGTGTTGGCATTAGACGTCTCGGAGAAATTGCCAGTCTTTTTTAAAGCAATTCTCATTCCACCTACAGCCTACACATCCACAGACACAATCCTAAAAGTATTGGCCAAAAGTGATTATTTTTCCAGGGTGCACAACGAGGAAGTACTTTTAGGATCTTGGTTATATGCCATCCCTGGATCTGCACGATTGCAATGCGAGACCCCTTGCACCACTAAAATAAGGCAAACTGGAATTCTGACAATCTACAACCGTCTATTCTTAAAGCACGACAAAATACTCTATTCTGGAAATTTCGGAAATCTCCTGCAGAGTATCCCACGTGCAATAAGTGTTGATTAACCGTGTAAGCAATGTTTGTTTCATTAATTTCCAGGTCTTCAAACAGCTACTCACCATACATATAAATAAAAATAGGAGTACGCCAAGGATGTATTTTATCACCCAGTCTTACGTAAATTGCATATGCAATACACAAGAACTACAATTATTCGCAACGAAGCGCTCAATCTGGACTAACTTCATTACTGCCATATGTACCTATTTGGCCCAAAGGAAACTTACTATCTACTCTATGCGAGTGTATGGCTCAGAAACATGGATAATAAACAATCAACTTGAAGACAGAAATAATGCTTTTGAGATGTGGCTATATAGAAGAGAATGGAGAGCTTTACGGAAAGAGAAGGAGATCACGAGGTTCTGATAACACTGAGTATAAAAATGGATTATTAAACGGAAAAAAAATCAAACAAATTAGCATGTTTACATATTAAAATGCATGACACCTTGTTGAAAAAAACTGCTTGAAAGTAGAGTTAAGGGGCGGCGAGCAAGAAATAGGCAGAGATAGAACTGTAAGGGAAACATGAATTGAGCAAGTTACAGTCTAACAGAGTGCACAAAAGCGGCAGAAACTGTTGACAGTTCGTTGCAAACATCCTTGGTTTATCACCTAATGATAATAATATGTTTCTTTAAATGACAAAAAAACCCATATCTTTCTTATTATAACGTTGCTTTAAAGTCAACTCTCTAGCACATGTAATATTCTTAAAACAATCTTCTGTTACAGAATTTAATATCTTCCATGATAAAAAAAAATATGTTTACTGAATATTTCAAGTGTATTAGGTTCAGGTTATGTATAATATTTATGTGTGTTTCTTAATTCAGAAAGTTGTATATTAGTGATTCTATAGGTGAGGTACGCGATTCTCTGTAATATGTTTCGGTTGGGGGGGGGGGGGTTATTTGGCCTTTAGCGGACTGCATAAGTAAACTAAAGTGGTACCAATGCTTAATATTTCATATTATAAAACTAACAAAAGTGAATCTAAATAAGAACCAAATACATTGTCAAAATACACGAATACATTTCTTGACTAAATTTGGGCAAAGATTATTTATACAAATTTATTTTTAATTGGTAGCGTATCCTATTCAGGACGTAGCCACCAACCCAGCATTTTTTGGTTGTAGTGATTTTCTAGGCAATATAAATACGTTAAGTAGTTTGCCATTGCTTTCTGAACGGTCCATATGCTAAAATGCCTATGACAGGAATCGAACTCGGTACCTTGACCGTCACAGACGTGCTCTGTGCCACAGAGCCGGGCGTGTACAGCATATAGCATATAAAGCAAGTATCTTGAAAGATTCTGAGACCCATCGAAAAGACATGGCTCTACTTGTAAACCACTCTTAAAGCTGTGAACACAAAAATCACACAAGTCCGCTCGGTTTGTCGTAAAATGAATACCATATCGAGTAATAGAGGGCTAACACTTCTTAATTCTGTTTTTTGTTTTTCTCTGTCATAGGTATTCTCAGTATCCTTTAGTACTATCCTATTTCTCTGTCAAAGGTATTCTCAGTATTCTCAGTATCCTTCAGTGCTATCCTATTTCTCTGTCATAGGTATTCTCAGTATCCTTTAGTACTATCCTATTTCTCTGTCATAGGTATTCTCAGTATCCTTTAGTACTATCCTATTTCTCTGTCATAGGTATTCTCAGTATCCTGTATCGGAGAAAGAAATTATCTTCGTCACTACGTCATTAATGAGTTTATATTCCAACCCTGTGTATCAATGTTGATCCCTGTAAGCTATAATTTACATTTTGGTAAAATATGTATATTGTTTTTTATTTGTGAGATATGTTTTAATGGGTTAAATTTATTATATTTGTGAGATATGTTTTAATGGGTTAAATGTATTATATTTGTGAGATATGTTTTAATGGGTTAAATTTATTATATTTGTGAGATATGTTTTAATGGGTTAAATTTATTATATTTGAAACAGAGTTGGAATGGATGCTGTACACGGAACATGTGCCAGTAGGGATGATATAAGTGATAAACTTCATCTCAACTCAGGAGGCTACTGCGACTCCACTACTCTAAGCTCCTCGTGCGGTGACACGCTCAGTGGTGAAGGTTATATATGGCGCCCTACTGCTCTACAACACCCGTATTACTCAATGGCTATGATGGCATTTAAGGACCCCTCATTAATTTATGGTACATGTACATCTGCCCCTAATTCTGTGGACAGCTACGGTACATACGTCACAAGCATGAACAGAGGGGAGTATGAAGTTGGAGCTGAAACAGGGGCAGGTGGAAATAACTTCTGCCCAATGCCCTTGCTCCAACATGAAGATACAGCGGTCCTACATACCTCATCAATCACTTTACAACAACAAAGATCTCCATCTTCTTCCTCTTCCCCGACATCAGATTCAGGACCACATATGGAATCTTCGAAAATATTCCCAGCGGACTACCTTAAACCTCAACAACGCAGCAGCGGTACCAGCAATCCCGCTAATCCTGGTATCAATAATCTTCCTAACACAACTGCCTTCATGATGCTTAGAACTTTAGAACTACAGGAAACAATATGAATCTCAGACTAATGTTGCTGTTGTTTATTCATTATAATGGACTAGCTGTACTGGAATTGTGATTGTTATCATGAAATGTCTTGTGAAAGTCTTCATTTGAAGACACATGCGGTTGATATTTGGTAATATCTTGTCAACCACATCCAGATAACAAGTCGTAGCACTCTCTACTACTTCAAACAGTGGCTCTCGACAATACAGGCCTCCTAGCTGAATTAATTAGGACCCAATTAGTTATGTATTTTGATTATTATTTGCGTTTCAGTTTGATATATTTGGAGTCGCATGCCAAAAATAGCCAAGGCGATTTCAAGTATATAGTAACCAACTAAAAAAAAAAATTATCAAAACACGTAAAGAATTGGGTCCAACTTAATTTTGCGAACAGGTATTCTACGGGAGCGCGGTCACGCTTCAAACATATACGACACCATATTAAACGGGATTACCTCTTCTTGTATCAAGTGTGTTGGTAAGTGACGGGAAATTGATGATTCACAACTATTTACACACGTGTCAACCTGTGATTTCCTAATAATTCATATTTACCTTGTTGATATTTTCCCCAGAGCTAGTGTTTACAACTACAAAATTGTCATCATCGCATGATATTCATTTTTACAAAGCTCCCTACTAAATCGTGTAAACTTATAGTATTTATGTGTCTCCGTCAATAGTTATATAGAAAATTACTTCAGTTTTCTTTACAGTGACAATGTAACAGATTTCTTGTTTTTATTTAACAATTATTATATTGTTAGTATGTATTTCTTAGACAATCGTGAATCTTCACTATGTCATGTTGCTACCCAGACAATCATGAATCTTTTATGCGCCGTGTCGCTACTCTGTTCAGACAATCATGAAATTTCACTATGTGATGTCGCTATTCAAACAATCATGAAACTTCACTATGTGATGTCACTATTCAAACAAGCATGAAATTTCACTATGTGATGTCGCTATTCAAACAATCTGAAATTTCACTATGTGATGTCGCTATTCAAACAATCATGAAATTTCACTATGTGATGTCGCTTTTCAGACAATCATGTATATTTACTATGTTATGTCGCTATATAAACAATCATGAGTATTGACTGTCGTGTGGCAACTCAGACAATCATGAATATTCACTGTCACGTCTCTACCCATATCCAGACAATCACGTATATCAAATGTCGTATCTCTGTCTGGAGCTTGCAGGGACACACGCGCGAAGACAAACATTATGATGAATGGCAGAAACTTTAAGACTACGAAAAATTTATATACCTGGGATACTGTGCAAGCAGAAATGACAAACCACAACAATCAAGACAGACACGTCTGAAGATGTTATTAGCTGATATGTCTTGGCTAAATATGATAAAGAAAATCAAGACATCAGTGTTGGAGTGACAAACGAAATTTATCAGCTTACAAGCTGTGTTTATTATGTTGTATGGTTGAATGAAAGTTAAACAACTCTGATCTAGGTAGCCATATGGTAGTGCGTCTGAAACAAAGAGTCGGTTGTTACCAAAAATAATCGAAATTTCTCTTGCAACAAATACCACGGCCTTCTTCTGAATATTCCCGATTGCTGATCTCACATAAGTCCCTCATTTTGGCTGATGCGACTGATTATTTTTCGATTTGTCTGTACTTGTATGACACTTGCTTGTCGCCAACCAAAATACATCTCGGAAAACGTCATATAAGCAAAAATAAGAAACACAACTTGAGAGCAGCATACAGTACTCTTCGGGAGAAGTGCTTGAAATAGACAAGGTTAATACATCTTACAGCTATACTCATGAATAATCGATTGTGCGTAAGACAGTTGTGTACATAAGAAAATTAATAGATACAATCAAGTGAGTAAGAATCGCTACTTTCAATTCGCAAAACGATGAAGGCGTACATGTTTTGGACATGTAATAAGAGAAGATTCCATGTGCAAGAAAAATATTATATAACTTCAAATTAAAAATAAATAAAAATAAGAAGACGCATTTATAAATTAAAGATAAATAATAATACTATACATTATTTTTTCTCAAGAGCCTGTTATTAAAACCAAAAAAATATTGTACACGGTGTACATGAATATTTAGTGTAAATATCACTCAATTCATCATTTTTGGCCACTTCATGAGTCAGGCAGGTTTGGAGAACATAGTCAAAACAGGCAAGATTGAGGGCAACAAAGACAGAGGACGACAACGTGAGAAAATATTAGTTTGACAACTTGGCACGGCAGGAAAACAACAGCGATATTGATACATAATACTGTAGACAGAGAACTGTGGAGAGCCATGATCGCCTACGCCAGCCAGCATGGTACCTGATGACGATGATCACTAAATATTTACAATATTTAATGTAACCATCACTCAACATATTCCCCATCTACATGTACAGATATAGGCCAAAGCGAAACAAGTGCATGTTGGCTTTACTTGTACCAGGTTTGATACTGATCATGAAGACTTGACTGCCTGAATCACCCCCCCCCCCCTCTGATATATTGATCAGTATATACAAGTGTATTTATTGATTAATATATACAGGTGTATTTATAGATTAGTATATACAAGTGTATATATTGATTAATATATACATGGGTATTTATTGATTAATATATACAGGTGTATTTATTGATTAATATATACAGGTGTATTTATAGATTAGTATATACAAGCAGTATATACAAGTGTAAGATGCACAAATAAAAACTGATAGATTAAAACTCATCGCAGGACAAATAGGTCTCCAAATCAATTGATAAAAAAACAAAAATTATGGACTTCATCAATTCACCTAACGAAATTACTTTAAATTACTTTAACAACTTGAAAAGTACACACATTTTCCTATCTAGGAAGCAAATTAACACTCGACGGTGATGTCATAACATAAATTACAACTCGCATTGCCCTAGCATCAAGTGCATTTAACAAACTGTCTAAATTCTGGAAGTCAAAGTCTCAGCACACGCACGAAAATGCGCTTATTTAATTCCTGTGTTATTCTGGTGCTATCATATGGATACGAGAGCTGGAAAAGCTCTTTATCTTCAGAAAAGAAATTACTGAGTTTCGAGAACAAAGGTCTTCATAGGATAACTAACACCCATTGGAGTGAATTCAAATCGAATGATAAAATCAGAGAATAGACACAACAAAATTTCATCACGGATGTTATCAGAAAACGCCGTTGGTCCTACATCGGGCATGTCCTACGCGCAGACATCAACAGAATACACCACCAATCTCCTGAATGGGTACCTACAGGCAAAAGAGCAAGGGGTAGACCAAAAGAAACACTCAGAAGAACAATACATATAGAAAGTAAAACAACCAATATTCATATTATTCAAGAACTGCACAGAATAGCTTTGAACAGACAGAATTGGAGAGATCTTACCTCTGCCTTATGCGCTAACGTCAGCGAACAAGGAAAATGAATGAATGAATATACAAGTGTATATACTGATCAATAATGATAAATCAGCAACTATAACAGTGAAGAACGGAGGTGTTCGAGTGTAAATAAAATTTCTAAAAAAGTAAAATGAATCCACTTGTTCATCAATTGAAATTTTCAACTACTCTGCAGAAGTACTGACCCTAAACATTGCTGCAGAAATAATTAAAAACACAAAATGCGTGGTGTTTCTTACTGATTCAATGTGTGTTCTACAAGACCAAGATATAATTAAACTGCCCGACCTAAAGGAAGTCATACGAGAAGTGAGCATCCTAAGTAGGGTAGTACTACAGTTGATATAATCAAATATTAAACGGTGAACGGAAAGAAGACAGTCTGAAGCCATTTGGTGATTAGAAATGTTGGTCACTTTTGACTCAAATTACTGTATGGCTTCAATCCGATGAAGTTTAATTAGCTACGGTTATTTCAACACCAAATTGACACCTAATTTGATTCATGACAAATGTGTCATTGAAACATAAAACAAGCATAGGCCTACGTATGGATATGTTTCAAAACCAGAAAATTGCTCACTTTGTGTCGTTTCGAACAATTATGAAATATTACAAAACAGGATGTGCAAATTATAAGCAAATCCATACATCTCGATAGTTTCATAGTTGAGGCTGTTCCAACTACACTAAACTTTCGGGGAATAAAATATTTATGTAGTAGTGACAGATTCCCAGTCCAGGCTTGGAAAGTTCAAAAAATGGGCGATCCATCATTTGGGTGAATAGAGTATATTGCATATTCTAGTCTGCGGAGAAATCTGTGGATTTATTGTCTGAATATACGTGATTCCGTGGCAATGTAAAAGTCGACGTAGTCGCTGCTAAGTCACTAATACTCAGATAATTAATTTAGACAATAACTGTCACATGATAACCTGTGCATGAACACTTTCAAAATAAGGAGCCCAGACTGGAAGCAAATATTTTATTGTGACTAAAATACCGTTGGATTGCCCGAGGTTCGAGTAGAACAGGACAATTGACGGGGGGGGGGGGGGTCGGGGAGCTAAAGGTATGTATGTAACTAGCTAGTAACGGAAAATATAAGCCTGTACTCTTCGTTCTGTACTGGAAAAAACCAAGTATCTTCGTCTTGTACTGGGAGAGACCAAGTATCTTCGTTATGTACTGGGAGAGACCATGTATCTTCGTCTTATACTGGGAGAGACCAAGTATCTTCGTTCTGTACTGGGAGAGACCAAGTACCTTCGTCTGGTACTGAGAGAGACCAAGTATCTTCGTCTTGTACTGGGAGAGACCAAGTACCTTCATTATGTACTGGGAGAGACCAAGTATCTTCGTTATGTACTGGGAGAGACCAAGTACCTTCATTATGTACTGGGAGAGATCAAGTACCTTCATTATGTACTGGGAGAGACCAAGTATCTTCGTTATGTACTGGAACAGACCAAGTATCTTCATCATGTACTGGGAGAGACCAAGTACCTTCACTATGTACTGGAAGAGATCAAATACTTTCGTACTGGGAGAGATCAAGTACATTCACCGTGTACTGGAAGACACCAAGCACCTTCGCCATGTACTGGGAGACACCAAGTACCTTCATCATGTACTAGGAAATACAAAACACCTATGAATTTGCACAGAGTGCGTAAACGCCGATTTAGAACAATAAATTAAACTAAACTGAAGAAGAGGAATAAGGCATACAAAAACATGATTTAGATCAAAGAAGAATATTCTGTGTAATATGTCGCTGTCAACAGAATATGAGAAAGATAGTTCTGTATAGCTACGTAACTGATTCTCGCATATGGTTGCGAATCATGGACAATATTTACACACAATTGTGAAACTGAAAAACAAGATGTACTTCTATAGAGGAGTGATGAAAATATTATGGGCAGCTAACAAAAAAATTGGAGCTGTTGAAATAGTCAAATACGAGACAGTAGTCTTCTTCTTTTTCTGCGTTCGTTCTCAAACTCTTGTAGATTAGCATGATGTAGTCCGGAGAACGGAATGCGTTGTGTCATGGATTACAGCATTGTTGTGATATCTGCGCCTTTCGGCCTGACACATCCGATTTCAGCATAGCTTTGGGTCACTGAACCTATATAGGATGGGACAGCCAATTCCATCCCATAACCTCTTTAGTCGCCTTTTACGACATGAGTGGAAGGTAAACAGTGTTACTATTCGTTGTCCCCTTTCGGGCCCAGGCAACACACAGGCGCGAGACAGTAGTTAACTAACAATATTAGATAGAAGCAATGTTTTTGTAACTTTTATATTTTTGTTGACAACTTTATGAAACATATGAACTCTTGGAGAGCATAGCTACAACAGATAAGATAGAAAACGAAAGAGACAGGATGGCAGCGTGAAAGACTATTGTATAGTTTAACATCGTTTTATGTCGAGTCAACAGTAAACAGCGATCCTGTAAATGATACAGGAAAGAGAGAGGTGCGAAGAGCCAGCGCGACACTTGATGATGACATTAAAGAACAAATCAAGGACTGTAAAGGAGGCGGTTGAGGCAATGCTAATAAAATCATCCCTAATTTGACTACATAAAAATATCGGCTTAGCTCTGTAATCTCCATTACGAATTTGTGGTTTTAACTGAGATTTTTATATAATAATAATAATTTTTTGTTAATAATGCAGTGTAAGGATAAAATTGCTGATAAACGTTTTCAGTGGTAGATCCCAGTTTATTTTTTTACTGGGAACTAGCTGACAATGTCCGCCTCAGGACACCAACACAGCTATAGCGGAGATGGTTCTACAAAAATGAATCAATGGGAATTGTATTTCCTTAGTGATTGTACGAATAATGTTAAAGATTATTGCTAAGAAACCAGTATTATTATAACATGAGACATTCGCAGAAAAGCTCCGGTCTTCATCCCATCAGCCGGTCAATAGTGCTCAAACGCAGTCCCAGTCAAATAAACAATAACTTGAACATTACATTTCTCATTTTTAATTACACGTTTAATTACGCATGTGATTTCAGAAGCCAGATCTGCATGTTATGTTATATTATGTTATGTTCCTCCAGGGCTATAGGCGACGCATAGGGCAGAAATCATAGCTTTCCATTTCTGTCTTTGTGTTGACAGGTCTTTCAATTCTTGCGTGTTGTTTAGGTTCATTGACATGACTTCTTTATTAATGGTTCTTCGTAGAGTTTCTCTATGTCTCTCTCTTCTTACTCCGGGTGGTACATCTGGCAGATCTGCATATCATTACATTACTACATAGAAAATTGGGAGACGCGTTAGCCAACGTCTCCCGGGAAGTTCTCGGATTAATCCGGGAAGTAAAGATTGCGAGGGAGAGGGGATGGCTACCGCCTTCATTTGCAGAGCCTCTGAAATGTGAGATCGCTAACATCTCACACCCCTAAGTTACTTTACTTTACATTATTACAACATTTATGGAGGTCTGCTACAACAGGAAAATGTCAAGAAAAAGGATTTACAATCACACCACATAAATGTTCGACTTGTTATGCCGCTACCTTGAACGCTTGAATAATGTAAATATTGCTGCCTGCATGAAATACCACTGATAGTGTGGATGATCGTTCTGTATTGTAAATGTTTTCTGTTGGAATTGTAATGTATTACTAATTTGTTTGATCGTAAACAAACCGAACTGTACATGTGCATATGGACTTGCATTTATATTTTAAAATGTTTCAGTCTGTTGTAATGTATGTGAAACTTTGTTCTTATATGCAGAAAAGATTGTGTTTATAATTAGTTTATGTACGAGTCAACGTATGCTTTTCAACACCAATGGATATAACAATAGATAAAACCGTAGTTAAGCAAGCCAACGAATTTAAATATCTAGGCATGTTTTCCAAAAATGGAAGACTAGAAAGAGAACTAGAAACACTGTCAGAAAACATACACAGTGACGTACCAACTTTCAACATTACTTCTTCTCGGGGATCTCCCTGGCGTAGTGGTTAAGCTGTTCGCCTTGTCTTCAAGATGTCACGGGTTCGAATCCGGCTTGTGTCGTCTCGTTTATAAGGTGGATTTTTTTCGGAGATCCCTGTGGATTATCACTTGAAGCTACGGAGTTACGTGCTATGAGTAGTACTCTCGTTGAGAGGGGCGGAGTACAGTGAAGTCAATCTTCTACGGCTCTTAGACCCTTTTCTAAACCCTTTAAACATATTTTAAACCCTCCACCGTTTGATCGTTTGATCAGAATAGAAATAAAAATCAACAATTTTTATCCAACACTCTGCTACCAATGTCAGACATGGTCTTTAACAGTCTCGCAGCATAGGAAAATCGTTACATATGAAATGAAGTGTCTGAGAAAAACTGCAATAGTTACTAAATTATATACAATAAGAAGTGAAGAAATTGGGAAAAAGTTGGTATAATACAATGTATTCAAAATATTAAAAAACACAGTAAGATGGTTAATGAGAATGAACTCAAACCAAATACCAATAACAGCATATAACAAAAGATTATGCGGACACAAAACCGAAGGTAGACCAAGAAAGCGGTGGATAGAAAACGTAAAAATAACCTTGAACAAACATGGCTTTAATGCAACCAATGCGACATATCTAGCCCTGGAACGACAGCTTAAACTTCCACTCTACGATTAACGGCAAGTGTGGATACTATGCATCATCATTCACTAGGGATAGACGATAGACAACACGAACATTTTCGCGTACTTGGGAATGCATATACATTATTGTGAACATGTGTGAATGTGTGAGTGTATGTGCACGTCTATGTAGGCGTGTACGTATACGTGTGTGTGTGTGTGTGTGTTTAAATATATGAGCTCTTATTGTGTAAATATGTAAAGTTGGGAATTTGTAAATAAGGAATTTGTAAAGTCAATATAACAGTTGCTTAGTAAGTAAATATCGCCGAGAGTTCCTCTACATAATACGAGTTTTATTTACGTTTTTTGAGCTTTTCTGGTGAATACGCGTCAAACTGATGCAAAGGTCTTGGCAACAATATTCACCAGCATAGTTATAAAATGTATATACTGAAAGAGAAGATACAACTATGTATGTTTGAAACTGTAATTGTAGAAAATACTAAAGTATACACTTGCATCCAGAGATGAATGGATGATGCGATGTGTGTGTGTGTTTTTTATGTGTTCTAACGTATTTGAAGTACGTTCAGTCTGCAAATCTTGCTTTATGGAGAAGTGTATAATTAAAATTTACCAATAAATATAGTACCTAAGTTTATTCTTGCTTTTATACTACCTCTTAAAATTGATTTGTTTACTCTCTCTCTTTCTCTTTCTCTCTCTCTCTATCTCTCTCTCTCTATTCTGTCTCCCCTTTTCCCCTGTGGGAACATGTTGTCACCACATCATTTAACCTCATGTAGAAAACTGTCATTAAATCAATAGACATTAGCTTCAACTTTATGTTTATACAGCACTTTCTCAAAAGCAATAATCTTGCAAACGCCATTCACAACATTCCACATTCACTTTTTGTGAATGTTTAGTGGGGTAATAATGTTGTGTGAGATATGTTTAGTCGGAGTAATGACGTTGTATGAGATACGTTTAGTGCGGGTAATGACGTCGTATCTTAGTATCTTAGTAGAACGTTGTCGTCGCTGCAACTCTGTAAACGTTTCGTTTCTGTGCACACATCCCTGCTTATTCCAATGCCATAGTCAGAAGGTTTCGATATATCCTGTGTCCACTATTGTCTTGAGCGACATCTTGTTCTTTTTCTTGGAGCCTTTTCCCTCCATGATTGTTTTTTCTAACTCACTGTGTCATTTCACGTGTCAATAATATGCTAGCTTACGTTTTCGATAGTTTTAAGAAGTCAATCACTGCATAACTAGTTTGGTTTTTTTCGATAATTTTGAGAAGCCAATGTTACATTGCATAACTAGCTTGTGTTTTTGATAGTTTTAAGAAGCCAATCTTTCACTGCAATAACTAGCTTGTGTTTTCCGATAATTTTAAGAAGTTAATCTTTCACTGCACAGCTAACTTGAGTTTTTCGATAGGTTGAAGGAGCCAATCTTTTACTGCATAACAAAATTGAATAGGCTACGCTTGGTGGATAATGTGTTTAATATATAATACGAACCCAATTCTCCCTCCCCCCCCCCCAAAGTAACTCAGAGAATTTGTTAGTATGTAGTGCTACACAGTATGTAGTCATCAATCGATTAGATTTTGATTACGGTAATTTTCTTAACTACATTTAGTAGTTTGTCATCTTTTTTTTGAACGGTTCGGATGAACAACTGCATGCGGCGGGATTCAAACACTGAACAATGGCCGTCACCAACGAGCTTTATACCCCAACGCAATAGAGCTAATGTGCTTCTGTATTTGCGATCTTCTGATTGCTCATAATTTGACAAAGTTTACACACAATATTACCTACCTCACAACTATTCTATATTATATATATAAACGCATAACACGTCACGGTCGTAGTGTACCACATTGGATGTATCAACGCGAGGTGTCCTCCAGTGAATTATATATTCAACGACACGGATGAGTGAGAACAATTATCGACCTGTCCAGTTCTTTATTTTGTACTCCATGCTTCTCTTTGTTCTTCTCTGCTTCTTTCACCCTCGACTGCTCCTTTTAGCTTTCCTGACAAGGAATCATGTCGGCAAACTCCAAACCCTGCACATTTTCGTCGTTTAAATATTGAGTTATTATTGTAGACCTTGTGTGTATTTCTATTTTATTTGTACGTACATATTTCTGGTATTCTCTCTGTAGAAGATTTGTAGAATTCATCTGTAATATTTGCATTTAAAGGCCTGTAAACGTCTCCGTATCCACAGTGAGTATCAAGCTGGTACAACCATACATCACAATAGAAAGCACTAGTGAATTATAAAGTTTGATTTTCACTCTAACACTGATATTGTTTTTCCATTCCAAATAAAGTTTAGCCTTGACATAGAAGCTAATTCCGTCTCCAGGCTTATCTTTAATATTCTGCTTTGATTTCTCATCGTTGCATATGCTATACAAGTATTTAAAGCAAATTCTTCCTCAAGTTTATGTCCATTCATCATGATGTTGGTCTGTGCTACTGTGTCTCTGCTGTTAAGTACTAGTATTACAGCTATCAAACTACATGCCAACGTTTCTGTTTGTTCGTCATTACTAGATGTGCCCGGTATCTCTATTAACAATAGCATAATATATTGAACAGCTGTGTCAGTTTTGTGTTACATGTGTCAGTTGACGTTCATGGATCTTTCATGACAGTATCACAGGTTGCAGTAACAACAAAAACGTTCAACCTTTGGAAACGGCCTTGAAAATAAAAATTAATTAATTACACGATTAATCGATCAGTCTACGGCAGGTCATATTATTGAATTCTTACTGTGATCTATTACAATGTTCAATGATATTCGTTAATTTAGCATTATCACAGCATCAGTGATCAGCTATTAGACAACACAAAAGCACTATACCAAAATTGTATAAGTGCAGTGAGAACAACAGATAGAACGACCGAAACATTTGAAGCTAAAGCGGGGATCAGACAGGTTTACATGCTTTCCCCTTTACTTTTCTATATCTTTATGGAAAGAATTACGAAAGAAGTTATTATTCTAAAACATAAAATACAATCGATGGAGACAACTCAGTAGGTGAAGACACAAGTGAAATCAATGAACTTCTGTTCGCGGACGATCAAATCCTGATATACAATGACGTAGAAAACATGCAAATCCACATAGGAACATTCGTCAACAGCTTGTAAGAAGTATCACATGAAAATCAATATACAAAAGACGGAAGTTATGAAAATCAGCAAGTCAACAACAACAATAGATAATACAATAAACGATTCAGCAGTGAAACAAACAAACGAATTCACATATTTAGGAAGTGTTTTTATTTTTTAGAAAATGGGAAACTAGACATAGAAATAGAATCAAGATGCAAAAAAGCAAAATCAGTGACATTTTCAACTTTCACCATTACTTAGCATACAAAGATACAAAGATAAATATGGACGTAAATAGACAGATAAAATCTACAATTTTCATACCAACACTTTGTTACCAGTGTCAAACATGGTCTTTAACAACCTCGAAGCAGAGAAAAATAATCACGTATGAGATGAAGTGTTTGAGACAAGCAGCAACTACGGTCACCAAACTAGACAGAGTAAGAGACGAGGATATCAGAAAAAGAGTAGGAATAATGCCGTGTATCGAATATATAGAACGTCAGCAGATAAAGTGGTTTGGTAACTTTGTGAGGATGGACCCAAGCCAATTACCACTAAGAGCTAATAATAAACGTTCATCTGGTTACAGAGCCAAGGAAAGACCGAGAAAGAGATGGATCGATAACATCACGACCACCTTCCACAAGCACGGGCTCAGTACGATTCAGGATCACATCGGGCCTTGAACAGAAACTTACAGCTTCCACCCTTATCCTTAACGGCAGGTGTGGATGCTATCAACTAGCTTCCACCTGGGGATAGACAATAGACAATATCATTATCAGTGCTACTATTGGACATACTGAATGGTTCCTCGCCACAGTTGTCATGTCTTCAAATAGATACATAGTGTTTATCGTAAATTTTAATAAATTCATGAAAGATAGCAAACACAATTCAAACTATTCAAATACAATCAAAAGATAACATGAATGGATAAACAATACATAGACAGAGATTATACATGTAATAATCACCGGTATTGAAATGTGAATAATCTTCTATATTCTTCTAATTAGAATGTAGAGTTGCAAGCAAGTTTTCGGACATCGAAATAGAACAATATTTAAATATATACAAATTTGTAAATCCTTGTGGAAAGTTGAACACACTATTTTGTTTATTATTGTGGTGTTTATTGTAATTTGTCTCTTGAAAAAGTTTCCATTTGAGCCGATACCTGGAGAATTGTCTTGTGTAGTTTTATTGTATGTTTTTTTATATATAATTTTTTATATATTTTTATTCATAGGCAAGGTAAGTGTTTTAGTAACCTGTTTAAATCATTTTGCTATACTATTTGTTCATTTGGTTACCGCGGCACCCTCCACTTTGTCGGACACCCTCCGACTATTTGGTTATTTATATTATGGAAAGTGGAAAGAGTTAAGCTGTCGAGAGTATCTCTCGTACACAGTCCTGGATGACGCAGCATGAAACAGTGTTGGCAGAACCACTGCGCGGTACATGTCCAGTACAGCTTAGTTGTCAAACTGAGATCACGCCTGATCCAGATGTTGGCACGAAGGCTTCCGAATGCTGCACTGGCGCGAGCAATACGCAGGGCAACATCCTCGTCAATTGTCGTAGTTTGCGATAGGGTTTTGACGAGATATACAAACTTATTGGCAGTTGTTGTGCCTTTACTGTGATCACTGGATCTGTGTAGGGGACACCTGGCGCTGGTTGATACATTACAAATGTCTTCGTTGTGATGGTGAGACCGAACGCATTACAGGCCAAAGAAAATAGATCCATGCTGTCCTGCACTTCTTTCAGGCCGGTAGCTTTAGTGCACAATCGTCGGCGAACAAGAAGTCGCGAACAATGTCCGTCTTAGTTTTGGTCTTGGCCTTGAATCTACTAAGATTGAATATCTCTCCATCAGCTCGATAGCGAAAGTAAATTCCTGCACTGTTATTCAGGAAGGCATCATTACCTCCTTTGTTCTTTCAGGGCGTTTTTCTTTGAGTTTTCGTGCAACGTATTTTTTGCTGGTTGATGTGGAGCATTTAATTAATCTTTGTGCTGTGTGTGCTTGTTGTCCAGGAAAGTTTTGATCTGTACATCGTTTTCGTCAAACCAGTCTTGATGCCTGCGAACAGCAACATTTACCACTTCATCTCTAGTTCTGTAGATAGTGTCACGGGGTTTTCCCAGCTTTTTTGAATGTCTATGGACTGTCAATTTTGCAATTTTGGTATCTATTGTGCTTCCCAGAAGCTATTTATAAAGTTGATCTTTAAATTTATAGACGTCCAGACGATTAGACTGTTTGCTATTTTGAGGTCGCCGGAGATGCAGTGTATTGAGATTCATTTTGGAGACTAGCAGTTTGTGGTCTGTAAAGCAGTCGGCGCCACACATGGATTTAGTGACTCTCACATCCTTTTTATCACGTTGTCTCACGATGACATAATAAATTGATGTCACTGTTTTGATCGTGGGTCCATCCAAGAAGTCTTATTACGGTGAGGTAATTAAAAGACAGTATTGGAGATGAGTAGGTTAAATGGTGCGCATGTTTGGATCATTAGCTGTCCATTGCTATTGCGTTTACTAACGCCATGCCTTCCCAGAACACCATTTCAGGACACCCAGTCCAAACCTACTCGTGCAAACAGGAGCTAAAACAACTAACAGACCAAATAAACAAAATAAATCCGACATTATGGACTAGATATTAACATCCAAAAAACATACGCCATGACAATCAGTCGGATTAAAGAGGAACAAATGATAGGAATAACAATTCAGGAGAGATACTGCAACAAGTAGTTTAATACCTGTATCTTGGACTCATAATAGCAAATGATGGTAAATGTGAAACGGAGGTTAAAAGGAGACTCAATAATTAAGTGTCATGCCGAGTGGTGTAGATGATTATGCTTCTCCACAACCTCTGTCTCTCGTGTTGTTAATAATTTCTGTTGATTACTTATTTTTTTGCCACAGTTGCAACCCATCCAGACATTTCTCTCTTTGTCTTTCTCTGTATCTTATCCCCTTGATCTTTTCCGGTAGTTACTAAATGTTCAAGTTTTACTTTTCTCATCACATGCCCCAAAAAATTGTTATTGTATGTTTCTAATTTTCGCTATAATTTGTCGTTTTACTCCAGCATCTCTTAAAACTTTTAGTTTTCTTGCCTGTCTATGGAAGTTTCATCATTCTTCTTAAAAACCACATCTCAATCGCCTCCAGCTTATCTTGCGCACTTTTGTGTATACTCTATGCTTCACTTGAATAAAGAAGGATTAGCTAATTATAACATCCTAGCACATATAACATCGAACTCGTATATGCATTGATATTACTTCACTGCATAGAATGTTTCACATTTTTTGAAATGCTGATTTGGCCTGTGCTATCCTGTTCTTGATCTAATTGGAACACCTGCTATCTGATGTTAAAATGGTGCCAAGATACTTGACGTTATCCGCTTGATTTAATTTTGCATCATTGATAGTAATACTGCATTTTGGCTTTGTATATTTCTTTGAAACAACCATTACTTCTGAAATGGATACTAGGAATGGTCAAAAGTACTTTTAGTGACATGAGAAAAAATTAGCAGCAAAAAAAATTCACAAACCAGCTAAAAATTAGAATTGCTAAATGTTAATTTAATTTACTTTAATATATGGCGTAGAAACATATATAATGAACAAACTATTAGACAGAATAGATGCGCTTCTGGATATGAACACAGAAGAATAGGGAGTACTTCATGGAAGGAGTGGACAACCAACAAATATGTTATGGTAACGCTGCGAATGAATAAATATTAAAAGAAATATAAATCAAGCAAATTATAATTGTGATCATATTAACAGACACATTATGTTGAAGACATTACTTGAAAATAGAGTCGAGAGGCGGCGATCTAGAGGTAGGTAGAGGTAATTGGAGGGAAACATAATGAGATCGATAGTATACAGTCCAGCAGAGTGTACCACCAAGGTATTATACAGAAGATGTTGGAGGTCTGCTTCAGCCAACCTTCGCTGCGGAGACAGCACCTGATGACAATGGTAGAACGGAAACCCTTCTTTTTCGTAAAGTGTATGTTTCGTCCTTAATTATCCTAGAACTCAGCAGAATATATTGTGAGGGGGTAACAGCGGAAATTTAGGAAAGCCTATTCTCTAAATGAAAGAATAACGCTGGATGGTTGAGTCCTCCTGCAGCAATAGATCGGTGGTGGTCTGTGTCGTAAAGCAGGAAAGATCTTTCTCGTGCTGGCACCAGATAGGAAAAGTCTCCACCCTATTAAACGTCACTGAAGATAACCTTCATTTTGGTTTCATTATCTATATAGATTTATGTAGATGTTACCACAATCAATATAAGGTAATTCATTGTTTTTCACTGTTTGTTTTATATATTTTTGAGAAAGATCTGACGGTTCGAAACGTTGAAAATGTCTTGTATATTGTAATTAGTATGTTTTCTTGTTTGCATATCATAACCTCTTAGTTTTAGTAATAGTCCATCGTGTATAAGTGGAACTTTC
This sequence comes from Meghimatium bilineatum, assembly GCA_034231615.1. Classification (NCBI taxonomy): domain Eukaryota; kingdom Metazoa; phylum Mollusca; class Gastropoda; order Stylommatophora; family Philomycidae; genus Meghimatium; species Meghimatium bilineatum. The sequence continues at coordinate 31,448,629 of CM067313.1, read as the reverse complement.
TAAAAACCTGTGTTTTACGTAAGTAAGTACTGTGGAGATGTTACCGTACACACGAATTAGAAATAGCTGGTTTCCAACACTTCAAGGCGAATCACTGACACAACTTCATTGATCATGAGACTGGGTGGCATACACAGAAAGTGAAGAAGTTATGGGGCAGCGTGAAGTTATGGGGCAGCGTGAAGTTATGGGGCAGCGTGAAGTTATGGGGCAGCGTGAAGTTATGGGGCAGCGTGAAGTTATGGGGCAGCGTGAAGTTATGGGGCAGCGTGAAATGGAGAAATAAGAAACATCGCGGAACGTCTAAACAACATCGGGGAAGTTATCTTGAGAAATTCATGTAGAGGGCGCGGCTAGTGCTAGAGCAAGACGTAAATTACGTAATTGTTAATGTCAAAGAAATACTGCCCCCGAGAATATATAATCACTTCTGTTCTCTCTTTTCGTTTTGTACTATCGATTCCAATAAACGATTTTTTTTCTGGATTGATTACTTCCCCTTATATTGTGTATGCATAGTTATTTCCCCTTTGGGCACTCCACATGTCGTTTCATGTTATAATTGGAATATTAAATGTGTGAGTACGGTTAACATGAAAGCACCAAACAGGAAAATATAATTCATCTACACACACAATATATTACCTTAAGTAAAACATTACCAGGAACAAACTGCGACACCGACACCGAGCTGCTGAAGGGGAAGTTAAAAGTAAAAATAAAGAAAATTTAAAATAACACCCCTATCATTAGATTTGACACATCAGGTATACCAAATTAACACAGCGTCGAGATTTATTTTTTTTAACGAAGAGATTGATCACACTTCTAGATATACACGAAGAATTGACACCAACCGATCTTGTCAACAATAAGAGAAGCTATCATCAACAATGCAAAATTACAACAACAAAAAAGACGCATAAATCAAGAATACATCTCAGAAGAAACAATGAACTTAATTGAAGATACAAAGAGATGCAAAACCACCGAAAACAGTCAATAAGGCTACAGAGAATTATCAAAACAAAACTAAGAAACGAATAGCGACAAATAGCAATAGATAATGAATAGGTGCAGAGAAATCGATGCTCTTAGAGAACAAGGAAATAGCAGGAATATGTTCAATGTTCTAAGAACATTACAACAGAATAGCTTAAAGCCCGCTCTTTAGTGCTATAGGATTTTAAAAAATATAATACCTTAACAGAGAAAACTAGGGACCAAACCCGAAATAAAGGAATGACGAAAACAGATGTGCTGGACCTCGGACGTCCTGACCACATGTGGCAAACCGGGGTGCAAATAATCACAGTTCTACTGTGGAATTTGCAGCACAACGTACTTCACGCTCCCCGGCGGAAATCACACGAAATATTCGTTGTGGTTATCTGAGAGCGAACGCTGAAGAAGAAGAAGAACAGAGAAAACATATAGTCTACATAGATGGAAGGAATATTGACAAGAAATGTATAAAGAAACAACTCAGTCACCAAATGAGAGCATTAAACAGAACACGACCCAGAACCTACAATAGAAGAAGTAAGATATTCAATCAGAAATCTGAAAAAAGTAATGTGGCCAGAAGAGGGAAAATGTCACGGGATAAATTGTTACGGGTATACAAGTACAGCTGGTAACCAAGCATTTAACCGTATATATGTCAGATAGCATTGTCTACGTCTCACAACAATATGTTGTCACTAGAACAATATACAGAGATATAGAGGTTTACTTATACTCTCGCTGCTTTAATATTGTTATTCTTATGGTTCTATTTATCTATCTTGTTCACATTTCAATTAATATTTCACCTGCTCATTTCGTTTTCATTTCACCTGCTGATTGCGTCTTCATTTCACCTGCTGATTTCGTCTTCATTTCACCTGCTGATTTCGTCTTCATTTCACCTGCTGATTTCGTCTTCATTTCACCTGCTGATTTCGTCTTCATTTCACCTGCTGATTTCGTCTTCATTTCTCCTGCTGATTTCGTCTTCAAATGTACTTCTTATTTTTCTTCATATTTCATTCTCAAGCTCCCGTTGAATTTCTGTCATACCAGGAGAATGTCTCTAATAGATTTCCAGTAAGATGTAGTCCAGACACTGAAAATGTGTAGTGTCACCCTTATATTTGCACTAATGGCCCGACTGATCCGACTTCTTTGATAAATTAAATGGTATTATATGAGGTTTTGTGTATGAATTGTAAAAATTGTTTTAATGTTAAATAAATAATATAAATAATATTTTTCCTACATTTTCTGCTTATTTTTTTGGGTAAGGACTAAAGATAATTGGACACAATTACGCAGGTGGGGATCCCAGAGTTCTTGACATTCGTTGACAAAGAGGGGGAAGGGAGTGTGATGTAGTTAAAATTGGCAAAATGTTGCAGGCTTAATTTATGAACAGCCTTTTTTTTCATGACAAAGATTACATCCTCCCTTCAGAATTTCTGAAGTTCTAATAGAACTAAGTATTTAAATAAAACAGAAAACTAGCACCGCAATAATCTTATTCTCAGAGTGTTCAAAGTAGAGACAAACCAAAGTTGCGTGACAAAGATGGAATGATGCTAGTCATCAATGAACGGGACAAAGATGTATGCTAATCATCAATAAACGTGACAAAGATGTATGCTAATCATCAATAAACGTGACAAAGATGGAATGATGCTAATCATCAATAAACGTGACAAAGATGGAATGATGCTAGTCATCAATAAACGTGACAAAGATGGAATGATGCTAATCATCAATAAACGTGACAAAGATGTATGCTAATCATCAATAAACGTGACAAAGATGTATGCTAATCATCATTAAACGTGACAAAGATGGAATGATGCTAATCATAAATAAACGTGACAAAGATGTATGCTAATCATCAATAAACGTGACAAAGGTGTATGCTAATCATCAATAAACGTGACAAAGATGTATGCTAGTCATCAATGAAGATGTATGCTAATCATCACTGAATGTATTTGTCATTGCCTGCGACAGATGTAAAAAGCTGGCAGAAGATGGTGTCACATGGAAAACAATCATACATAGTTGTGCTAGAACATTTGAGAAATCAGTATTTAGCAGATTCAGAAACGTACAAAGATTCAGACGTGGTGTGCAATAATCCAGCGATGACATTTTCCCATGCTTAAATTCTAAAATAAGCCACATCGCTCATGGATCGGTATATTTATCCATGAGACATGCTCGACTCGTGGCCGATTAACTTAACTCTATCCGGTACAGACTTGCTTCAGACTGTCAAAACGAATAGACCCATATTTAACCTTATTCAAGACCTACACTCCATCATAAACTCAATTTTTATCAAACCAGGACATTCTAATAATACACCAAAATTGCGAACAGTCAGTTTGTATTGAAAACCGAACCTCAAAATTATATCACAAATATGCCGGATATATTCATAAACTTCATTAGCATAATGTAATTAAATTACTTCATTTTGTAAAGAAAATGTCCATGACAAACAGCTAGACAAGATACTGGCCAGGAATATTATATGCGATAGACGATCATTTTTTATTCATAGGTAGTAAGTAAAGTAACCCATAGCATTTATTAATGCCGTAGGGGTGTGAGATGTTAGCGATCTCACATTTCACAGGCTCTGCAAATGAGGGCGGTAGCCATCTCCTCTCCCTCGCAGTCTTTACTTCCCGGATTAATCCTGGGTTCGACCTGGGAGCCGTTGCGATCTGAAAACATTTCCGCCTCAGCTGGGGAATGAACCCAGGACCACTCATATGCGAAGCCAGTGCGCTAACCACTGCGCTAACGCGGCTCCTTAAGGACTTGAATAATGTCACGTTTACAATTAGATAATTGGACTGTAGTAAAAACTATACACTAACAGATGAAACAAATTACAAATATGAAGCAATAGTTTTACAGATCACAAAAATAAAACTACAATGACGTTTCGACTAAAGATTCTTATCACACAAAGACTACGATACATAAGACGTTCATAACATGAAATTATTGATGCACAAGAGACAAAACGATAGTATGTTTTATTCTCTACAGATACAATGCAAATGTCGAAATAAAGTAACTATTTATGTTGTGGAAACAATTATGAGAGAAGGAAAACCAAACAAAATAAATACATAATAAGATAATTGATAACACTTGACGTGTCCTTGAGCATTGTTTTATATCTAAATTTAGTTATACGATACCATCGTCTCGGTGGTACGGTGGTTAGTGATCCCGGCCCATCTAGTGATCTACTGTTGTTAGTGGTTAGTGATTAATGGTTAGTGGTTAGTGATCTACTGTTGGTGGTATCAAATATCTACTCTTGAGTTTATCACACATCTACTCTTGAGATTATCACACATCTACTCTTGAGATTATCACACATCTACTGTTGGTGGTATCAAATATCTACTCTTGAGATTATCACACATCTACTGTTGGTGGTATCAAATATCTACTGTTGAGATTATCACACATCTACTGTTGGTGGCATCAAACATCTACTCTTGAGTTTATCAAATATCTACTCTTGAGATTATCACACATCTACTGTTGGTGGTATCAAATATCTACTCTTGAGTTTATCACATTACTACTCTTGAGATTATCAAACATCTACTGTTGGTGGTATCAAATATCTACTCTTGAGTTTATCAAATATCTACTCTTGGGGCTATTATACATCTACTCTTCTTATCTTATTCTAACATATCTATTTTACTGGGCACACTTCTCAAAAGGGTTAAAATGCGTAGACGATTGATTGAACTGTTCGCGTGTTTTCCTATACGTACTCGTTCCCTCTAAACGAAGCGACAACCCGCATGCACGAGTACTACTAGTAGCACGTAACTCCGTATTTAGATGAAACAATTCCCAATGATCTACGAATAAAAGTCATGTTGTGATGAAACGTCACAAACTGGATTGTACTAGCGACCACAAGCAGAAGGCAAACGGCTTAACCACTACGTTTGGGAGATTCCCAAATACTGAAGAAGTATTGAGAAATCATCAGTGTCGTAGCGTCAATAGACGCAAATATCCTTGGAGTCCTATCCCATGATTAATAGCGTACATAAATTTAATTATTTACTATAAACATTACAGAAAAATAATCATTCTTGTTTTGAAAGTTATATGTCCTTGCCGACAAAATTATTCAACGTACGATTTCATTCACACCAGCAATGTTCATTGGCTGAGTAGAATCTGACCTTTAGTTTATAATATACCTTGAGTGTTGTTTCACTACTAATGCGTTTAGAAATAATTATGATGATCAGTTCTCAAAACATGAAACTGAATTTCCATGTTACAATGTGACGTTATCGCGACAACAAGTCGCTGTGTTTATTATATGGTGTAGGGAATTGTATTATTTAGTGACTAATAGTGCGTTAGTCGATAAGCCAATTTGTTGTGGATATTATCTTGAAGGTTTTCTGTGAACGGATTCAACGATAACACCAAGTGAATATAATACTCGAGATTACAAGCATTTATATTGAATCGTATGTTGTTAACGTTTGTGCAGGCAATGAACATTTTCGCATTAAAAGAACAAACGCCTGGAGCAGCATTAAAAGATTATATACGGGTATGTTTTTAAACCAGTTAATATTGTATCTACCTATAATCCCGTAACAAGTCATGGTCGTAGAGCTACCACAGTGGATGCTTCAGCACACAGTCCTCCAGCGAGGACTTGAAACAGACTGAGATAAATTTTATGATATTAATATAATATTTTATTTAAGGCTGTAAATACTTGTTTCTGGTGAGGAAAAGTTGGAAGAGCTGCCTAAATACTACAGAAAATACAATGCGTTTCCACTCTAAAACTAAGCGCTAAACCACTAAAAATCAGAAATTATTTCATACTTTGATTGTAGTTACAGAGCACATGTGTGTTGTTAACTGATATTTGTTCTAACAATATAGAACTTTGTCCAAGAAAGAACAAGGCATGTATCAAATGAAGTCTGAAATTCTATCCTGTAAATTTGATAACTGCTCTGATTACCGGAAATTCACAATTGTTTGCATCCAGAGGTCATGACAGAAGGTTATCAAGGTTAAATGTCAGTAATGATTGGAAGATGAACTGCAATATTTTAAGACGTTCTTGCTACATCTGTAATGAATTTGATCATCAAGGATCTTGTATTTCCATGTTCTTTTGCTCCAATTATTAAGAGTAATCTCTTTAATGTAGTGGTTAATTTGTTCGTTTTGTGCTCAAGATTTCGTGGGGTCGAATCACTTTCGTGGAGAATATCGCCTTACACAACGAGTTATGATTATGACTTATACTCTCGCAGGCGATGTGCGGCTTCGTTGATAGCGACGGAGTACGCATAAAGTAACACAAGCACAATTTATCAATCTTCTAGGCAAATTCAATCTTTGCACTATATGTGTTAATTTCATTGCACCTGTCATAATCATGAGCACCTGGTTCTGGAACATATCCAGCTCTTTTGATGTGGTGTCAGATTCTGGAACGAAAGGTATATTCCAGGTCTGAACGCATGTCATGTTGATAAACTTGACCAAGTATAAACTTGAGCATATGGAACTTTAGATAAAAAACCAGAAACCAAGTATTTTGTTGCTAGGTAAGATGATTTCTGTGATTGGCATTGTTGGTAATTCTTTTAAATCATGACGTTTACTTTTACTTTAAATTTTATTGCGACCCTATTTACTTGATGTGTTCACTGCAGACTATTAATGAAAGTATGTGAATGATAGATGTTTTTTTACTAGTATTTCATTGTGTCCTCATATACCCTGATGTCATTGAATTCTTGCTTTTGGGAGAGTGTTGACATTGTGATATTGTAACTATTTATACTCATACAAATACATCATCAATTTAACACATTAGGTAAAAGCATCGTTAGTTTAACCAATTTAACACATTAGGTAAAAGCATCGTTAGTTTAATCAATTTAACACATTAGGTAAAAGCATCGTTAGTTTAATCAATTTAACACATTAGGTAAAAGCATCAGTAGTTTAATCAATTTATCACATTAGGTAAAAGCATCGTTAGTTTAATCAATTTATTACATTAGGTAAAAGCATCGTTAGTTTAACCAATTTAACACATTAGGTAAAAGCATCGTTAGTTTAATCAATTTAACACATTAGGTAAAAGCATCGTTAGTTTAACCAATTTAACACATTAGGTAAAAGCATCATTAGTTTAATCAATTTAACACATTAGGTAAAAGCATCGTTAGTTTAATCAATTTAACACATTAGGTAAAAGCATCGGTAGTTTAATAAATTTATCACATTAGGTAAAAGCATCGTTAGTTTAATCAATTTAACACAATAGGTAAAAGCATCGTTAGTTTAACTGTTTGCTGGTCACTGTGCAATACTTTTCTGTGAACTAGAATACCAAGTCATCACCGCAAATTAACCTCATAATTCTATGTTGTCTTTCTAAGATCTGGTCATTGATGCCAGGTAGATCAGGAAACTTTTTATGGACCCCCTGCTTGAGGCAAGTCGCACTAGGATATTCTTAGTTTGTCAGTGTATGTGTATTTCTAATTATCCAGGAATTACGAGCAATATAATTATATTCGCTCATAGCTAATAATCTAGTCCCTCATCAATTATTAAGTCATGTGGACATTGGAATTTTTCTTTCAAAGGTGATCAGGTCTGACTTTTTTTCGTGCTGAAAATATCAACGATCTTCCTCGTTAGATACATATATATGTGTACATGTGTCTAATAAATGTACTTTTGTTATGTTGATATTGTCTTTGTTGACACATTGTCTTTGTCGACACATTGTCTTTGTTGTCCTCGTGAATTATCTCATAGATTACATTTCCCTTTGATCAATTTATTGCCGATAGTTAAAAAATTTACGAGCGGTCACTGCCTCCAAACGGTTCCCTAGCAACGCGTTTAGTACACCACACAGACATGGTGAGCAGAATGTCAAATCTGATGTAGAGGTCTTGTGTCATCATCTTGAGAAGAAGGTTGGCTGTGCCTATTGATTTATTGATCAACCCATTGTCATTCTGCCAGTTTTCAAACCCCTCACACATTTCATCCATGTTAGCAAAGCACGTACTCTATAACTGGCTATTAACATTCAACATACAATATGCCTTTAACAGGACCGTGTATGTAGCTTCTTGTGTCTGCTCGGACAGCAGTAATTGATCGGGTGAAACCCCAAACTTTCCAGGGTAATCATCTTTTCCGATCTTCTCAAACAGACATAGACTTCTTCCTTAGATAAATCACATAGACTTCTTCCTTAGATAAATCTTCCAGTGTATGGTAACAACACTAAACAGGAAGTAGGTGACTGGGGTAACACTGGGCAAATGTCAAGATATACAAAAATAGGTAGGTGTGTTAACAAAATACAACATAAAACAACTTATCTCGTTATTAAGTTGTTTTATGTTTTATTTTAGTAACACACCTACCTATTTTTGTATATCTTGACATAGATTTCTTCCTGCCGTTCACTAATAGCATTACTCTATATTTCATGAAGTTGTGGTTAAGACATTTGGTTCGCATTCTTGACCCCTCTCCCGACGTCTTGTTTACAATGTGGATTGTATCGGAGATCCAAGAGGATTATTGTTTGACTATACAGAATTACTTGCTTCTTTTGTTACACTCTGTAGACAGCCTGCCGCTTCATTGACACGGGAGTAGTACATATCGAGAAATCAGTGTACACTCAAGTCAATCATGTACATTCTTTAAACCCTTTTCAGTATTTTTAAACGCTAACTGAGCTAGCGCACCTTAAATATCTTGAGATAGACTTTCATAGAAGCCTCTCATTCAACAAACAAATCACAAATATGATTCAGAAGGCTAAAAGAGGGATCAGTGTTATCAAGGTTATGGTGGCCTTTGACATGCAGCAATGGGTACTGTTTCTGCATCTACAAGTGGTAGTATTATCTATCACAGATTATGGCTTCGTCTTACTAACACTGTCAAAGACACAAGACGATAGATTGGTAAAAGTTCAAAATGAGGCAATGAGAGTGGTGCTGTGATGTACTAGGGATACACCCATCTCTGCAATGTGAATAATTCTGCTTGATCTCTCAAGTATTATAGTATGACATCAGGTAGCACAAGTTAGGTCGTACCTTAAAGTGACAGAATACAATCACCACCCATTACACCAACGTCTAGATGAGTCAAAGGGAAAACCAATCAAGCGTGGCAGATCATGGATGGCAGAGGCTGAAGACACACTGCGAAGAGTATGTGAATTTGAAGAAATAAGAACGGGCAGGTAGACATGGTGAAGAAATCACTGACTAGACTAATAATGCAACTAGATAATGCGTATCGAAAATGGACGGCTGTCAGGGCCCAGGTTGCAGTGCATGAACTCTCCCAGCTACACTCGAAACCACAAGACATAATTATATACACAGATGGCTCCGTTAACAGAAATACAAATAAAAGCGGTTGGGGTTTAGTTGCCTATAAAAACAGCGCGAAATTGGTTGAAAAATCTTCAGCAATCTCCACTGTCACATCGAGCATGAGGATGAAGATAGAGGGAACTACAGCAGCACTTACTTGGCTGATAACTGATATATCAACACACTCGGTAATACTCTCAGATCATGCTGCGCAAGATAGAAAAGTACATGCTGCGAAAAGACTGGTGGGACATTAAATAACTTAATTGTCCAGAGCATTACATGGATATACTGCCCTGGTCATCTGGGGTCAGAGGAAAAAGGAGAGCCGACTTATTGGCAGGCAATGCGGCTATAGATGGCACAAAGCTGAGAAGAGATAAAGCAGACTTAATGAAGGCAGTAATAAATTCATTTCAAGATGAAGATGAAGGATGAAAGCATACACATACAAAAAATGTCAGAAATGGGAGTATCTAGAGGGGAGGGAAGGAAAAATATTTTTGGAAGGCACTGCTGATCAATCTAAACCAGAACGGGACTCTTGAGTCTTCATACACTGGGATGGCTGCTGAAACGGAGGGCGAAGCGCTTATGGGAGTGTCCCACGTGCTGTGATGCTAGTTTCTAATCAAGAATCAAAATTATTATACGGGATACATGTCTGATTACATGGCTGGCCACGGAATGGTCTGGACGTTGTTGTCAGCGAGGAACTAGGTGGTGAGTTGTGCCACATGAGGTTGAGTGTTCTCCTGCTGAAAAATCGACCCATGTGCAGCCAAAACTTTAAGGACACGAGGACGAAGAATTTCAGCGACGTACCGTTCGATATTCAGGTGTCCTTCAATTGACACCGGGTCACTTCTTCCCATGACGTTGATCGCCCTCCGTCCCGCATCAGTACACCTCCACCACCTTGTGAAGGATCCTAATCAACGCTGTTCTGGTTGTAGCGCTCACTTCTCCGCCTATCGTATCGCTGGAACACACACAAAAATGATTAATCACTAAAAAAAATCCGTCTCCAATCATTCGCAACGATCCATTGACGACGCTAGTTCGCCCACTGTAGTCAGTTCTTGCTATACCGGTCCGTAAGAACAGACCTGTGTAGGGTTTTCTAACCCAAATATCAGCGTCGTGCTGCCTATTCCCCTATTGTTTGATCTGAAATTCGATGAATTGCTGGCATTGACTGGACTATGAAGGGCGCAGAAGCAATCGCTTCCTCAGCTGACGCAGCCGTAATATATAATAAGTGGCCGGTCTGCCACTGCGTTAATTTGTTGAAATCCCATCCAAAGACAACTGATGGTGCTTCTAACCACATTAAATTGTCCGGCCCCTACACTTTGTGGTTTTCCAATCTGTAAACGTTCAACGATGATGTATCGTTGTTATGTAGTGAGATGAACTATATTTGCGAATTGCAATTTTCAACTGAATGTATTCGAGGACCGCCAATCCTTTATAAGAATTCAATAATATGATCAGAGAGTTTTGTGTTCAACAATTTTCACTGGATTCTTATGAATCTGTCACGAGTTATTCCCCAAAAAGTTGTTTTGACCTTGACCCTTTTCATGACTAACAAATAATGAGGTGAATACAATTCCGATAACTACAAGAAGTTAATCTCCTGGTGGACACAGTCGATAGGTTGAATAATGTCCAATTGCCGAAATCTTTTATAAAAGTAACTTCAAAATAGCTGTGTTACATTTTTTGAACAGTATGTATTAATCATGTAGTTATCTCATTGAATAACTATATGATTAATAAGGTCAAGATAGTTCTGCTTTAAAATATGTGCATGCTATGTTTTATACTTATCTAATGACAAAAGGAGATTCAATATGTAAAGATAAACAATTTACATACTGCACCGTAGATAGAAGTTATTTCATGCAGAAGGGGCTGTTTATAAATTATATCAACACCGTATTGGCAATTTTTACCCCCACCTCAATATGGATGTGTTTTTTTAATTGACGGCTCAAAAAGACATATTGATTATCTATGTCCTCATTCACTGTATTTGTGTAGCATAGCTTGCTGTAGTATGCTGTCTGGTAGTAGTCTGCCGTTGTGTGCAAACCATTTGATCTGTTGGCTCTTAGTATACTTCAAGAATGAGTCAATGCCGGTTCTTTGTCTAATGTCCTCACTTCTCACGCTGTCTTTTAGCGATATTCCTAGGATTCTGCGTAAGCATGCCATTTCAGCTGTCACTAGTTTAAGTTTGTCTTGTGTTGTCGTTGTCAATGTTTGGCTATCAATCAAGCTTACATTGAAACTGGACAAGAGGATACATTTACCTGCAAAGATCAACTCTAAAGCAATTATTTTGATTGTTTTAAAATATTTTTTTTTATTTTCTACTGTCAACACAGATGACAACACATACAGCAAAACTGTAATTTTCTCCTTACATTGTCCTAGTATCACACTAAAGTGCAGGAACAGAACGAGTGCTGGCTAAACATAAAATTCAGATCTCTTAGACCAATCGATCAACAACAACAGAAGTTACGCAGTCAAGCATTGCAAGTTAATCCAAGCAATCAAGCGTAAACACACTTTAAGCACGACAATATTGCTTGGTTATTTGAATAATTCAAAATGCCATAATTTCTACACAGCAATATGATTAATATGCGGGCGATAATTTTATCCAGTTACGAGAATAATTACAAGTTTCGAAATTTTGCTGTACTGCATAAATATTTGTAATATCAGTAATCACATTTTATTGTGTGCATAATTAGAATGTCGGTAATCACACTTTATTCTGTGAATAATTAGAATGTCGGTAATCACACTTTATTGTGTGCATAATTAGGATGTCGGTAATTATTCTTTTGTTATATGAATATTTAGAATATTGGTAATTACACATTTATTGTGTGAATATTTAATACATAAAAAGAGAATTGATTTCTTTGGAAGTGAAATGGTACGTGGTATAACTGATGATTGGCACAGGTGCAGGACAGAGTCGTAGTCACGACTGATGATTGACACACGGTACAGAACAGTGTCATGTGCATGACTGATGATTGGTACCCCGTACAGAACTGCGTCGTAAAAATGACTGATGACTGATACTCGGTACAGAGCAGCGTTGTAGATAAAACTAATGATTGGCACCCTTTACAAGGCACGTAGAATTTTCCACAGTTGGTGCTATGTAAATTTCTTTAAGATTATTACAAACAATTTCTAACAAACTATTTATCCTTGCAAGATTCATTTCTAACAAACTATTTATCCGTGCAAGACTCATTTCTAACAAACTATTTATCCACGCATGACTCATTTCTTACAAACTATTTATCCTCGCATGACTCATTTCTCAATTATAAAATGTATATCTCTTACGCTAGGAATAAATGCTAAAGAAGAAAATAAATTACCATTCAACTGTAGCACTACAGTACAAAACAGAAGACAAAACAATGACGTTGTCAATAAATGTATGCACAGACATGTTTGTCTTAATCACTACATGCGCATCTGAACACCTGACACAATATATCCGTCTTCTACATTTGCGCCAACTGTTTTTTGCGAGATTTACGTATTACCTTTATAAAAAAAAAAAAACTTTTCAGGAATTGATTCAGAGACAAGAGTGCATGGCTGAAGGGTACGGTTTCATTTCAAGCTATTTTTCTGCATCTAATCTGATTCAAAGTATGTCACATAAAGTACTTTTGTTTATTGCCAGATAAGATTTTTCCCCTACCAATTCACATTGTGTTTGATGCAGATTTTGTTCAAGTAGAACATCGTTTGTGAGATACAGTTTTATTTCTTGTCTAGTAAACATATATTTAAAATATAGATTTGTTGTTCGTATCATATTCTATTCTTCTTCTTCAGCTGTCATTCTCAAACTCCCGCTGTATTTCTCTTGTAACATGACAATTATCCTACAAGATTTCCAGTTGGGTGTAATCCAGAGAATTGAAATCATTTTATTTCGCTAATGGCTCGACATATCCGTTTTCGACGGAATATTTTATTCAAGCCTTAGCAATCACACCAGTATATTTTGAGTGTAGTCATTTTTCTAGACAATATTTGGCTTCATTCGTTTATTTAATTGATTTATAAACGGTCTGTTTGTTTTGAATTGTTTATCAACAATGCACAATAGTCTGCGGGGGAAATTTAACCTGGTAACTTGGCCGTTCGATACACAATATGTACATCTGTTAGTTTCTATTTTAATGACATACTCCATCTCCATCTGGAATTCCAGCGTGTGAATTATGCAATATTGAATAGCTCCGATAACTTCGATGTACACCACACTGGTACACAAACAATCTTCAATTTCTTGCACATTTTCTAAAATACACATTTGCTGGTTCATTAAGGGAATTAGTTGCGAGATCACGATAATCATTCCAACTTTTTAATATTATGCGTTATTTCATACAGTTTTAATTAGAGATTAAAAACTCGAAAAAAAAGGTGTCGATTAATTGCAACGCACTAAGAGCGTCCCCTCCCCTCCCCCCCCCCCCACTTCCAGGATCTATGGCAGTATCGGTGCGTAGCGCGTAGATAATTGGGTGCGACGGTTTTTTGCGTCTTTTTTCGAAATTTCGTTTCGTTAAATAATGTATGATTTGTTTCCTTAAAATGTGACAACTGATTCCTTTAAAGAAACCATTTTTTCTATAGTGAATTTAGTTATAATACTAGATCTTCATTTTTTCGCAATATATAATTTTCTACGTGATTCCTTTATTTCGTTTTCTGAAATAACCATTTCTGCATTATGAGATACCTTTCCGTCACTTGCTGAAATAGTGCTACAGTTACCAAAACAATCGACAATTTTCCAGGAAGTTTTTATACTCTATATTTTCTACGAAACACTCCAGTTTGCCACATATTTCTGTAATCCATCATTATCACGTGACATATTCTTTCCATAAGGTTGTCTTTCTAATTGATTTTTCTGAACCCGACTCTATCCTGTGCCAATCCCCATGCCTCTTCCAGTGATATCTTCATACAGTATTTGATGCCATCTGTCCATCTCCTATTCGGTCTACCTCTTCTTCTACTTTCCGGAATTATGCCCTCTGATATGCGTCTTTCCATGCCATTGTCTTTTTATATGTCCGAAATATTTCAATTTGTTCTATGTAAAATTGTATTCACTTCTATATTCAGCATATTCACAACTTCACTATTTCTTGTCTTTTCTGTCCAGGAAACTCTTATTTATTGCCCTATAACACTTCAGTTCGAATATTGATATTCTTTTTGTCGTTATTCTATTTATTGTCCACGTCTCGCATCCATATGTTGCAACAGGAAAAATGTATGATCTAAGAAGCATAACTTTTGTCTCTATATAACAGTTTTTGCAAATATTTTTCATTTCTTTTAATTTCGTTTATCTCTAAGAGATATGTTAAATTTTTAATGATTTATTCATTTAAAAAAATAGATTTCGACATTTCACAATATGACTTTAATATTAGCGAATATTCCCAGTGTCTAAAAAGTAACTATGCACTCACACTGTTGGGGACACTACGTAAAAGGAATTGTGAGTGTTATTGCAGCTGTGTGATCGCCCGTGCACATCAACTTTATAGACAATACACTTCTTTCATCATCATCATCATTAAGTGCCGTCTCCGCAAAAAAAGTTTGCTGCAACAGACCTTCAACATTCCCTGCCTCTTGTCTTGGTGGTGCACTCTGCTAGACTGTATGTAACCTGTCCATCTTGTGATGTTTCTCTCCCGCGTGGATCTATGTCTACTTTTTACTTACTTCACCCCTCAAGTAATGTCTTCAATAATGTGTCATGTCGATTAATATATCTAAAATATTGTATTTGTTTGATCTTTATTTCCTTCAATACTTCTTTACATATGACATAACCATCCATTTTGAATGTTGCGGACATTAACAATCCTTTCTGCCACTGTTTAAAAAATTTATTATAGCGAAAAAAATATGGAAGCAAAAACAACCTGCAACAAAAGAAAACAAGACGTGTCTGCGCTTCAAACCACCAACAATTTCGAACTTGTTCAGTCTGTGTTACTAACCACTAACGTCTCTACCACTGACGCCGACGCTTTATTCAACAAATATGAAATTGACTCTCGAATACAACTTGTATTCAAGTGATGTAATTAGTAATCATTAATGTAACGAACTGATGTACCTGTTTTAATCCATGTCTTACCTTCTGTCTGACATTTACTCATTGATTTTCTGTGATAGCTCCTGGAAGCAATGTAATAAACAAACATCTCACGCTATGTTTACAATTTAAAAAGTGGGTAAAGAATAATTCCAGGTTAGAACAAAAAATGGAATTGAAATGTCTATGAAAACATGAGAATGAAATTTGATTATATCCCCTTAAAGATCGATACTAGAAAACGACATGTCGACAGTAAATGTAATAGCTAAGATATTAACCTGCTTGTTATTAGAAAATACAGTAAATATCTCTATATAATTAGTAAATTCCACAGAGCTAATCTTATTCTATGCACTACATTCTGCTAATTCTTAGGGGTTTGAGAACAAAAAAAGCCTGTAGTATAGGGGGTAGTCGGTGGCTTCATGCTCAACCCCCATCCCCATTTGCAAATCATAGCATGCTTTTTACTACTAAAACCTTAGCCAAAAGGATGACGAAAAATCCTCCCCGTTCCCCTCCCCAAAATATCTCTTAGCTATTGTTCATGAACAGCTCAACCTATTTTTCATCAAAAGGAACAACTGACACGAAAACAAACCGCACGATTGACGTTTTTAGGTAACACGTCAACTTTTGGGAAACGTATACGTCCCTGGAACGAACGTAAAATATAAAGAATTCCTCTAGAATTCCTGTCAGGAAACAAACCAACGCAATGAATATGTAGAGACTTTGGACAAAAGGTGGTAAGCACAGTTTAGCCCCTCTTGAGTCGGAGATTACTTTTCAAAGTATTGTACACCACTGAGAGCTAGTATTCTGTGTATGAAATCAAGTTCTGGAAAAATTAACATATTGCACATAGGAGGTAAGAGCTAATCGCTGGTAATGCCTGGACATCGATGCAACAATAATAACTAAAAATATCATTCCTGCTAATATTGATATATCAAAAAATATCAATCCTCTTGATACAGACATATTATCAAAAAATATCAATCCTGCTAATACTGATATATCAAAAATATCAATCCTGCTAATACTGATATATCAAAAATATCAATCCTGCTAATACTGACATCAAAAATATCAATCCTGCTAATATTGATACTGATGCGATAATGATAATAATTGATTATGGGTGGATTTTTTTGTCCCATCCCATATAGGGTCAATGTGACTCATAAGTTATGCTGAAATCGAATGTGTGAGTTAGTGGCTTTGACAGCGAAGCACAGCTGCAAACTATGGCACAACGCATTCTGTTCACTGGATTATTTCCTGTTATTGTGTTGGAGTGTGAGAATAAACGGAAATCAATAACGACAGAAAAGATTAAGGACAGACGTCTCTCCTTCTTTTGCATCTTTTTCTACGATCAGTGATTAAACATCCATACCGATGTTGGTCATGTATAGAACAGTGTATTCTATATCCAGGTGGATATTGATCATGTATGGAACAGTGTATTCTACATCCAGGTGGATATTGATCATGTATAGAATAGTGTATTCTACATCCAGGTGGATATTGATCATGTATAGAATAGTGTATTCTACATCCAGGTGGATATTGATCATGTATGGAACAGTGTATTCTACATCCAGTCGGATATTAGTCATGTATATATCTGGGGGTTTTTTCTACATCATTCCGATGTTAGTTATGTATAGAACGGTGTGTTCTACATCTAGTAGAATATTGATAATATACATAGAATGGTGTGTTCCACATCCAGTCAGATATTGATCTTGGATATATCTGTTTGTTCTATATCCATCCTAAAGTTAGTATGTTAGTCATGTATAGTACAGTTTGTTCTACATCCAGTCCGATAGTGGTTTTGTATATAACTGTGTGTTCTTCATCCAGTTCGATACGTTTCACATATAGAACGACTTGTTCTACATTCATTTCGATGTTAGTCATATATATAAAGCGGTTTGTTCTACATGCAGCCCGATATTAGCCATGCATATAGTGGTTTGTTCTACATCCAGTACGGTTTTGGTCATGTATAGAGCTGTTTGTTCTACATTCGGTCGGATATTGGTCAGGTAAAGAAGGGTTTGTTCTACATCCAGTATGATATTGCTGATGTATAGAGCGGTTTGTTCTACATCCAGTCTGATATTGCTGATGTATAGAGCGGTTTGTTCTACATCCAGTCTGATATTGCTGATGTATAGAGCGGTTTGTTTTACATCCAGTCTGATATTGCTGATGTATAGAGCGGTTTGTTTTACATCCAGTCTGATATTGCTGATGTATAGAGCGGTTTGTTTTACATCCAGTCTGATATTGCTGATGTATAGAGCGGTTTGTTTTACATCCAGTCTGATATTGCTGATGTATAGAGCGGTTTGTTCTACATCCAGTCTGATATTGCTGATGTATAGAGCGGTTTGTTTTACATCCAGTCTGATATTGCTGATGTATAGAGCGGTTTGTTCTACATCCAGTCTGATATTGCTGATGTATAGAGCGGTTTGTTTTACATCCAGTCTGATATTGCTGATGTATAGAGCGGTTTGTTCTACATCCAGTCTGATATTGCTGATGTATAGAGCGGTTTGTTTTACATCCAGTCTGATATTGCTGATGTATAGAGCGGTTTGTTCTACATCCAGTCTGATATTGCTGATGTATAGAGCGGTTTGTTTTACATCCAGTCTGATATTGCTGATGTATAGAGCGGTTTGTTCTACATCCAGTCTGATATTGCTGATGTATAGAGCGGTTTGTTTTACATCCAGTCTGATATTGCTGATGTATAGAGTGGTTTGTTCTTCAACTCAGATATTGGTCGCGTACAGAGCAGTTTTTTCTACGTCCAGTCCGATTTTGGTCATGTATAGAGCGGTTTGTTATACATTCATTCCGATATTTTTCATGTATAGAGCGGTTTGTTCTACATTCATTCCGATATTTTTCATGTATAATGCAGCTTTCTCTTCGCCCATTTTGATGTTGGTCCTGTATAAAGCAGTTTGTTCTACTTCCGTTTATTGTCATGCATAGAGCGTTATTTTTTTTTCACTAATGGACACTAATGATTTTTTCTAAATCCAATCCGATATTGGTTATATAGCGGTTTGTTTTACATCCAGTCCGATATTACTCATGTATACAGGGGTTTGTTTTAATTTGTTTCGGTTCCACCTTTGTTTTGTTTTGCAGAGACACGTCTGTGGGCATACTGTTCTGTTAACAGTTAAGATGGGACAGCTAGCTATATAGTATATATTGTATATAGTATATATATAGTATATAGTATATATTCTGATGTCTGTGTGATTCCTCCGTAGACATAGGTCACAGGTCGCTGATGATGTTTCAGTGTAAGTACGCTTTAGCCTGGAATGAACTATTCTCTGTCGAAATATCGTGACTCGTTCGTTTCTGTTGATGTGATGGTGATGTTGTTTTCCTCAGTTTTTTAGTTTCTATTTAGTTCTCTCCCTTGGTCTTATATATTATTTTAGAGTACACTGGAGTACTTGGTACGGAGGTAATTTACCTTATGTTTTTGCCATGTCCTCTGTTCTTCGGCTGCCATCGATGCCACAGTGTGCGGTTTGATGCCACATTTGTAAGACGAGCTAGCCCTTGGCGATCAGCAGTATTATCCATTACAGTACTATTTTAGTTGTCCTGGATAATTACGAAATGCGTTGTCTGATGTTGTGAATGAGTTTGTCTTGTTTGGTATGTTGAATGGATTGTAAAACTGAATTTGAATCACTGAAGATTGTTTGTTCTAAACCAGTTTGTTCTTCTGCATTTACTTCTTCTGGCTTCTGTTTTATTCTGTTCATAAGTATTTTGAGCATCACTACACATGGTTGTGTTGTAAGGCTAATTATTCTATCATTTGTGCACGCAGTAAAATTTCCTTTCTTTGGAATGAATATTATTAATGATTATGTTCATTCAACGGGCCTACTGTTTTGTATTCCAAATTTTCTGACAGATTTTATTCATAGTATTCATCATATTCATTCCTCCATATTTCAAGATTTCTGCTAGAATGTTATCTAGAGAGACGATATTTTCGAGAAACATGGACGATACATATGTTAGTTGAAGTCAAAGACATACCTGTGTGCCATACCTGTGCACCATACCTGTGTGCCTTTCATGTGGCGAAGAGTTTTGTGAGTAGAAGAATCATCCATGCCAGCTAACATCACACGCTTAAGCAAAGATAATCTGTTCCAGACATCTCAACAGATACTAGTTATTAAATGTGTGAGAAAATATTTCAGACTAAGTTTTATATTAATACGTTTTAAGTTAATATTTTTAAGCTAATAATTGTGTATAGCCGGCGAATGATGTTGAAAGGATATAAATGGCCCTTGGCACAGATAATGTTCCCTTCCGCTACCTTATGCAACGAATTTGTGTTGATGTATCCACCACAGTGTCCCCATCACATTCGCTGATTATGTAGTTATTGGTATGGATCTATCTATAAACCCGTAACCCGTTAGGGTCTTATGGGTACTACAGTGGATACTTCAGCACACAGTTTTCCAGCGATTTCGAGGAAAAATCTTGTCCTGTCCAATCTTTTATGTTGTCTGTCCATGTCTTTATTTGCCTTCTTCTGCTTCTCTCCCCTTCAATGGTTCCCTGCAGTATTGCTTTTGACAAGGAATCATGTCTGCATATATGTCCAACCCATGCTATTTTTCGTCTTTTCACTATTGAAAACAATGGTTCTTGAAGGTATGCATACATTTCTATTTTATTTCTTACATACAAATTTGTTTTATGCTCTCTATAGTAAATTCCTAGAATTCTTCTGTAACATTTGTATTCGAAAATCTGTATTCGTATCTCCATGTACGCATGAGTGTCCAACTCTCACAATAAGAAATTACAACAGAAATCACTAGTGAGTTCTCAACTATTCGTCATGATGTTGGTCTGTTCTTCTTTGTCTCTGCTGTTAACCAAGATCTTGCTCTTTTCTGTGTTGATTTCCATTACGTACTTGCTGGCAATTTTTTTCAACTTTGCTGTTAACTTGTGTAATTCTTGCTCTGACCCATCTATAAGATCAATATCATCAGCGAAATGCAAATTACAAATAGGACGACCATCGATCGATATAGTTCTGTACGCATGTAGCGTTTCCTGTATGATGTGCTCTAGGTATTAGGTATATGTTGAATAGTACCGGAGACATTATGCATCATCTCCGAACTCCCGCATTTGTTTTAAACAACTCTCCAATTGTACTATTTGATAAGACAGCACTACTTGCATTTTTGTAAAGTGATACAACAATTTCTATGATTGTGGTGTCAGAATTATATTGGCTCAGTATGTGCCACAGACCATCATGCCAAACACGATCAAAAGCTTTTAGAAAATCAATGAAATTGTGGTATAGATCACTTTGGTGCTGCCTATGTTTTTCAATTAATATTATGATGTTAAATATGTGTTCAACAGTGTTTCTGTTTGCTCTGAAGCCATTTTATCTGCACTTACTTCCTTAGACTTGCTGCTTTATTATGTTTGGTTGTAATTTGAGCATCACTTTACTCGGGTGCATCATAAAGTTAATGGTTCTGTAATTCTTACACATTTTCAAAATTCCTTCATGGGAATAGGTATCATTAGTGATTGTATCCATTCAGTGAGCTATTGTTTTGTGCTCCATATGTTTTTTGCAGATTTCGGTCATAGTATTGCCAAATTAATTCCATCGTATTTCAAGAGTTCTGCTGGAATGTTGTCTACACCAGGTGACTTCCCTCCTCTCAATGTTCGTATGGTATGGATAGATACATCGCAGTGCATGATAAAATCCACTGTGACTAGTGAATCCAATTCGAATGCCGTAGATTCTTTCACATTACGCAATATTGATACGTTGAATCTCGTGACCACTTCGAACGTTGTCGCTGTGGTATATCTTCTCAAGAATATAATCTCTGTTATATTTGTTATAACTGTCTTTTTTGTCTTTATTATATTTCTGATCTTTCTTCTCCATACAATATGATCGATGGCATCCTGTCCCTATACACCATTTCATTTCCTGTTTTCTGTATTCATAATCTCGCACATCCGTGTACCGAAGTATTAGTTGCTCCTGAAATCTCTACTTCAAGTGTAAGTCTCCGCAAGGTAGTTGCTTTAGTTTTCTGCCATATTCCAACCCTCCTAGCGTCCCAGCCGGTGTAGTCCTTGTAAACTCAGTATGAACAATACTTCGATACTGTCTGTGTTTTTCAGTATCTTTGTATTAGTGTAGCAAAGGTAATAATAATAATAATAATAATAATAATAATAATGGTATTTTTATACATAATTTTCAGCAGTATAACACAAAATTTAAATAAAACTCATAGGAATATAATAGAACTCCAACTGTTGTTTATCCATCAGACTGACTCATTTCGGTACGTCACACATTCGTGTGAGCTTGTCTATCTAGAAAGCCGTGGTTGGAATTGCCGTCTGCTGTCCTTACATATCCCTCGTTAGCAGGGATATTTGATCGATACTAATTATCCGTGCTTGTTTGTAAGACGAGCTAGCCCTTGGCGATCAGCAGTATTCAACTTCTTTTTCTCCTTCAGCAGGTAACAGAAGACCGGGAGACGTGGAACAAATTAGAGATGGCACATTGGTAGTCAATAAAGACGCAGACTACTAAAGCTGGGTTTTATATTTGTGCTTCATTATATCAAAGCTACTTATAACGCGCGTAAATAATATTCATATAACTTAATTGCCGAATTCCAGCGCACGTGTTTGTATGTTCTGCTTGTACACGTATGATTACGCCGGGTGTAAGTGGTTTTGTGTATTTTTTTTTTGGTTTTTTTTTTGCTAGGTGGTTGGGAGGGGGAGTTTACATAATAACGTCTGGTAGACTGAAGTCTTTTCATTTCTCTGATGTTTCTTGTGAAACTGTAAACGTTGGCAGTCTAATGTTTCTTGTGAAGCGGTAAACTTTGGCAGTCTGATGTTTCTTGTGAAGCGGTAAACTTTGGCAGTCTAATGTTTCTTGTGAAGCGGTAAACTTTGGCAGTTTAACGTTTCTTGCAGCAGGAGGTGCGGTATATTTGTTTAATGAACCTTGAATATATTTCGTCTTTGTTATTATTTGATCTTCGCATGGTGATAAATTTTGCTTGTTTTTATTTAATTTTTTGGTGGGGGGGGGGGGGGGTCCTCTTTTATCTATTAACAATCAATGTTGATTTTACAATAGCTAATTTCGGTTCTTTACGGGTTAATGTGTCCACTGGACATGTTTTACTAAATAAACTGAGTTCGTTAAAGACATGTAGCCTATTTAGAATGTTTAGTATTTGTAAGGGGAATATTTAGTTTTTGGGAGTGGGGTTGAACATGGGATTAGGAATAGTGCTGTTGATGTAATACTAAATCCGCCCATCATAATGGACTAGGTTTGATAGTCATGTGAGATTTCTCTAACCACACGAAACATGCGCAAATTATAACAGATATAAAATGATTCTGCCCATACAATGAAAAAGATGGAATGTGGTCACATGTGTGCGGACACATAATCGTTTAAAGTAACCTAATTTCTTTTTAGTTTTTCTCATCTTCATTTAAACATAAACAGTGAGTAACTTGTGCAGCAAAAATATAGGCAGAATTCCAATAATGATAACATAATATAACGCAAATGAGATACATCCTTGACAAGGCACAAGAATTAAAGGGAAAAAAGTACATCTGATAAGAGAGAACGTGAGCATTCTCTATAGGTATGCTGGTATGATGGAGTTTTTCTACGTGTCTCTCGTCAACCATACTTCTGTTGACTATAGGAAAGTCATCTTTTCAAAGGGACAAGTGCACAGCGGCAACCCAGAACACTAGAGACGCGACGGCTATGGAAACACGGGGCACTTTAAGGGTAGACCAGAAATAGGTAATAAGTATATATATATATATATATAACGCAGACTAAATCATAACGACAAAGCAGACGACGTTTAGACTCAAAAGTCTTAAAATTACAAAACAAATACACACAATGAGCATTGCACACAGATACATAGTATATTAGGAAGAGATACTATAAGGAAAAATATATCATAAAGGAAAGTAGATAGGAAGTATGTGAATATAAAATACATCATAAAAATAAATTATCAACTACTGAAACAGATGCAGGAATATCTCGGGAGCGTTTCTATAGCCGATGGAAGAATGGACAGAGAACTCGAGACAAGAATTCAAAACACCAACTACGCAAATTAGGAACATACACCAATTTTGAAATATACATCTATCCCGATAGAAACCAAAAGGCAGATAATTTATTATTCATTCCAACATTATGTTTTCAATGTCAGACGTGGATGCTAACTAAAGAACAAGAGAGAAAGCTTACTACGTGCGAAATTAGATGTCTAAGAAAAGTAGCAAGCAGAACAAGTAGCGATTATGTAAGAAATGAGATTACAAGAACTGTTGGAACAACATCAGTGATTAAATGTATTGAAAAACAGAGATTGAAATGGTTCGGCCACCTAATGAGAATGAAACCTTATTGGCTAGCGGCAAGAGCATACAACATGAAAATGGAAGCAGCAAGATAGAGAGGAAGACCAAGAAAAAGGTGGGTTGTAGGAGTTACCAACGTTCTGACACAGTACAGTATTACTACATATCAAGCAACTAAATGTGCAATAGCCTGAAAACCGATCGTTATTCAAGCCTGCGATCCCTCACAGCATAAGTAAAGAAAAGACAATATATAGATAGAGATAAGAAGAAAAGAAACAAAGAGGAGAATAAGTACAACATGATACACACAAAAAATAAAAACAGGAGTATAATAAAATAAAAACACGAATGAGAAGATAAATGAACTTAATTGGACAGAATGTTCCCAACTCCGAAACTAAATAGACCACAACCACAAAAAACAATATGGCAGAATGAAATAACACTCAAAATATAGATATGTTGAGAATTGGTCGATAGAAAAGTTCACAATAACGGCAGACACAGGAAGGTTGCTAACATAGAGAGGAGAAATTAATAGTGAATTACACAAATTACAAAAAAGAAAGGCGTAGAAATTACGAAAGGAAATAAGATATTAGGTACTAGCGACAGAGAAGATCCAAAAGGGGAAGAGAGATGGGGATTGCTGGGATGTGAAGAAAAGAAAACATGTTTGTTATAATAATAAAAGAAGCGGCTAACAATACCAGAGGGTGAAGAAGTAATTGTGCTATAGAAAGTAACAGGAATGTTGCCCGATGTAAGGTTATAGATATACGGAGGGGGTGCTGAATTAGAAGAAAGTTACTTACAAGAGCGACGGGATCCATAGAAGGGAAGATAGGACATGCAAAGATGTATGAATCCCAGAGAAAGTTATATGAGCCAAAAGGAGGCCACGGATATGATCGGGCTACCAAAATACCAAAGCGGAAAACTGTAAACAGAAGAAGAGAAGATAGCACATATCCAACAACATATCCTGGAATAGACAGCGCCGAAGAGCCAAACGATGCAGCAATAATAGCAGAAATCAAGATAAACAACACCTAACAATACCATGGGGATTGACACCAACCATACCAACCAAATATACAAAATGCATTCCTGAGTGTAGCAGAAGCTACGAAAAAAGCTGACAATCTTAAAAATCGATCGGTTGGACAAGGTGTTGACTAGTTGGTGTATGAGATTAAATAGCCTTGAGAAATACTTCCAAGAAATATCGATGTACTGACATGTTAGTTTGTAAGGTGAAGACCTGATAAGGGCTGGCAATTCTAAAAATGATTGATAGAATTTCAGTTACATCTAGTTAGTGTGTAAGGAACTCTGAAAAAGACTAACATTCCCAAACATGGTCAGTGAAAGTTCTGGTATGTTACCGATTAACTTGAAGCCCTAAAGAAACTGATGGAAGTCCTATGTATTTACTAGTTGGTGTGTAAAATGAACCGTTCTGAGAAGACTGGCGATCCAGAGCAAAACTAGTTGGGGTATTGGTGCAGACTATACTAGATACTCGATTAGTAGGATGAAGCCCTGAGAAGAACTGGAAATTACAAAATAAAATTGGTAGGAATCCTGGTACTGACTAGTAGATTTTTAAAATTAAGGAGCATTGAGAAAGCTGACAATCCCATCATTTAAATTGTTATGTTAACAATAGACACTTTAAGGACTAACACAACCACAATCAAGGCGCCAAACAAGGTGACCTCGTCACCTCGTCACAAGGTGGCCTGCCAAATGGCGTAGTAAAGAACCACTAAGCAAACAAGGACATCCCATCCCCGCCAAAGCAATCCAACGCCCCGCACCACAACCATGACCGCTACCACTCCCAACAATGCCACCCATTCGTATTTAAAGACAAATGTTGGGTTCAAAGAATAGAGTTAAGACAAAGGAGATAAAGAAAACCAAGACTGTAGATTATCCTATTTTCTAATGTGAGTCTTTGGCGATCGCTCGGGTGCAAGAAACTAAGATCATGCCGTGAATATCGTGTCTCTCAATGTTAGAGGAGCTATTTAAATGGGTGGCTACTGGTGTGAACATATGATTAGTGATGGCCCGCTGATGTTCAGAAAATCTGCCAACAAGACGTCTGGCTCTTTCGCCAATATATTTTAAAATGGTAAGGCTTGCAAACAATGGCGTATATAAGGTTACAGAACACACCAGAGAGTCATGTATGTTGAAAGAAGTATTAGGGAACTGGATAGAGGATGCTCGAAAGATGAACGGACAAGTAAGGCACCGATGAGAACAAAAGACAGTGTCAGGAAAAGATTCAGAAGGACTGAGAAAATACCACACACGGGTATCGCGTAGATCGCTACCCCTATGGTAATCTACAAGAGGGGCGAGGAAAGCTACTTTAATAAAAGGGTCGGAAGTGAAGAGAGGAAACTCTGAGAAAGATATTAAGAGCAGGAATAAAGTGGGGACCTGGTTCGGCGTTCCGGGGGCAGAGGAGAGGTAAGGTTTATGTCAGCAGTAAGAAAGATAGCGAGGACGCGTCGCAAGGTAGAAAACAGGATATCCTCTGGTTACACAAATCAGCTGATGTGTGAGCAATACTCAAGATGGCCGCTGTCTATTTCAATACAATAAAGTGCCGTGTTTATGTTTAAATATTATTCGATATACGAATTGTAAGAGAAAGGAAGAACATCACCATCCAGATAGGGATGCAAAGGGAACGCATGCTCTAAGCGGACCCAGGGTTAGCAGATCCCAAATGTACCTCCTCGTGGTGCACCCTGGTAACAGAACACAGCAGCTCGAGCTGATTCTAACCAAATCATTTGGGGATCGTGTCCGAGAATGTGGAGGAAGCAGATGGAAAGAGATTTGACTGCAAAAGAGACAGACAATATCTCCGACACCATTTTTATCACCATATACAGCGACACTGTCGACATAAAGTGACGCCTGTTAGTCCAGTCAGAACATTGGAGGGGCGGCCAATGTAAAAGGCACGTAAAGGTGGATGCATAGATAGAAACAAATATATGTCATGAGTACCGCACGTGTGTTGCCGGGGCCCGAAAGGGGATCAAAGAATAGCAACACTGTTTACCTTCCACGCATGTCGTAAAAGGCGACTAAGGAGGTTATGGGATGGAGTTGGCTGTCCATTCCCATATAGGGTCAGTGACCCAAAGCCATGCTGAAGTCGGATGTGGCAGGCCGAAAGGCGCAGCTATCGCAGCAATGCTGTAAACCATGACACAACGCATTCCGTTCTCCGGAATACATCCTGCTAATCTGCAGGAGTTTGAAAACGAACGAAGAAGAAGAAGAAGATAATGAGTACAATGAGACAATGAAAGGGCAGGAGAACTATAAGCACTGTTAGCTCGAGACAAGCTTCTAGTTACCTGTGATCATTATAGGCAGAGACCCAGATCCAATCTTGGGCGTTCGGAAAAGCAGGAAGACCTAAACCAACTCTAATGTCGAGCCTTCCTATACCGTAAATATGCTCGCGAAGAGAAAGGGTTCCGAACACGATTGGCTTAGGCAAGAAAGGGACAAAGATGGCAGTCCTGGCCCAACTCTACTGGCAAGATTTCCTATACCGGAAATATACTTGCAGAGAGAAAGGGTTCAGTACCTGATAGGATATTGGGACAAGATCGCTCAGCTCGAGAACGCCCTGCTCTCAAACGCTTGGTGTGAGACACGAACTTGGGCGAGGGGTTCACGATGTCGGTGAATGACACCTCGGCTAAGAGGGCGAAAGAGCCAGGGTCCAACTCTTCTGTTGAGTTCTTCCTCTTAAGGAACTAGGCTCACGGATGAGAAACGGTTCAGTACCCGAAGGGCACAGGCACAGTACGTCCAATTACACGAGGCAAGTTCACAGTCAGTGGAACACCTCGTGCGAGACAGACGATAGCAAAAATCGTCTGGGCGAAGTCACCACACACACGCGTGCCTGGCCACAGATAGGGAGGCTGTCACAGGCTATGGTAGCCCACCCGAATTGTCAAGGCATGCCGAAATCGGATGTGCTAGGCCTACAAGGCGCATAACGGTGGCACAACGTAATTACGCTCCCGGCGGAAGTCGCACGGATGTCCGTGCTGATTACAATGGAGCGAACGAAAAAAACAACCAAATAAAACATCCAGATAAACAACAAACAACTAAAACAAGTAGATGAATTCAAATATCTTGGCAGCACATTGAGATATGACAACAAACAAGAAGCGGAAATAGATGCAAGTTGTAACAGAGCCTGTCATGTCATTGGTCAACTAACATCTTTATTACAAAGCAAAGATATTGCACTAGAAACAAAGAAAGCGATATTCAACACCATTTTTCTCCCAACATTGTGTTATCAGTGTCAAACTTGGACATTGCATTGAAGAATAATTCATAAAATTAACACCACTGAAATGAAATGTGTAAGACGTATGTTTGGAGTTAGCTTGAGAGACACAATCAGGAATGAAGAACTAATAAAATATTAGGGATCAGGTCAACATTAGAACACATTCAGAAACAAGTTAAATGGTTCGGCCACATAACCAGACAGAAAGAGCAAAGTATTATCCAAGAAACCCTTAATAAACGATACGAAAACAGTCGACCTATTGGACGCCCTCGTAAAAGGTGGATTGGTATTAGAGACACTCGGGAATATAACAACAGAAGAAGCAAATAGAAGAGCAAAAGACCGTATACTCACTCTCAACACCGAAAGGTACATGAGAACAGAAAGAAGAAGACACAAATCAGCAAAAAACAGCAATAAGCACATCGTGCGAGCGTCTTTATCGTCTCGGCAAAAACGACCGAGACACAGAAGTTGGAAGAAGGAAAGAGTCGCCGCAAGACAGAGGGTTTGGGGGGGGGAGATATAAAATTAAACTATGAATATTCGTGGGTTTATAGTAAAGAGATGTAAGGAGAAAAATCGGTTCGATAAAGATAGAGATGTCTAGGAAACTTACAGATGGGGAGATGATTACAACTGAACTGAACAGAAGAATGGAAGAAGATGATAAATAAAATGAAGGGGGGTAAGGTCCTCGACAACCATGTTCGTGAGACCGAATCTGTGGTCAATAATCCGACTCTAGACGATTGGGATTGTATAATAGAACCTAGAAAAGATCAGATGTTTCAGCTGGCCCATAAAGAGTCAATCGTAGTTAGGGCCCATTTTGGTTCATTTCCAATGGATACGCCGCTGATCTGATCGAAATAGGAACCATTGATCTCAAAGGAGTTCACGATTAGAACGAGTTTGGTTAGGCGGACAAGAGTGGAGGTGGCGATAGAGTCGTGCTGTAAGTATCGATATTTGGTCAAGAAAAAACTGAATGGTCATCAAGTCATCATTGTGAGGAATAGGGATATATACAGATATTTTATACATGTTAGATAAAAAGATGATCAGTATGATTAGGGAGAAGTGCAATGGAGACCAAGGTAGTTAAACATGGCTGATGTTCTTGAAGTAATAAGAGAGAGGGTTACAGTAGGTTGAAAAATATTATCAAAGAATTCCAAGATGTGCCCAATGGGTCTTCCCGGTTTTAGATCCTTGTGAATTCTTGGCAGACATTAGAAGGCGGATTGACTAATATTAGCCCTGGAAATTAAAAAAAAATAATACATCAGTAGTAGGGAGATATCCTCACAAAAACAGTTCCTGGACTGTTTGGTATGCAATACGGTTGTTGTCTACATTAGGGACATTAGGTGAAAGGAAAATAGTCAGTTTACCAAGTAGTCCGCTTATAAAGTAGTCAGCTTATAAAGTAGTCAGTTTATTAAATAGTCAGTTTATAAGTAGTCAGTTTACCAAGTAGTCAGTTTACCAAGTAGTAAATTTACAAAGTAGTCAGCTTATAAAGTAGTTAGCTTATAAAGTAGTCAGTTTACCAAGTAGTCAGTTTATAAGTAGTCAGTTTACCAAGTAGTCAGTTTATAAGTAGTCAGTTTACCAAGTAGTCAGTTTATAAGTAGTCAGTTTACCAAGTAGTCAGTTTATAAGTAGTCAGTTTACCAAGTAGTCAGCTTATAAATTAGTCAGTTTATCAAGTAGTCAGTTTACCATGTAATCAGCTTATAAAGTAGTCCACTTTTAAAGTAGTCAGTTTATCAAGTAGTCAGTTTACCAAGTAGTCAGCTTATAAAGTAGTCAGTTTATCAAGTAGTCAGTTTATTAAGTAGTCAGTTTATAGGTAGTCATTTTACCAAGTAGTCAGTTTACCTAGTAGTCAGTTTACCAAGTAGTCAGTTTACCAAGTAGTCAGATTATAAAGTAGTCAGTTTACCAAGTAGTCAGTTTATAAATTAGTAAGTTTACCAAGTAGTCAGTTTACCAAGTAGTCAGCTTATAAAGTAGTCAGTTTATTAAGTAATCAATTTACCAAGTAGTCAGTTTACCAAGTAATCAACTTATAAAGTAGTCAGTTTATCAAGTAGTCAGCTTATAAAGTAGTCAGTTTATCAAGTAATCAGCTTATAAAGTAAGCAGTTTATAAGTAGTCAGTTTACCAAGTAGTCAGTTTACCAAGTACTCAGTTTATCAAGTAATCAGCTTATAAAGTAGTCAGTTTACCAAGTAGTCAGTTTACCAAGTACTCAGTTTATCAAGTAATCAGCTTATAAAGTAGTCAGTTTACCAAGTAGTCAGTTTACCAAGTACTCAGTTTATCAAGTAATCAGCTTATAAAGTAGTCAGTTTATAAGTAGTCAGTTCACCAAGAAGTCAGTTTACCAAGTAGTCAGTTTATCAAGTAGTCAGTTTATCAAGTAGTCAGTTTATCAAGTAGTCAGTTTATCAAGTAGTCAGTTTATCAAGTAGTCAGTTTATCAAGAAGTCAGTTCATCAATTATAAATTTATAAAGATTTCAATACTAAACATGGGTTAGTTACTAGCATCTGAAAGAGACAATCTATATTTTTCTGTCACTTTAAGAAACAAGTGGAGAGGGGATTGAAGAAAATTAGTTACAATGAGCAAGATTGATGAAATGATATGGACAGCATGAGAAAATTGTAGATAGTTTAACATCTTGTAATGCAATAATTCAATAACGATCCTGATACAAGATACTAGGGATCATGAGTTTTAGACATCCATGATAGCTACGGCCTTCAAGCACTGTACATAATGGTGATATTTCACACCCGCCTCTCTTATAGCTTTTAGCATCAAGTACAGAAGTTATGCATTTTAAAATTACATACTAATATGTTTAGGAAAAGTGTTCTATTTACTGTGTTTTTTCTCAAACTCCTGCAGATTAGCAGGATGTAGTCCAAAGAATAGAATGCGTTATTTCATGGTTTACAGCATTACTGTGATGTCTGCACCCTTCAGCCTGACACATCTGACTTCAGCATGGCTTCGGGTCACTTTGACACTATATGGGATGAGACAACCAACTCTACCCAATAACCTCCTTAGCTGCCTCTTACGACATGCATGGAAAGTAAACAAGTGTTGCTATTCTCTGCTCCCCTCATGACAACACATGAGCGATTGTGTTTTTTAAAGTTATTTAGGAAGAATATTACAGGGAGACAACTTTAATAATAAGTTCACATATAGCTGGATGATGTGGAGTTGTATTCTCTTAGGATACCTAACATCTATAGACCATTTGGAGATTTTACTAAAATATAACTCGGAGTTCTGTTGCAGCCAACCTTCATTGCGAAAATGACACTTGATGATGATGATGAATCTAGAACAATTTTATTGACATGTAATCAATAAATAAAACTTATGATATTGTGTGAAAGGTAATCAATGATTTATTATGAAACACAAACTATGTTACAATATACAACAGAACCAGTTTAGAATACAATATTAATACAAATAATTTGTATAACGACGTTCTACTTGGCTGCTGATTCAGTATTCCATGGGCTGTTAAGAAGTTTAACATTTCCTGTTTGTATGTTCATTGTGGGGTAACATGGTTTAATCTGTGACGTTTGTACATCTATCAGGAGATTAAAGAGATAGGCATTGATCTTGTGAAATCCTAGAGTTAGAAGATAACCAAGATCAAACAGCACATCCTTATGGTGCACCCTGGAAACATTATTCCGAAGCTTGAGCAAAGTAATCTGGCAAATACTTTATGGATTATATGTAGGTAGTGTAGACTGAGCTGAAATTAGAATTGATTGCGCAAGACAAACAATATCCCTGAATAGAACATCTCAGCATCCACAGCCAAAACAGTCACAGCACAGTGTAAGACATTGTATATTCACCATGATGTATCAAAATTTAGCCTGTGCTGTTTGTATATCCATTGTTGTGTATCAAGGTTTAGCCTATGCTGAGACAATATGCATGAAAGCACCAAATAATTCATGGCTGTGAAGATCATATGCTCTTGCCTCACTGACTCTACCATTATGCTAACAGAAAACTCTATGGGAAGGTGACATAAGACTTAGTGCAGTGTCAGCCTCAGAAAATATATTTATGGCATAGCCTGCATATGTATATGTAACTCAAACTGTTTTGACAAAAAATATTCCACCCTCCTCAATATTCAATAGCCATGTCACTGTAACACATCCATTATTATGTTAGTATTTTAGTCTGGTAGTCTACATTCAATTTTGTAATCAATAGAAGGTAGTACTGCTAGTAGAACATAATTGAAAATAATACTCATGTGGGAGACAGGTAATGGAGTTCTACTAGATTTTGAAAAAGGCCTTTTGGTCCGAAACGTCGATTATGTCCTGTGTATTGTCATTTGTATGATTACCGGGTATATTCTGTGTTTTGTCGTGTATACTATATTAATTCATGCTGATATCCATCAGTGATAGTGTGTCAGTCGTAATATAGTAGAACTCCATTACCTGTCTTCCACATGAGTATTAAATTTTGTATAGACCCAGGCTTTCTGCCAGATGAAATTTAGAAAATATGGTGGCAGATGTGACGCTGAACACATTGTTCCTAGCACGACATTAACGAACAAAAATACAGCCTTGGCATCATATTTCCGATTAGTCGCAATACTGAAGGGCATTTCCCTATATGTTATTTTAAAATGTGCAACATTGCAAAATTGTAAATTATATAAAGGAATATATTCTGCGGTCTTTTTTAATGATTTATTCAGACGATATATTTTTTGTCATTTATTGAATCTTGTCAATAATTTATTGAATAATTTATTGAATGATATATCAATGATTTATTCTCAGATGACATATTCTTGCCAGAACTTAGTCTTCCTTATAGATGCTATGAGCAGCTCACAATTCAGAACAATATGACCTACTGTAGCCAAGGACATGTTTAAATACTCTGAAATGTTCCATTACCATCATGGGTGGTCCTCTCCATAATTACCAGCAACTATAACTTTCATTATGAGACAATGTATCTCAGTGGTTAGAGCACTAGCTTCCTAATCCAGTAATATGAGGTTCAATTTCCGATTTAACCAGAAATATTATTTTTTCAATCACCAATGGCTCATAAGTCAAACAAGCCTAAGGAAATATGTACCAGATCTCCTAAGGAATAATACTCAGTACAGTCATCCTTCGCTACTTCGCGGTTCATTTATCACGGTCTCAGTACATCGCAGATTATTCTAAAATATTCATCAAAATTTCAAAAAAGAGGAATTATGGCGCGAAAGTTTCTTGCACGCCAACAGAAGCAGGGTGTGAACACTCAATGTATGTTATTTATACTATTAATATTTTATTTACCTGTTTGAAACTATTCTTTAATGTTCTAATGATAACATATGCACTTATATTGTTTCATATACACTTATTGATATTATACATACACAAAATATGTATGTGTGTTCAAAATGAGAGGATGGCGCTACTTTGCGGTTTTTCACTTATAAAGGCCAGTTCTGGTACTATTAACCGCGATAACTGAGGAGTGACTGTATTCATTCTGCTGACCACATCATACTTAGTTATTTCATTTCCTCAATGAAAACTACAGATAAAACACTGTATTCTCTAATACTCCTCAATGGAGTGGGAAATGGAACATAACTTCCATGTTTTTCTATGTCCTTCCAGTAGCTACAAAACATGTCCTTCCAGTAGCAACAAAACATGTCCTTCCAGTAGCAACAAAACATGTCCTTCCAGTAGCAACAAAAAATGTCCTTCCAGTAGCAACAAAACATGTCCTTCCAGTAGCAACAAAACATGTCCTTCCAGTAGCAACAAAACATGTCCTTCCAGTAGCAACAAAACATGTCCTTCCAGTAGCAACAAAAAATGTCCTTCCAGTAGCAACAAAACATGTCCTTCCAGTAGCAACAAAACATGTCCTTCCAGTAGCAACAAAACATGTCCTTCCAGTAGCAACAAAACATATCCTTCCAGTAGCAACAAAACAATTCCTTTTGTAATGGCAAGATCTGCTGAAAGTAAAGACAATTTTTGTACAACATATTTTGGCATTTTTTTTCAGTTTCTTATCTTATTTCAAATAGAACATAGGATCATTTGAAAATAAACATAAACCAATACACTTCTGTGATATAATATAAACCAGAACATTAGTTAAAATAAAAAAACTGGATTTTTGGCATTTGGTTAATAAAATCAACTTCATGAATTAATGAAATGTCACATTATTATCAATTCAGTGGAGGTCCTGACAAATGTATCCATTGCACATTATAAATTAACTTGCACTGAAACACTCAGATCTTTGGTGGTCCTGATAAATATTCTATATTATATATGATAATTTTGCTAGCTCAATTCACTACATCCATATTATCCAGCTCAGCTCAGAGTTCCAGACAAATATTTGTATCTGATACATTTTCTAGCTTCACACACAGTCAGAAATAATTAAACTAACTGACAATGTTGTTGAAAAAATCTATGAGATGGCAACAAACTAATTTTTTTTAATATTTTGCTCAAAATTTGCAATGAATACTGTTATCCAAGCAACATATAACACGCAAATAAAATAATTGCTGTACACATTTTTGTAGAAGACCAAAACATCACACTCATTAGTGCTGAATTATCTTTTAGGTACAGAACTGTGTAGGAGCACGGTAGTCTAGTTGATAGTGAGCTTGCTTACTGTCACCAGGTTACAGCCCTCCAAGTTTGATACCACGTCCGAAAACATTTTTTAAATAAGGGTCATGATTTCTCACCTGACACAACCAATCCTCCAGTCCCAAAAGTAAATGGGTACCTGACACATGACTCGATGAGTTAGAGAAGGTAAAGAATGAAAGGAAGGAAACTGGTCCCACAACCTAATATTTGCTGCAGCTTATTAAATGAAGAGTTATTTTCATTCCCGACTGCAGGTTGCTGTCATGGGACTTATCTTTACCTTACAAAACATTATCAAACAATCCCTTTTCTTGTATTATTTTTTTTAGATATTCATAACACATACAGAAATAACAAAAATACCCTATGTAGTTACAATAACAGTTCGAAGTATGCAGTGAGTCAGGGTGAAAACAGCAGATAGCCTCATTCATATTGTGCTCAATGTGATTATAAAATCTCTAAATTAAAATGTTACCTAGCCTCTTAAGGCTGGCATTAAGGGTTTTATAACAAATTACACACTTACGTCAATCAATACAACACTTAACATCTGCTTCTTTCAGTAATGGCACATACAAGAAAACCCAAGTACAGCGAAATCAATCCTCTTTGTCTTTTGAGCTTTTTCTTCCAATATATAATGATTTGTTTTGATATTTCTTGTTCACAAGCGAAGATGTGTGAATTTACAGATGACTGAGAAGTCTAATTCGCTGCAATGTGAAAAGGAATGAAGAAGGTCTTGAGATGAAAAGAAGTTGACTATTTTCTCCTTAGATTTTTATCTAAAACAAACTGCATGTGCTGTTTGTACTCTTTTCAAAGCCATAGCCATAAAATTCTTACCAATTCTTATTCAGAAGTTTAAAGAAAATGCTATTAAAGATTTTTATTAGCACAGAAGAGAAGTATTTTGAAGGAGACAAGACTGATTTGAAAAATTGAATGAAATTATTTTAATAGTTCCCCCAAAACAACTACAACTGAAATGTTTCAATCCTGATGTAATGTCAACATCTGTAAAGTGCAATGACGACCGCGAAAGAAAACAGATCTATGTAACCACATTGTCAGGACAGCTGGAGAGGAGATGGGCACCACTGGGTAAACCATTCACCCTATGAAATACCACAATGGATAATCTAGCTCACAGGTTGATTGAACTCCCCTTTTTTATAGTCTGTGTTTCTAGCTCAAAGATCTAATTGAATTCCACTGTTTATAGTCCATGTTTGTAGCTCTTAGATCTGATTCAACTCCCTGTTTAAAGTCCATGTTTGTAGCTCTTAGATCTGATTCAACTCCCTGTTTAAAGTCCATGTTTGTAGCTCTTAGATCTGATTCAACTCCCTGTTTAAAGTCCATGTTTGTAGCTCTTAGATCTGATTCAACTCCCTGTTTAAAGTCCATGTTTGTAGCTCTTTGATCTGATTCAACTCCCTGTTTAAAGTCCATGTTTGTAGCTCTTTGATCTGATTCAACTCCCTGTTTAAAGTCCATGTTTGTAGCTCTTAGATCTGATTCAACTCCATGTTTAAAGTCCATATTTGTAGCTCTTAGATCTGATTCAACTCCATGTTTAAAGTCCATGTTTGTAGCTCTTTGATCTGATTCAACTCCCTGTTTAAAGTCCATGTTTGTAGCTCTTTGATCTGATTCAACTCCCTGTTTAAAGTCCATGTTTGTAGCTCTTAGATCTGATTCAACTCCCTGTTTAAAGTCCATGTTTGTAACTCTTTGATCTGATTCAACTCCCTGTTTAAAGTCCATGTTTGTAGCTCTTTGATCTGATTCAACTCCATGTT
The DNA here is from genome assembly GCA_034231615.1 of Meghimatium bilineatum. Taxonomy (NCBI): domain Eukaryota; kingdom Metazoa; phylum Mollusca; class Gastropoda; order Stylommatophora; family Philomycidae; genus Meghimatium; species Meghimatium bilineatum. The sequence goes on along the minus strand of CM067313.1, from coordinate 31,411,567 downwards.
TAAAGTCCATGTTTGTAGCTCTTAGATCTGATTCAACTCCCTGTTTAAAGTCCATGTTTGTAGCTCTTAGATCTGATTCAACTCCCTGTTTAAAGTCCATGTGTGTAGCTCTTTGATCTGATTCAACTCCCTGTTTAAAGTCCATGTTTGTAGCTCTTAGATCTGATTCAACTCCCTGTTTAAAGTCCATGTTTGTAGCTCTTAGATCTGATTCAACTCCCTGTTTAAAGTCCATGTTTGTAGCTCTTAGATCTGATTCAACTCCCTGTTTAAAGTCCATGTTTGTAGCTCTTAGATCTGATTCAACTCCCTGTTTAAAGTCCATGTTTGTAGCTCTTAGATCTGATTGAAGAATATCCTGTACAGAACACTACTATTAAAATATTTCTGAATGTTTAGACACCACTAAAACTTATTGCAAGTACCATGTGGTTGATCAACTTTAGAATCACAAGCTGATTCCACATAGAGTTCACTATCTACTCTGTCACTTCCTATACAGTATATCTATCACGTTGTTGTGCACTGACATCACACAGATCTGCACTACATACAACACAATCATATGATGCTGTGTCACCACTAATATGAATAAGTATACAGCAAATTTATAGATACCATGTATAATATACATACATATTAGTTATTCAGGGATATTCTTCCAAGAATGTAGTCTTTCTTATGGATGCTCTGAACAGGTTACAATTCAGGATGAATTTGATAAATTAAAAACAACAGATATGTGGTTCTATAGAAAAATGCTAAAAGCATCATTAACAGCTATAAAAAAAATAATGAGGAAATGCTGAAAAAGTCAAATGCAAGATGTGTGCCATGTGATGTATTCTTTCCAGAACGTTGTCTTCCCAATGAATTCTCTGAACCCCTCTCTATCTTGGAGGTTGTGGCTTGCATTTTCAACGATGTATTCATTTTATCTTTAATGTCGTCAGTCCATCATCTTCTTGGTCTGCCCTTTTCTCCTCTTCCCAGGTACTCTGCCCTCCATTATTTATCTTTCGAAACAGTTATGTCTCTTTATATGACCAAACAGGTGTAGTTTTCTTTTTATTATTGTGTTTAGTAACCAACACTCTGGAATCTTCAATGTGTTTATAATATCTGAGTTTCTCTTTTTTTCCTTTATTATATTCTAAGTATCTTTCTATAGCATTTCATCCTAAATGCGTTGATCTTCTTCACCGTTGTTTTACTTAAAGTCCATGTTTCACAGCTGTATGTGGCAACAGGAAAAATAAAAGTTTGTAACATTAGCAATTTTGTTTCTATTTTGTTGTTTTTCCATATGTTTTTGAACCGTGCTATTTTACAATATGCCATTGCCAATCTCTTCCTTATTTCTGCCATGCAGTTTCCTGCACCATTGATGTTTGCTCCTAAGTATTCAATTTTATCCACACATTCTATCTTGGTATTATCTATTCTGGATTTTTTTTGTAGTGTTGTTATATCGGTCTACATGATTTTTGGTTTTTTGCGTGTTTAAATACAATTTTGTGATTAAATGCAAGATAGGAGTTAATAATTTCAGAAAGAGACAATTAGAACTGATAAATGTATCTTCATAGTTGGACAAAATATTATTATATAAATACTATTACAACTTTTGTTACTGCTACTACTGCTGTTATCACTACTACTGCTACTATTAGAGCTGTTGCTACCACCACCACAACATCTATTACTACTACTGCCATTACTATAACAACAACTACTGCTACTAATACAGCTTGCTGTTACGAACATTACTACTACTACCAGCCATCAACTGAATGGTACACATTTACATATTTTGCAATCATGTGAGATACTATGTGGCCGCCAGCGTTAGAAGAAGACCATTGGGGACATTTAATCTTATAATAGCTGATATAGCTTAGGGTTTGCAGCCTACATAAACAATAGTTATTGGACATATTTTCTAGCACTTCTTTTCCCATAAAAATAACCAACTTTTTTCAAAGTACTCACAAAAAGAAATAATAAATGTAATATTTATGCTAACACTGTTTATCTTCCCCTAGATATATTTATTTCTAGACTTATCTCCCTGTATTGTACTGAGTCAGCTAGAGAAGACATGTCAATTCATCTATGGATAGTTTATCCAAATGACATCTGCCAAATGGTTTATGCCTGAAGTTTGTGTACACAGCATAACAAAGCTGCCACAAAGGTGCATTGGAAAAGGAATTATCGTGGAGGTTAGGGTTAGCCTAACCCTAACAATCCCCTCCCTCTCAATATCTATACATCTCTCTGTCTCCCCTCTATGAAAAATATGTCTACTGGGCACACACAAAGGGACATAAGAAATGTAAAATGTATGCCAACACTGCTTATCTGCCCCTATTTCCTTCTGCTAAATTATGTGGGCTCATCTCCCCGTATTGCGCCTGACAATCAACGAATACATGAATATGAATCTCAAATTTATAATTTAATGTAAATCATGACACAACGCATTCCGTTCTCCAGACTATATCCTGCTAATCTGCAGGAGCTGAGAATGAACATAGAAGAAGAATTTAAAACGTGTGATATTCTTCTCACATTCTTCAAGATTATACTGAATTTAGTACTCTTATGTAAAGTTGACACAGTTCATATGCAGATCCTAGAGTAATTCCTATGTAATACTAGATTTACGAGTACTATACTTTTAACATGAAATACTAATCCAGATTATTTTTTTTTTCTCTAGTTAGTTAGTTAGTTAGTTAGTTAGTTAGTCGTCGGATCATCATCCCTGCAAACTGGACACGTCCATAGTTGCTCCGATCTCTCCTTGAGTGTATCCGCCATTACACTTCTGCTGACAGTACCGGTCCTATGCTGGTTGACCATCATTCTTCTGCGCCCTCCAAAATGTTCACTTCTAGCAACACCGCATTTTAATCCCTGATCTTTAATCCTGGCCATTGAAAAGGAATCATCACCCACATTAGTCTCACTCTCGCGTGTTATATCTCTTACAGAGTTCAAAGCGTCAGCGCAATCCACTGCCCCATCGCCCTGTGTCACAATCGCACATGATGCCAGTTTTTCATTGCCTCGAACACCTACATGTCCTGGCACGAAAATAAATGTAACCACTTTCAGCCTCGTCTTTCTCAAGGCGCACTGTTCAATCCACTGTTCGCGCACGAGACCCACTTGTACCTTCTTAATCATACTCATAGAGTCACTCAAGATGCAGACCTGCATTTCTTCTGTGTGCATACCCACTCAAATGCCCTGGTCACCGCCATAGTCTCTCTTATAGTCAACCATTTTTTTTCTCTGAATTACATCAATGAAAGATTTTAAAATGTAGTATTTCATATGTGACAAATATCATACATGCATTTATTCAGTAACATCAAAAATATGACTGAGAGATAAGGAATCAATGCAAGTCTCTAATGTGTCGGTCGTACAGTTACGTATGTGTCCATGACAGAATGTGTACAAGAATGGATATTCCTGTACGTGTTGACGATGTGGTGCCTGCAGGTGGCGCTGAGCAAAATAGGAAAAGCTGACTGCTCTGATACTGTTAATGACCTTCTTCTTCCCACAGTGATAGCAGCTGGATGTGCTGGACAATTCTTCTGTCAACAGTGATGAAAATATATTTTATTCTTAATATTATTTTGCAACTTCTCAATTTATTCTTCTGTTTTTTTTCTAAAACTCATTTTGATTAATAGAACATGGTATTGTACAAAGTGCTTATACACAGTGGATAAATTATCTAATGGATATTATTACTATTCTAAGTGCTTACACATAGTGGATAAACTATCTAGTGGATATTACTATTCTAAGAGCTTACACACAGTGGATAAATTATCTAATGGATATTATTACTATTCTAAGAGCTTACACACAGTGGATAAATTATCTAATGGATATTATTACTATTCTAAGAGCTTACACACAGTGGATAAATTATCTAATGGATATTATTACTATTCTAAGAGCTTACATATAGTGGATAAACTATAGTAATTTATCTAGTTATACCAGTAGCTCTGTGGTAGCATAGATTCCGTAATAATTCCCTGATGGGAACTGTTCTGTTCACACCGAGGGTAATTCCCTGTTCTGTTAGTTTCAATATCACATTCTTCCAGTTTGTTGTTTCTTTGTGAACCCCAGGAATTACGAGCGATTAGCTCTTGCTTCCTATAGGCAATGGAAAGGTTTCTGAGCCTGCTTTCATACCCGGAAGACTTCATCTTTTGGCTTAGTGCAATACTATATACCTATTGGAGTATTCTATTCAGGGGGGGGACGACATGAGATGAGACAAGGTGAGCTGATAGTCTTCTTGGGTCACCCATTGTTTGTCTATCCTTTAACAAGGTGCTTTGCAGCCAGCGAAGTGTTCCTCATGTAGGAAGACCATTCCATTACCACCCTTTGTGTCCCTCAGTCCCAGATCTGATTTCTTCTGTATGAGCCATGTTGGGTAAAGGCGACGGTTAACACCTTCCTAGACAAGGTGCTGCTTTGCTAAACATGCTGGTGGTCTGAGATTTGACCTGTACATTTCTCACGCACTCATCTCATCCACTTGGGATGGCCTTCCAATCCATCACCATGTGCGTTCTGTGTATTTTGACTCTTCACCCTTGCATATATTACCCAAAGTTGTAGGCAAAATACGAATCTCGCACGGTGAACTTCACAGTGGATCCTTGAATACTGAACCCAATTCTCTCTGAATGAGCCATGTTGGGCAATGGCTGACAGTCCAGTTGGGCTAGGTTTGCAGTGTCGTTAGAGACTTGTGCCCTGTCTACATTTCCTATGGTGTCCAGAGTTCAAGTCTCAACACTGCGTTGGTCAGACATTTGAACAATGCGCTCCCCAACATTTGTTCACTGCTTGTCCTGTGTGCAATGAGGAGCTGTAGTCAAAGCTTTTTTCCATACCCAGGAGTCTGTGTATCTAATACCTGAGTCATGATTTCTACTTTGAATGGGGTCTGTTGTGATGGGACATGTGGGCTTCTGAGTGTTTTTGAGCATGAACAGCACTTCTGCCAGTCAGTCTTGTGCTGGACTATTGTAGCTTCATTGCCACTGAATTGATTCATTGATTCACACACTACACTGCCCTCTAGTGTGTGTTGCTTTTTCCAGATTCGGTGTGTAACCATAAAATCACAGTATGTTAAGGACACTGACATTGGTCGCCCCTCCAATGTTTTTGCTTTATTAGGTGGGCCAAGACGGAATGCATAGATGCCTTGCATCTCACTGTCAACAGTGATTTTGGATGTGATGGTATAGAAATTTCTGAGATATTTCCTATCTCTTTGAAAGCAATTCTCATTCCATCTACAGCATCCACATCCATGGACACAAGCCTAAAAGTGTTGGCCAGTAATATAGCAAGAACAGCTGTATTTCTGTTTCCAGAGTGCACCATGAGGAGGTACTTTTAGGATCTTTGCCAAGACAATTGTCGTTCACGTCTATCTTGCACGAGGTGTTCAACCGTCAGTGAACTTGCTTCGTGTAATTAGACATTGTGCCTGTTCTCATTGGGTACTGAACCTTTTCTCCTCCCCGAGTCTGGTTCCGGTGAAGGCAGAACTCAACAGAAGAGTTGGACCCAGGCTCTTTCGTCTTCTTAGCTGATGTGTCGCTCACTGACATCGTAAACCCCTGTCAAAGTCCGATTCTCACCACGCGTTTGGAAGCAAGGCATTGTCTCAAGCTGAACGACCTTGTCCCATTTGTGTCTGAGCCCATAGGGTACCGAACCCAACCCTTTCTCTCCGCAAGCATGTTTCCAGTATAGGAAAGCTTGACAGTAAAGTAGGGTCAGGGCTGCTTTCATTGTCCCGTTTGTGCCTGAGCCTATCGGGTACGGAACCCTTTCTCTTCACGAGCATGTTTCCGGTATAGGAACGTTAGAGTTTAGACATTAGAGTCTATCGACATTAGAGTTGCGCCAGGCCTTCTATCTTTGCCGGGAGTCCAAGATTTGGTCTGGGTCTCTGCCCCATAAGGAGCACAGGTAACTAGAAGCTTCTCTCAAGCTAACAGAGACTATTCTGTGTCGACAGTGCCACTGCATGTGTTGGCGCTGGTGGTGTCGGAGATATTGTCTGTCTCTTATGCAGTCAAATCTCTTTCCATCTGCTACCTCCACATTCATGGATACGATCCCCAAAAGTTTTGGCCAGAATCAGCACAAGCTGTTGTATTTCTGTTTCCAGGGTGCACCATGAAGAGGTACTTTTGGGATCTTGGTTATCTGCTAACCCTGGGTCCGGTGAGAGCAGTGTGTTTCCTTTGCACCCCATCTTGAATATATAATGCAGGAGGCATTACAAGATCACCAGACATCAATAACTATTGGCAGTAGACCAATTTGTAAATTGTGTTATGCCAATAATATCAATCTCTTGGCTGGTACTGAATCTGAACTAAAACAAATCATCTCAGAGTTGGAAAATGTTAGTCAGAAATATGGTATGGAAATTAACATTTAGAAAAGCAAGGTATTGGTGACTACTGATATCAAGGAAGATCACACTAACATCCAATTAAACGATTACAAACTTGAAGAAGTTACCACCTTCAAATATCTCGGGTTCCAAATATGTGACGATGGCAACTCATGGAAATGATATTAAATTACAACTCGAGATGGTGATCGTTGCCATGGCAAGGTTGAATGTGATTTGGAAAAGTAAAAGTAAAAGTAAAAACCTCTTGAAATATTAACCAAATGTTTTCACACTACTACTAAAAATATTAACCAAATGTTTTCACACCAATACTAGAGATATTAACCAAATGTTTTCACACCAATACTAGAGATATTAACCAAATGTTTTCACACTACTACTAGAAATATTAACCAAATGTTTTCACACTACTACTAGAGATATTAACCAAATGTTTTCACACTACTACTAGAGATATTAACCAAATGTTTTCATACTACTACTAGAGATATTAACCAAATGTTTTCACACTACTACTAGAGATATTAACCAAATTTTTTCATACTACTACTAGAGATATTAACCAAATGTTTTCACACTACTACTAGAGATATTAACCAAATGTTTTCATACTACTACTAGAGATATTAACCAAATGTTTTCATACTACTACTAGAGATATTAACCAAATGTTTTCACACTACTACTAGAGATATTAACCAAATGTTTTCACACTACTACTAGAGTTATTAACCAAATGTTAATATCCCTCTACTCTTAAGATATTACACAAATACTATATCAGGGACCAGGAATTGTAATACTGAAATTTATCAATTCACAAGATCATATTTAATTTTAGCAGCAATATCCCTGATTTGTACATGTACATCATGTACCGGTAAAAACAACGCTCAGAAGAACTGTTATGAATGAATTACAATCAACAGTCATAAATGCACAAGACCTGCAATCCTTGGCAACTGACCGACTGGCATGGAGAACTATGACATCTGCCCTATGTGCCAAACTTGGCAAAAGAGGAACTGACAGAGAAATATCTATTTTTGATAAGATCTGATACCTACTAAAAGACAACCTTATCACTGTTTTAAAAAGAATTATAAATGTCAATTACCTTGTATAGGCACAGGAAGCCTTGTTGAATCCAGACTGTACTTTTCTATAACTGACCCTGAAAGTGATGTTAAAGTAGGAACCTGACGCTTTCCTTGTAATGTGACTGCATCCAGAAGTAGCCAACGAGATGAAAAACTCTGTCGTGACACAAAATTGTTGCCACCGGCTGCAGATTACATTAACTTAGTCAATTATTTATTAATAAATTAATTGTAAACACAGAAAAACATCAGATTTGCTGTAGTTTTATTTTTAGTTGACCAAATTTTACAAATTATATCTTTTTTTTTTAATGACAATGGCTATTAAATTATATTTTGATCATTTTTTTTATTTTAAATAATTTGAAAATGTTTTAAATGTTAGGAGTTTGGCCATTGTGACCATATTTTACTTAAAATTTGACTATAATTACTTTCAGCTATCTGGCATCAGCCCTGAAAAAAATGATGTGAAAAGCTGGAACTGTTTATTTGTTTTTCTCCAAATTCATACTTATAGATATGTATACAGGGTCACAACAACCATTACTTTCAATAGCGAAATGACAAAAACTTGCATGGTTTGGACATGTATGCTGACATGATTCTTTGTAAAAAATAATACAACAGGGAACAGCCGAAGAAGGAAGAAGTAGAAGAGGACAAAGAAAATCATGTATGCTGACATGATTCTTTGTAAAAAATAATACTACAGGGAACAGTCGAAGTTGGAAGAAGTAGAAGAGGACAAAGAAAATCATGGACAGACAACATCAAGGATATAGAGACTTGTTGATACATCCAATATTGTATCCCTAAAACCCTGACTTATAGATAAAGAAATCATACTTCCATATATCAAATTTAGGTAAGCAGTCCCTTCCCAAAAAATGATTGCTAGAGGCAGATGCAATGAGATGTATAACACAGTGTGAGACATACCACTACAAATAATAAATATTACACACTGATTACGGAACAAGGTGGTATCAAACTTAAGCAGAACCAACTAAGTCACTTGTCCTCAATCCTCCTACAAAGCAGAAAATTTACTTCTTACTTACCTTTAGTGACCTCAGTATATGTATAAGACATACAGATTCAATCTGTATAAAACCAAATTTGTGTGAGAGCCTTGAAACTTTCATGTCATAATAGTCCGTATAAAATCAAATTCATGCGAAAGAGTCTTGAAACTTTTCTATGTATCATAATTAATGTTTGGGGCTTGAACCCCTGGGGTATGACCATCAACAGTATTTCTATTGCAGACAGTCATGGCTTGGGGCCACCGCCTGGGAATGCCATGCTGTGTTATCTGTTTTTGTATTGTTCCAAGGTATTTTTTCCATTCATTCATTCAGTAACTGTCAGTGGAGCAAATGAAATAAATTACCGGTACCTTGCATCTTACAGTTACTAAAGTTTGTGTTAATTTCCATGTAGCCTTATTTCGCTTCTCTCTTCATTCTTATAATAACAGGATTCCACAGTATTGTTACTGGTATTATAATGTTTTTGTTCCTCTGTCTATAATCAGATTTTAGTCTTCAGACACTTCCCGAACATTAAAATTACCTCCTCGGCTTATTAACAAATCGGTTTATAATAGGAAATATACAGTATGTCATAAAATCATTTATTTTAAATATAATTTTTCAAGACAGAACTATATATTTTTTCTAAAATTTGAAAACATCCACAGGAATGAGTATGCTCTGAATTTCTTGTCAGCAAAGTGTTAAAACAGACCACAGTATATATATATTTCATTTACTTGATATCATTTGCTTACAGAAGTCAAACTTTCCTGCTTAACTCAATTCATATGTAAGCCTGTTATAACGGGACAGAGCAGGCACCATTTAAGGACGTAAGCCGTTATAATGGGACACCATATATACCCTCCAAATTGGCCTTGTTTGGTTCGTAAATGACAAGTGTTATTGTTCTTACAATTCTTATATTTTTATATTGTATACGAATTTCACATTCAATTATATTTCTTTTGATACCTTATATGACTTTCCATAGCTAATACTTTGTCTTCAAGAAGCTTGCGCCTGAATCATGTTGCGGTCCAAACAGTTATCCTAAAATTAATTACGTCTAAACCCCGGGTATAATTACATGTTGAAAGAGTTAATGGTAATGTCAGACAAAACTTTCTGTATTTTATCAGTAAATGCTAGCTGTACCTGTACATCTATAGCTGTACCTGTACCTATTTAACATCTATAGCTGTACTTGTGCATGTACCTATTTAACTGTACCTGTAAATGCTAGCTGTACCTGTATATCTACCTATTTAACTTTACCTGTAAATGCTAGCTGTACCTGTACATCTATAGCTGTACCTGTACCTGTTCATGTACCTATTTAACTTTACCTGTAAATGCTAGCACCCCTTGTCTAAATAGAAGTGTGGCTGGTAGAAAAGTAAGTTTGTTGTTGCTGACATCCAACTGGATTAGTCTGTAGCACTGAGAGATCTCACAAGGCAAGTGAGTCAATCTGTTGAGCAGCAAAGATAAGCATGAATTCAATATCACACGGGGACATAAATTAATGTATAATATTTATCATATATTTATCTAAGTTTTTGGAGGGCCCCAAGGATCATACAGTCAACACCTGACCGGGACTCTGAGTCTGCATGCACTGGGATAGCTGCTGAAACGGAGGGTGGAGCACTTGTGGGAGTGCCCCGCGTGCTGTGAGGCTGGTTTCTAGTCAAGAATCAAGAAACTTAGAAATTACAGAATAAGGTATCGGTACAAAAAAAATACAGTTAATAGTAAACAAAACAGTTTCAACCTTAAGGTATTTTTCAAGAAATTACAAGACAAACAGTGATGTCTTCTAATGCTTTTGTGATAATGCCATTATTTTTACTGTTTTTTTCTGTTTATTCACCTGTTTGTCTTTTATTTTATTGAAAAAGATCTTAAGCTTGAAACTATCTTGTATACTCTTATTTGTATTCTTTTACACATACCCTATAGTCTGAGTCTGTGCATTCATTTCAAAGCTGGTCGACCGTGTGTTTTATGTCACAGAACACTAGATAAAGAATTGTGGCAATTGAGTCTTTAAAATGCAATTTAAAAAGATATTTCTAATGAGTTATAGCTGCTCCAATATCATCCAAGGAAAAGATAGTTCTAATGAGTTATATCTGCTCCCATATTATCCAAAGAAAAGATAGTTCTAATGAGTTATAGCTGCTCCCATATTATCCAAGGAAAAGATAGCTCTAATGAGTTATAGCTGTTCCCATATTATCCAAGGAAAAGATAGTTCTAATGAGTTATAGCTGCTCCCATATTATCAAAGGAAAAGATAGTTCTAATGAGTTATAGCTGTTCCCATATCATCCAAGGAAAAGATAGTTCTAATGAGTTATAGCTGCTCCCATATTATCAAAGGAAAAGATAGTTCTGAGTTATAGCCGCTGCCATATTATCCAAGGAAAAGATAGTTCTGAGTTATAGCTGTTCCCATATTATCCAAGGAAAAGATAGTTCTAATGAGTTATAACTGCTTCCAGATTATCCAAGGAAAATCAAATGGATTATGCTTATAGCTATGACTACAACAGATAATTTCATGTGAAACCCTCACAACGCAGGTTGGCTGTAATAGATCTCAAACATTTTCGGTCTCTTTTCTTGGGATAAACTCTGACAAAATGTGTCCATCTCTTCATGTGTTCCTGCTATAGCACCCTTTCGACCAAATCTTGCTTGACCTCCTTCAATTCTTCCCTCCAGCAAAAACTTTGACAAAATATCATGTCTTTCTTATATCCCCTAAATATTCTATCTTGTTTATTTCCCTTAGAAGTTCTCTTTGTAGTCATAATTTATCAGAACCTCCATATTTGTTTATCTTTGCATTTAATTCTCTTCATTCTTCTGTTTATCAAATTCACAAAGTTGTTAATTCTTGCTTCAAAATGTGTGTTCATTGTCCAGGTTTCAGTACCATGCATTAATTTAAAATATATGTAGCACCACAAGAATAAATATTTCAACCATAAAACTCCAGAAAACAGTTATGATTTTCTCCAACTTTCAACTTTCTGTGTTTATCCTGCAATTCTACAATTAACCTCTTCAAAACATGGAATAAGAGTCTTAACGTAATGAACTACTAACCTGTTACATGCAATAATATTCCTAGGTGAGCTACTAACCTTTTACATGCAATAATTGTCCTCGATGAGCTACTAACCTGTTACATGCAATAATTGTCCTCGATGAGCTACTAACCTATTACATGCAATAATTGTCCTCGATGAGCTACTAACCTGTTACATGCAATAATTGTCCTAGGTGAGCTACTAACCTTTTACATGCAATAATTGTCCTCGATGAGCTACTAACCTATTACATGCAATAATTGTCCTCGATGAGCTACTAATCTGTTTCTCTTTATTCTTCTTGATTAAAACTGGCTTCACAGTATGTGGGGCATTCCCATAAGTCCTCCGCCCTCCATTTCACCAGCCATCCCAGTGTATGTAGACTCAAAGTCCCAGTCAGGAGTTGATTGTGTGATCTTCGGGACTTTCCAAAAAATTTACTTTTCCTTCCCTCACCTCTAGATACTGCCATTTCTGACATTCTTTATATGTGTACGTTCTCAGCCTCATTGACATCATCTTCATCTTGAAATGAATTTATTACTGCCTTGATTAAGTCTGCTTTATCTCTTCTCAGCATTGTGCCATCTATCACCGTATTAACTTGAACTACTAACCTGTTACATGCAACAAGAGTCTTCAATTGTACTAACCTGTTACATGCAACAAGAGTCTTCAATTGATAAGCTACTAACCTGTTACATGCAACAAGAGTCTTCAATTGATAAGCTACTAACCTGTTACATGCAATAAGAGTCTTCAATTGATAAGCTACTAACCTGTTACATGCAATAAGAGTCTTCAATTGATGATATACTAACCTGTTACATGCAATAAGAGTCTTCAATTGATGATCTACTAACTTGTTACATGCAATAAGAGTCTTCAATTGATGATATACTAACCTGTTACATGCAATAAGAGTCTTCAATTGATAGCTACTAACCTGTTACATGCAACAAGAGTCTTCAATTGATAAGAAACTAACCTGTTACATGCAAGAAGAGTCTTCAATTGATAAGCTACTAACCTGTTACATGCAACAAGAGTCTTCAATTGATAAGCTACTAACCTGTTACATGCAACAAGAGTCTTAAATTGTACTAACCTGTTACATGCAACAAGAGTCTTAAATTGTACTAACCTGTTACATGCAACAAGAGTCTTCAATTGATAAGCTACTAACCTGTTACATGCAATAAGAGTCTTCAATTGATAAGCTACTAACCTGTTACATGCAAGAAGAGTCTTCAATTGATAAGCTACTAACCTGTTACATGCAACAAGAGTCTTCAATTGATAAGCTACTAACCTGTTACATGCAACAAGAGTCTTAAATTGTACTAACCTGTTACATGCAACAAGAGTCTTAAATTGTACTAACCTGTTACATGCAACAAGAGTCTTAAATTGTACTAACCTGTTACATGCAACAAGAGTCTTAAATTGTACTAACCTGTTACATGCAACAAGAGTCTTCAATTGATAAGCTACTAACCTGTTACATGCAATAAGAGTCTTCAATTGATAAGCTACTAACCTGTTACATGCAATAAGAGTCTTCAATTGATAAGCTACTAACCTGTTACATGCAAGAAGAGTCTTCAATTGATAAGCTACTAACCTGTTACATGCAACAAGAGTCTTCAATTGATAAGCTACTAACCTGTTACATGCAACAAGAGTCTTAAATTGTACTAACCTGTTACATGCAACAAGAGTCTTAAATTGTACTAACCTGTTACATGCAACAAGAGTCTTAAATTGTACTAACCTGTTACATGCAACAAGAGTCTTAAATTGTACTAACCTGTTACATGCAACAAGAGTCTTCAATTGATAAGTTACTAACCTGTTACATGCAACAAGAGTCTTCAATTGATAAGCTACTAACCTGTTACATTCAATAAGAGTCTTCAATTGATAAGCTACTAACCTGTTACATGCAATAAGAGTCTTCAATTGATAAGCTACTAACCTGTTACATGCAATAAGAGTCTTCAATTGATAAGCTACTAACCTGTTACATGCAACAAGAGTCTTCAATTGATAAGCTACTAACCTGTTACATGCAATAAGAGTCTTCAATTGATAAGCTACTAACCTGTTACATGCAACAAGAGTCTTCAATTGATGATCGACTAACCTGTTACATGCAACAAGAGTCTTCAATTGATGATCGACTAACCTGTTACATGCAATAAGAGTCTTCAATTGATGATCAACTAACCTGTTGTAGGAGACATTACATTTTCTCAAAACTGTACATAAACTGAGAGATGATGGAAGAAGTCGAAGGTCACAGTGGCTAATATCAAGTCTCTGGAGACATATCAAGTTTCCAATACTACTAGGTAAAACAGAAAGTTGTCTATTTCCACGCAAATTTAATGCCTGAAATAGAGTAACGTAAAAGATAAATAGCCACTCAGTGTCAACTACATCAATTTAATGACTGAAATAAGAGTACTGTAAACAATAAATTGACATTCATTATCAGCTACATTAGCCCTTGAAATAGTTCAAATGCTACATAGGTCTATAACAATATAACAATATATATATGGCACTTTTTTAGTGTTTGTTCTCAAACTCTACCTTGAACTCTCTTGTAACAAGCCAATAGTCCTACAGATTTTTAGCAGGAAGTAGTCCAGAGAATGGATATGCATTGTATCATCATTTTATTTATTATGGTCAGACACATCTGACTTCCACAGTTGGAACTAATGCATTCTGTGTTTTTACCAACTCCATTAAATAGTAAAAATCCATAGCCATATCACTAGAAGGTCAGCTGTATGTTACAACTTGTTTATAAGCATTGCTCGAACTGCTTGCTGACCACAAATCTGAATGCCCATAATGGTGACACTTGTTTTATCTTTTCTTGCTGCCTGTGCTGCTATTCACTGAGCCACAAATGTCCAACTATGGAAACTTTTTAGAAAGTAGTGAATAAAAATTAGAATTTGAGAGCAATTAGCTCTTCCTTCCTATGTGCAGTGAGGTGGGTTTTCCTGAGCTTTCTTTCATACCCAGGAGACTTCAGCTTTTGACAGTACAATGTCTATTGAAGGAGCCTTCTACTCAGAGGGGGGGTCTATAGATGTGCTACAAAGCTTCCATAAGAGAGTCTCAATATAAAAGAATGCCATCTACTAAGGTTTTCTGTTGCATGGATAGTTTGTCTAGTATGCCATTGGTGAGACCCACAGATGCAACCGCATGCATGTGAATAAACATTAAATTATTGATTATAATAAGACCAAAAACCTGTTATGGTCGCAGGGATGAGACACTGGATACATCAGCACAACAAGCTCTCCAAACAACTCTATCGTCAGCCACTCAATGGAGTGTATAAGAATCCCGTCCATACCAAT
This sequence comes from Meghimatium bilineatum, assembly GCA_034231615.1. Taxonomy (NCBI): domain Eukaryota; kingdom Metazoa; phylum Mollusca; class Gastropoda; order Stylommatophora; family Philomycidae; genus Meghimatium; species Meghimatium bilineatum. The sequence continues at coordinate 31,396,441 of CM067313.1, read as the reverse complement.
CCTTGATGCTATCAATCCAGGATTTTTTCTGCCCTTTCTCCTAATTCCACACTCGACTGTTCCTTGCAAAATAATTTTATAAAGTGAGTCGTCTATCGTTACGTCCACATCACACAAGTTTACATAGTTTCACCACTGCCAAAAATGGTTCTTGATATCCTTGAGACTAACGGGGATTGAACCAGTCCGTTCAACGGCACCAAGTTGTCTAGCAACTCTGATACACAGCATTTTCCGTACTAGACTAATCGCATCTCCATAAAAAGATGCGATTTTGTCAATACATTCAAACTGTGCACTCAAGTCCCTGAGATCGGACCAATCGAGACAAGGACTATTACAACAACAACGAACATCCCATACAGGTATTGAAGTATCCTCAGTAACAACAAACATATAACATCCGTATTAGTTCTACAAGGGCCAATAGGTCTTCTTGTAAACATGGAGAACATATTATAGACAGTACAATTTTGCTTCAAATAATTGTTTATACATGTAAAGTCAAGAAGGAATCCAGAGGATCAATTAAAAACTCTTGAGATTTTTAAAGTCTGTAGCTTCAAATAATAATCTCCAGGGATCTCCAAAAAAATCACTTTGTAAACAAGATATCACATATAAATAACCAAAATATCAGATGATGTCCGACAAAATAGAGAGTGCAGCAGTAACCAAATGAATAAGTGGTAAATACTAAATAAAGTATAAAGGTTACTATGAAATCCTTGCTATCAATGTTAAAAATAAATAATTAACAATAAAACAAAGAACAAAGACAATTTTTCATATTACGGTCCAACAGAAGCCTCTCTCAAGAAACAGATAATTTTTTTTTTAATATTCAAACCTAGGATGAATTGGACATGTTTTTCTCACCACAAAGAAACAAAATGTCACTAGCAGGATTCAACACATGCCCTGAGCACAAAGAAAACGGATTACTCAGGAAGATCACCAAACAAATGTTAACTAAAATGTTTACAAACAATTGTTAACCAAAATGAAAAACTAAAATTTGTGTCATCAAATTTTCAAAACAGATTCAGACCTACAACCCCTTGAGAACAAAGTGAACGACATAACCATTATGCAAGGGAGATCACCACACAACATTTCATTAGAATTAAACACTGAAATTGGTGTCACTAATGTTTCAAAACAGATTCCTTGCATAATAAGTGAATATTATGCAGAATAACAGAAACACAATGGCAGATTATTCTGACCTTTAAACCTTGAATGTTGAACAATGAATCAGGAATGATTGACAGATCATTATACCTGTAATAGAAATTATGCTATAATTACTTAAGAATGTACGCAGTCTATTTATAGCTACCAAAGTAATTTTCATTTTTTATCATGGACAATTTAGCAACTCTGATCAGTGATAATAACTTCTGATCAGTGACAATAACATCTGATCAGTGATAATAACTTCTGATCAGTGATAATAACTTTTGATCAGTGATAATAAATTTTGAGAAATATTTTATTCACTTTTGATCAGTATACTTTAGAAACTTTTAACATGGGGTACAATAATAACTTGGCAACGAAATCAAACAAGCTATAGAAAAGCTTAAATATGACAAAGCTACAGGCCACAGAAAATTCTCTGGAAAAATGTTAAAGGCAGAAAAGTATAGCACTTTAAGTGATATATTCAAGTGATATATAACTTAAATACTGCTATGTGCTTAGATCAGACAAGAACAGGCATACCCACCAAGCTCTGTCATGGTCAGCAACAGGAAAATGAAAAGGTGGAAGACCCATGACAACACTATGAAGAACAATCAAGAACGAGGCGATGATAATGGGTAAACACCACCCACGCACTACAACAGCTTGCAGCAAACCGCAAGGCATGGAGAAACTTGACTTCTACCCTATGTGCCACCCTTGGCATCAAAGGAACAAACTAACTAACTATAATAGCTTTTGATTAACAATGCTGAAGAATTTTTGATAATGGATGTTTTCTAAGGGATACTTGGTTTTTTTATCAAATATTTTTGAACAACTATTTATCATAATAGGTTTACTTCTTAACTCTTAAAGGCCTGAAAAATGTTCCTGTTTTCCTGGCTTTGCCACAATAATTTTTTCCTTGATGCATCTTTCTTTAAAGTGAAACTTCTTTTAATTACACAATGTACATGCATATATACAAGTAGTATATGACACTATTGATAAATGAATATACAATTATATTTTGATCAAAGTATATTACTATGGTGCAAGTTAGGGAACTTTTGATTAATTTACCATGCATTTTTGTATTAAAAAAATTTATGACTAGAAAAACTACTCACCAACACATACAGAAAGACAAAAATATTTCTAAATGCTCCAATACACATTAGAATAACAGTAATTCATTTTTGAGCATTTAGAAACATGTATCAGGTTGTTGTGTTATTTTGTTTTACAAAATGGAATCAACTTTATGGAATGAAATTCCGATAAATACGCACATACTGACACAGCCAATGTTCTACGCATTTGGCAATGAGAGCCCTCAATCACTCAATATGAACGCTACATACTGAGTTAGGGATGTATGGTTAGTGCATTGCATGCAAATTGCCAGATCAGTATCCTTAGTAACAACTTTTTAAATCTCCTAGTAATGCAAGCTCAGTGCAATAATCCAGTGATTAATCTAGAACAAATCCAGTGAACCATATTATAATTGTAAAAAATATGATTTGACCACATCATTCCACCTTCAGAACTAGATTATTAGTCTAAAACATTAGTTGTTAATTTCCAACACTAGATATTGATTCATAAAGTATAGGGCTACATAATACCCTGGCCTGATTTACAGATATAAATGACTTACCTATTAAACAAATTGATTTACTGGGTTCATTTGAGATTACCAATGTTAGAGAAAACACACACTGGAAGATGTTATAACTAACAGCAGTTTTACCAAATTCTCACACATAAATTTGATCTACACAATGTGGATTTAGAATCAAATGTGGAGGCAGATTATTTTAAAAGCAAATAACAGTGACTTCACCTTAAATAACTATCTACAAAACTGAATACAGAAACTTATTGAAAGGTATATACAAAGTACACTTAGAGCATGATTTCAGCATTTTCTGATAGACCGGTTATACACTGTCATCATTGTTTTGATCTTTAAAGAGTTACCTTCAAGAGTAAACCTTTTATCAATGAATTTTAACACATTTTTCTTAAACATTCTTAACCCCTTAGTTGCGGAGGTATCCTTAAGGATACAATGAGCGGTTGCCTGCTGAGATCTTCTTCTTCTTAAGTTTCCCAGGGGAACAATTTGTCTGGATACTGTAATATAGGCCCTAAGCATCCAGACAGATTTTTTCTCTGATAAGCTAAGACGAGGAGGCTCTCTGCAAAATGGCAGTGATTTTTCATCATATTCTTAAGAATACCTCCACAGCTAAGAGGTTAAAGATGGTTTTATCAAAGATTCTTTAACAAACCACCTTTTATCAAGATAATTTATGAACTTTTTATCACAGAAAATGTAATAATCTTCTATCAAAGATAATTTAACACTTTTTTTCAGCAAAAATTCTTGGATAACTTTTTCATCAAAGTTTAAACAACTTTTATTCAAACTAGTTTAACCTTTGTTCAAATATTTTACCTTTGACCACAGCCACTACACATAGGCTACTGCTAACTGTAGACACTTGAACTACTTCTGACAAAATTTTAACCCTGTTCTCTATAGATTACTACATATTAATCCAATTTTAACTGAAGTCACACTTCATTACAAATAAATATTACACAAATTGTAAGTGAATACACCATCAACTAAAACTAAACATCAAACAAATGTTTATGAACTCACCCTAGACTAAAGCATTGTAAGAAATGAAGTCGGTCAATATCACATGGTAATGTGCTCAAGAAATTGTGATCTAGGTACAACTTCAGCAACTGAGGAAGCTCCATCAAGGAGTCTGTAAAAATGTGTAAACAGAAGTCTGTATAGATAAACCATATTTTGAAATATATCATATCATTTCTTCAAACTATTTCATAAGATGGTGGACGGACATGATAACCAATGGCACACATCACAGCATAGAGTACATGATTACAGATATAGACATGTTTCAAGTGAACAAAAGAAGAAGAAGAATAGCATAGAGTATAAGAAAAAAATGTGTATTCTTGCACACAATAAATAAGCATATTGTAGAAGCAAGAAGAAGCATATTGTAATTAATGGTTTGAAAATGTATATAAATATATATATATATATATATATATATATATATATATATATAGACCACATATTGACTTGGCAACATTTACATGGATATGACACACATCAGGACAGTAAACCTAGTTGCATATACTGAAAATATGTTATATTGATATTACATACCTCTGTATGTTGACCAGTGTGCTATTCTCCCTTTGTTGGTCCACCTCGGGGACTCTAATACTTCTTGCACATTATATACATTAATAGCAGTGTTCATTATTGATAGAAATAAATGTTTGAGTTGGTCATAGAAAAATATGTTGGTCATCATTCAGAGTCTTGGGTCAAAGGGCATGAGCCCATGGACCACTGGACCAGAAACCAACTATCATTCAGAGTCGAAGACCGTTTGAGTTCAACTGCTAATACTACTAATTGAACTAACAGTGAGTAAAAAGTAGCTATGCAGTGGATACCATCATATTGGGGAATATCAGGAAATGAGAAAGCAGATCCTCTGGATAAAGAGGGTGCTGCTGATGATCAACCAGTTGTGCCAATAACTTATGATCAAAAGGAAAGTTAGTTTTGTCATTTTGATACAGCCCAGCCATGTGATTTTCATTTGTATCAGTTTATTTAATGAAGTGGCCAACCTTCATCTGACATCTTCATAGCAATTCATGTTGCTTATATGAAAACCGTGATATTTAAACTGTTAACTTGCTCTAGCCTATGTTATTGATCAAGACTGATAACTTGTTAGTGGTTCTGTCACTAGTCATAATCTTGGTCATATTTTTGTTCAGAAATAGATTGTGGTTACAGAATATATACTGCGCGCAATAGGTATATCTATTATTATATGTATAAGTTACACATATACATAACTAGTAGGTTTCAAATGCATATGTCATAGACAACTGTATAGTCTTTGTCACTGAAGTGTGTACCAATATAGTCAAAGATCCATAGTTCATATCATGCTGATATTAGCAGAAATGGTCACCAAGTCTCCAGTCGATCTCGCCCATGTAGCTCATCACACACAATTTATAGATAAGGGTGTAAATAATATTGTGGAATATCTAAAGCAATCTTCTATAGTAAACATGACTTTGATGAATGATGTGTCTTTATTACATAGAGTGTTACAACACTTATGTCCATGCCATACAGACTAAGTATAGAAATTCACAGTTATCAGTATAAAATATAGGGAAGAGATACTCAGCATAAGTTGAAAAAGTGAACTTATGAGCATAGGAAAAATATTTCAGTATAGAAATAAGTTACCAGGATAGAAATAAGTTACCAGGATAGAAATAAGTTACCAGGATAGAAATAAGTTACCAGGAAAGAAATAAGTTACCAGGATAGAAATAAGTTACTCATCATCATCAGGTGCCATGCCGGGTGGCGTTGGCGGTCATGGCTCTCCACAGCTCTCTGTCCACAGTATTATGTATCAAAGTCATTGTAGTTTCCTTGCCGTGCCAGGTTGTCAAACTGTCTAATATTTTCTCACGTTGTCGCCCTCTGTCTCTGGTGCCTTCAATCTTGCCTGTTGTGATTATGTTCTCTAAACCTGCCAGTCTCATGAAGAAGCCAAAAAAAGAAGATTGCCTTTTTCTTATATTGTTGATTAAGGTCCGTTTCGCATATAACTCTTTCAACACCTCTAAATTAGTTTTTCTGACAGTCCATGGTATTCTCAGCATTCTTCTGTAGAACCACATCTCTGTTGCCTCCAATCTCCCACTTTCCAGTTTGTTTATTGTCCAAGACTCGCACCCATATGTTAGTATAGGGGTTATATAGCACTGCAGAACTCTCTTTCTCACCTCTAATGACAAGGTCATATTACACAGTATATTTTTTCATTTTTCTGAATGTTGTTTTTGCCTGTCCTATTCTACATCTTATTTCTGTTGAACTTCTTCCATCTGCTGTAATAATTGTACCTACCGTTAAATTCCGTGTATAACCCGAGAATTTTTGGACAATAAACAGAGATGACTACATACTCTTCGTCTTATAATCGAGTAACATCAAATTTAAAAAAAAAATTACGTCCAAATCACAGTAAAAAAGGAGAAAAACACTTTTAAAAAAATGCCAGTGACAACTCACATGTCCCAATATATTAATCCAGGATAAAATGACTAGGGCTCTCCAACAATCTAGAGCGTACTACCATACTGCTAAGCCTCTAATTACATTAATTTCTATATATCATACAATATTTCCTTCAAAACCTCCGATATTTCTTGATAAAACTCACTTACTAGGTCTATATCGTTATTTCCGACATGCCATGCCCGCCATTTTTACTGAGCTTAATTTCCCCGGAAATGCTATTTTTAGCAATGGGTATTACCGTTTTTTATATATTGACCAAAATATGGTAATGGTCTGTGAAAAAACGAAATATGGTAGCCTAAGCTGATCTACCAGTAACACATGTTTATCATCAAGGCCCAGTCTTGTTTGTGTAGGGAAACACGACTACCAGTAGTCTAAACACTGTCACACACTTTCATTTTGGGTAAAGCAAATGTTACAACAGTTACTGACCGTCTACTAGGCTATAAGACCTGTGTACAGAAAATGTAAAAACACATCAAAGGCAGATTTTGAGTATTCCCGTGCATGTGCTGGTCGGCCTTGCCAATTTTTAACATGCGACTCCAAGTATATAAATAGGGACCAAGACAATAATCAGAAACATAAAGAATGAAGTCCTAATTAATTCTGTACAGAGGTCTTTTTCTACATTCACGGTCTTGCACAAACACGGTCTTGCACAAACATGTAACTGACATCCAAAACTTTGCTACTTAGGCAGTGTTGGGGGGAGAAATAAATAGTGAAACTCGTCTGAGCTGTGCCTCATGTTTATATTACTGTATAAGGTAAACATACAGGTCACACAAAGTTCAAACTCTTGTTAAGTTCAAACTGTTGATTCTGTATCTTTTAAAAACAAAGCCGGGGAATGACTGTCTGCAATATTTTTGTGAGAACTCAGTGGCAAATACCGGTAGTTACATACTGGTACTCTGTATATTCTGTTAATTAGTCCAGCCCACTGAGGCTGAAGATGGACTACTGGCCCTACCCATTTCAATCGGCTCAACCAATCCACGTTTCCCTCACATGCCATTCAGATAAGTGACTAAAATGTAATCTTTCTTTATAGAAGATTTGAAACGGGTTCCAAATCACAACACATCATAGGCATTTTGTAGTAAAATTGCACCGTAATTGATTCCCTCCCCCAACCACTGTACATTTAGTGGAAGAAGAGATCAATTTCACAATCCTCTGTTATGTTTATTTTATTACCGTATTCTCCCCACATGGTAAACATAACCAGGAACAAAGTTCAAACTCTTCTGTATCTTATAAAAACAAACATGATCTTGCTGTCTTGCCTTTCATCATTTCCCACTTAAACGTCACTGTCAGAAGCCAGTGACATAATAGTTACGTAGTAATTACTATTCACTAGCGCTGTTCCGCGTCATAACGTCCAGACACCCAACACAGACAATTCATTCAGGAAAAACTTTGTTCCCCAAAGTCTTGCCACCTCATAAACCTTCTATAGTCATGGATAGGGAAGTCAGCCTACCGGGTATTCATTATTTTCGGATATATTGATCCAGAATACAGTAGCCACCGGGTTTCATTCCTTGATTCATTCAAGTTACGTGAGTGAAGCAAATGAAAGGAATGCTATTTTCTTAGAGTTGCAAAAGTTTGTGTTAATTTCCATTTAGCATGTCGGTTCTTTCTTATGATGATGAAGTTCATTATTGCCGGCTTTGTTAAGTTGGGGATGTCGGTCTATAGTCGGACTTTCGACTTTCTCCACTTTTGGGAAGGGATAGTTAGGTTATCGGCCTACAATCGGATGGGTTTATATTCAGAATTTAACGGTAGATATTTGAATTGGTGGACCTGTTTTAATACTATATCATTCACTATGATCTTGCAAGGTGTGTTATTTTGTTTCTTTGAAATAACCATTACTTCTGTTTTCTTGATATTTAGGAAGAGGCCTTTCTCTTTACTTTCTGTGACTACTACTTTAATTAAATTTTGAAGGTCTTCCTCACTTTTTGCAATCAGAATAAATTACTAGAATAGAAATAAGTTGAATGAATATAGAAATAATTATTAGTGATTACAGAAAAATATAGAAATAATTATTAGTGATTACAGAAAAATATAGAAATAATGATTAGTGATTACAGAAAAATATAGAAATAATGATTAGTGATTACAGAAAAATATACCTGGGAATGTAGACAGTCGGTTGTGTCTGAGATCAATATGTGCAAGCTGATGTAGAGAAGCACAAAATGCCTACAACAGCAAATTTCAGAGGAACAAAAATATCAATAATGATATATTAGTATAAATTATTAATGCAATGAATGTGTGCTATATACAGGTCAATTAGGTAAAATTTGCTATAATATACAGATCAAAGGGGTAAAATGTGCTATAATATACAAAGCTTACTTTACTTATCGACTGCTCCACACTCTACATTTTCTGCCAAAAGTAACTTAAATGTTGTGAATGTCTCATCAATCAGATGTCATTCTTCTATATTTGGTAGCATCATATGCCTAGCCCTATCAAACAAAAACAGTAAACATAGATGCCTCATGTGCAAGTCATAGGCCTACATGCTAAATGAACCAATGACAGTTCAGAAATTGTTAAGAACAGGTTAAAAAATACTGTCCTAACAAAATCATTTTTTCTTCTGCATGTGTTCTCAAGCTCCTGCTGTGGTTAAAAGGATGTAGTACAGAGAACAGAACTTATTGTCATAGTTTCCAGCTTGATTGCATTATTTGCACCCTTCAGCCTGAGACATCTTTCTTCAGCATGAGACACCTTTCTTCAGCCTGACTTTTGAATAACTTATGTAATAATTGTGTAACCTGTAATGTAACTGTCAGCTCTGCTTCCAACCCTCCTTATGACAAGAATAGCAGGTCACAGTATGTATTTTATTTACTTGCCTTTCAAACTCTGACAACATACAGACAATTTCAGACTCTGACAATATAGACAATTTCAGGCTCTGACAACATACAGACACTTTCAGACTCTGACAGCATACAGATACTTTCAGAGTCTGACAATGTAGACACTTTCAGACTGACAACATACATACACTTTCAGGCTCTGACAATGTAGACACTTTCAGGCTCTAACAATGTAGACACTTTCAGGCTCTGACAATATAGACACTTTAAGGCTCTGACAATATAGACACGTTCAGGCTCTGACAATTTAGACACTTTTGGGCTCTGACAACAGAGACACTTTCAGGCTTTGACAACATGCAGGTATTTTGATAAATCAAATTCTTTTTTAAATTGAAATTGTAGCACAAAACATGATCAACTACAGGTTTTAGCATACATGGTAATAAATTAGAGATTTTATCACAAATGGTAATAAATTAATCACAAATGATGATAAATTAGAGATTTTACCACAAATGGGATAAATTAGAGATTTTATCACAAATGGTGATAAATTAGAGATTTTATCACAAATGGTGATAAATTAGAATTGTAGCACAAATGGTGATAACTATAGCATAGCACAAATGGTGATAAATTAGAGTAATAGTGATTCTTAATAGTACAATGACAGTGATCTAACATTTTATTTAGAAAAAAAATGAATGACATTACAATATTTCATTAGACTTACAGGAATGTGTGAGAATAGGTTATGGCTTAAACTGATGCTGATTAGTCCTCTCATCAATGTTACATGTTCTGGCAAGCAAGTGAGACAGTTATAACTAACATCCAGGATATGGGCATCCATATGGTGAAAACCAAGTCGAGGAGGCAGTTCTTGAAGACACAGGTGACTGAAAAAGTCCACATCTAAAATTCTCATCTTCAGAATTGTCCATATTTTAAGTTATGTTGAGATTTATAATGACAGCTGAATAATAAACGTATGATATGTGAGTAAGGTCAATATACACAGCAAGGACATTACACATGATTAACCTTTAGCCCTTCATTGTCACGAGAATGCCACAAACGCTATGTAAAACAGTGTCAGATATAAAGGTTATTTATCTGAGGAATAGCAGAAACGAGGTTAGCAATAATCTACCATTAAGATCCGAATATAAACCCATCCGAAAGTAGGCCGAGAACCTAATTATCCCATCCCGAAAGTGGCGAAAGTCTAAGATCCGACTATAGACAGACATCCCCAACTTAACAATGCCGGCAATAATGAACTTCATCATCATAAGAAAGAACTGACATGCTAAATGGAAATTAACACAAACTTTTGCAACTGTAAGAAAATGGCATTCCTTTCATTTGCTTGAATGAATCAAGGAATGAAACCCCGGTAGGCTACTGTATTCTGGATCAATACATCTAAACATAATGAATAGGCTGACATCCCTATCCATGGCTATAGACAGTTTATGAGGTGGCGAGACTTTGGGGAACAAAGTCTTTCCTGAATGAATTTCTGTGTTGGGTGTCTAGGCATTATGACGCGGAACAGCGCTAGTGAATAGTAATTACTACGTAACTATTATGTCACCGGCTTCTGACAGTGACGTTTAAGCAGAAACGATGAACGGCAAGACAGCCGATGAACGGCAAGACAGCGAGATCACGTTTGTTTTTATAAGATACAGAAGAGTTTGAACTTTGTTCCTTGTTATATTTACTGTGTGGGGAGAATACGGTAATAAAATAAACATAACAGAGGATTGTGAAATTTATCTCGTCTTCTACTAAATGTACAGTGGTTGGGGGAGGGAATCAATTACGGTGCAATTTTACTACAAAATGCTTATGATGTGTCATGATTTGGAACCTCCTTTCAAATCTTCTATAAAGAAAGATTGCATTTAGTCACTTATCTGAATGGCATCACATAATGTGAGGGAAACTTGGATTGGTTGAGTCGATTGAAATGGGTAGGGCCAGTAGTCAATCTGCGGCCTCAGTGGGCTGGACTAATTAACAGAATATAAGGCTGACTTAACTAGCCAAGAATACTGCACAAGTAGTTTAGCTTCAGTTCATACATTTTTATTGTCATTGTGATTTTATTCGTGTTTTATAAGAAGGATGCCTGGACAGAAACGAACATCGTATACTGCTGGTTTTAAGTTGGATGTTATCGCATTTGCAGAGAAGTCCAACAATTCCATGGCTTCCCGCCACTTCATTGTGAACGAAAAGCAAGTGCGAGAATGGAGGAAAAAAAGGAAGAATTGTCTTTGATTCCAAGGTCAAAGAGAGCATCACGTGGCCATACAGCTTCATTCCCTGCGCTGGAGAATAAATTACCCGAATGGATAATGGAGTCTAGACAGAACGGATTAATTATAACCCGCACCAATATTCGTATCAGGGCGCTCTCAATATTGAAAGATCCTGCATTCCAGAAACACAAATCTGAGGACTTCGTTGCGTCAATGGGATGGTGCAATCGCTTTATGAACAGACAATCACTTGTGTCTTCGAACACGCACTAAGCTGGTGCAAAAGTTGCCAAAGGAGCTAGAAACAAAAATTGATTTGTTTCAACATTTCACTATCAACCTGAGGAAGATATTTAACTACGATCTATCTCAAATAGGAAACATGGACGAGACACCTGTTTGCTTTGATATGCCTTCTAATCGCACCATTGAACGCAAAGGTGCGAAGACAGTTTTTGTAAAGACAACTGGGCATGAAAAAACATGATTCAAAGAATCGTGGTCTGATATTTTATCCGAAATGATCATCAGATCTTTCAAAAAGTGTTCAATAAGTAACGCAATAAATGGAAGTGAGGATGACGCTATCTTTGAGGACGATGCCAACGACGACAATGTACCAGAGACTGACGATATCCACCCTGATGTTTCCATGACAGATGATGACATTCGTGAGTTATTTCAGACTTCAGACAGTGATTCGGACTTTGAAGGATTTCAATGACTGTTTGGACTTGCACTGGTAAGTTTTTCCTAAATTTTATCGCTATTTGATGTTATTCTGTGTTCTGTTTTTGTGTCTACACTACAAATAATTTTGTTTAAACATCTTGCTGTATGCAAGCCAAACCTCCCATAATTTAGTCTGTTACTATCAAAACACTACCCAGTAAGGCTAGACTATAAACACCAGTTACCGTTATATAGACGTCATTTGTTATCACAAACGACATTATATGCACCGGGTAACTACCGGTACCTACACTTTACCGTAGTTAGGTTAATAAATAACATCAGTTACTGGTATACTTTTCTGACCAATTTCGATGATCAATTGAAACCGTTATGATAGAAATATATGCACCATAACGGTAAAAAAAAACGGTAATACCCATTGCTAAAAATAGCGTTTCCGGGGAAATTATGCTCAGTCAATATGGCGGCATGTCGGAAATAACGATATAGACCTAGTAAGTGAGTTTTTATCAAGAAATATCAGAGACTTTGAAGGAAATATTGTATGATATATAGAAATTAATGTAATTAGAGGCCTAGCATTATGGTAAGTATGCTCTAGATTGCTGGTGAGCCCTAGTCATTTTATCTTGGCTTAATATATCGGGACATGTGAGTTGTCACTGGCATTTTTTTTAAACAGTGTTTTTCTCCTTTTTTACTGTGATTTGGACGTAATTTTTTTTTTAATTTGATCTTACTCGAATATAAGACGAGGAGGATGAAGTCATCTCTGATTTTTGTCCAAAAATTCTCGGTTTATACACGGATCTTAGCGGTAACTTCCTTTTCTGTACTTGTAGAAAAAGCCGGTAATTCAGAGCGGCATTTTATTTTTTAGTCATCTGTTGCAATCAGTGCAGATCAAGTTGAAATGAAAGCCATTTTCAGTTACATTCTTATAGACTGTGATTGTGATGATGAGAAATTCTTGAGTGTTACAGATGTAGATCTTGCTCCATTAGACACTAGCTCTTCATTCAGCATGTAAAGAATATGATGCTATTGATAGTGATCGCGCCCTTTTCGGTTATGTACCAAACTCTGGATTCACAACTTTTCTGAAGTTGCAGAACCATTGGGCATAGATGATAATGTTAGTGAGATCTGCATGTTTAATTTGTTTTCATAAATGATAGTATGAACATATTTGTTTGATTATAAATGACATCAGAAATAGAAGATGCCTAGGCATTTAAAAACATTATATTATATCCAACAAGAATATGAAAGGAGCCTCCTATATTAAACTTCCCTTATCAGCAAGCAGAAATAAAAATAAGTATCATGTGTCATTTTATCGGAACATGTACCTGACTTTGGACAGACAATGATGGTTCTCAATTCTAATAATGACTGGATATACCCGGATGCTGTCACATTCCATGTGAACAGACCACAGAAAGGGAATCTTCATTATGTCTATCCTTGAATATCCCTGTTTCTATAGCTAAAATGACAATACAGAAAGAAGCATTCAGACATTTAAATACAAGTGATACAGACGAGTATCACAAATTTGTTTTACAGAACATACAAATATATTACATGTCAACAAAAAGCATTGTTGACAGTGGTGAAACAGAATAGGTTTGTGTGATTTTTTGCATGTAAAGAGACACCATTCACTTTAAAATATTACAGTGCAGGGAATAGCTGAGCATGGCAGGAAAGAATGTGGACAAAGAAAATCTTGGCTAGTAACATCAAACACTGCTCAGAGTTCGATTTTTTCCCACTTATCTGTATGACAGAGGTTAAGAATGTTTAGTTGCTGTTTGTGCTGACAGTTCCAATATGACAAGTCTACATCCCAAATAGGTTATGGATTTTATTATTATTATTATTATAACTGTAATAGTCTTTATTTATAATTGACAGATCACTGCAGAAAGTAAACAATGATAATATTTTACACCTGTAACTAAGCCCAGGCCCTAGGCATTACATAGGCTCTACATTAACATGAAACAAACATGTCATCAAAATGACAGTAATTTGAAATACTATAAGCTGTGCATACCTGAGATCAATAATTCTCTCACTTCTGTGCCAGTTGTTAGGCCACGGATTATATGCCATTGGCTGTTTTTTATGACCTTGTTGTTGGCAGCCCCCTAACCTTTGACAACAAGTGTGGCATAATCCATATACACAATGCCTTTCCCACATTGCTTTATCACATCTGGGGGGAAAAGTCCATAGCAATATAAAATACGGACCAACAAATGAAAATTATTACCAACAAAAAAAATTAAATATAAAATGGCAAAATGATAATCATCATCTTACATTTATTGTTTCATGAGAGTCTATGACCCAAAATTACCCTAAAAAAGCACCATACTTAAAAGAAGGAGAAATAATAGGTTGCAAATCCATACTAGAACTAAAAGTACAGACAGCGGACAGCAACACATGGAGAATCAAAACCTCTGCCCTATGTGCCACCTGTGGCATGAAAGAAACTAATATGAGTGTCTGTATTAGAGGTAGACAATATATTTGGGTTGATTGCTGAAATAAGCTTCCTTCGCGTGGTATGGGGCTAGAAAAAGGTTTAACGTCCCTTTGAGCTCCAAGCAGTGTTTTCTGAGCTCTGTGCCTGCCCCATATATTACATTTAGAAGAAAACCTTGAGTGCTAGAAAAATGCATTGGGAACTATTTTGTCCACAACTGATATAGACAAAACAAATATTTTAGATTCATAAAGAAAAATACAGGAGATTTGGAACTGGTGACACCGATATGTGCCCCTGTGAACAAATTGCAGAAAAAGAACATATTACATAGAACTGCCCACTGTATTACATCACAAGAAGAAAACTATGGCCATCTGAAACAGCTCTGATAGACAAGCTCTATGACCCTGACATGGAGCTGTGACCACAGTGCAGTTCATTGAAGAAATCCATATCACTATCTGAATCTGCTAACTGGAAAGGAAAAAGAAAGAAGTTCTACAGTCATCATCGTTAGCAATTTTCAAATGTCAATTGGTATAGGAGATAATGAATCTCTACAACTCTGTCAGCATTGACTATCAACTTCATTTCTGAGCCTCTTTGATGCCATTGCACCAGAATGTCTAGAATCTTTTCTCATTGTCTTCCCCTTTTTCTCTTCCAATGAATTTTACATTTCAGGGGAGCTGCGTAGCGCAGTGGTTAGGGCACTGGCTTCGCATATGAGTGGTGCTGGGTTCCCAGTTGAGGCGGAAATGTTTTTTCAGATCACAATGGCTCCCAGGTCGACCCAGCCTTAAATGGGTACCAGATTAATATGGGAAGTAAAGACTGTGAGGGAGAGAAGATGGCTACCGCCCTCATTTGCAGAGCCTCTGAAATGTGAGATCGCTAACATCTCACACCCCTACGGCATTAATAAAAGCTATGGGTTACTTTACTTTTACTTACATTTCTTTATACCATCTCTACTCATGAGTCCAGATAAATTAGTCGCTGCATCTTTCTGACGTTTTTAGAATATTTCTATGTGTATTGCCCTTTTGTAGTAACTTTTCATTGCTTTTCTTAGCTGCGATATACGTAACATTCTTTGATAACCTCCATTTCTTTCTTTACTGCGTGTTTTCCTGTTAAGGAGTGCAGGGAGGCTTTTAAGGTTGTGGAAATAAAGACTGCTTTGCTAAAGATGTCGCTGCGACATGTACAGGAAGAATTTGCTATTGCACCCCCATTTCTGAAGTCCCAATTTTTCTTTGCAATTTATTTCTACTTATCCATTCTTTACAACCATAGGCTAAGCTAGGTTTTATACTGGGCCATAGACACATCTCTGGTAAAGAGGGGGTTTTACCTAAAAAATAATTTTTTAACCACCCATTTTACTGCTCAACTCCCACTTGTTTGTGGGAAATTTGATGAGGTTTTTTTGTGAAAAATCTTTAAGTGGGGAATGGTGTTTTATGGCAAAATTCTTAGTGCTAAAAGTCGTGTTCTGATTTCCTAAGATAAGGGAAGAGGAGAGTTTAAACTACCTCCATTTTAAAATGTGATTTGGGAATGTAAATCTTTATTTTGGGCATGTAAATCTCACCCCTTTATCTACGGGCTTTGCTCTATGTAACAATGGATAATATCTCTTCTCACTACTAGTGAAATGGACTTGTTACAAAATATAATTTTCATTTTATGTAAGGCTGTCTCTGCTTGGACAACTCTTCTCTCTTTATTTCTCACATTTCTGATCTGATATTTTTGTAATAGAGTCTATTTATTACAATTAATGAACATGCTTCAATGTGGAGTTTTTAACCTTGGTATAGAATTTTACTTATACTTTGACTAAATTTTAAAAATTACACTGATGAAAATGAATAGCTATAAAAAAAGGATTAAAATAAATTAAAGGAGCAACAATACATTAATGATTTTTGCAGTGATTGTGTGTAAATAAGCAGTACACTGACATTAATTCTTTCCCTTTTTGTGCTGTTTTATTTCATTATCATTCCTGAAAAGTTTTTGCTATGAGACAACTGGGTTCTCTCATATTACGAACTTTTATTTTTCTGGTTGCAACATACGGCTGTGAAACAATGGACCCTAAGTAAAACAGCGGCAAAGAAGATCAACGCCTTTGAGCTGAAATGCTACAGAAAGATACTTAGAATATCATGGAAGGAAAAATTCAGAAACTCAGATATTATAAACACATTGAAGATTCCAGAGTGTTGGTTACTAAACACAATAACAAAAAGAAAACTATGTCTGTTTGGTCATATAAAGAGACACAACTGTTTGGAAAGACAAATAATGGAGGGAAGAGTACCTGGGAAGAGGAGAAAGGGCAGACCAAGAAGACGATGGACCGACAACATCAAAAATAACATGAATACATCGCTAGAAAATGCAAGCCACATCGCCCAAGACAGAGAGAGGTTCAGAGAGTTCATAGGGAAGGCAACGTTCTGGAAGGAATACATCACATGACACTCCAGAGAACTGTGGATACATGTATACTTATGAATGAGCAACCAGAGCAGTGAAGAATGAAGGTGCTGGAGTTTACATAAAATATCCAGAAAAAGAAAATGAATCCACATGTAATGTTCACCAACTGGAATCTTCTGCTCCAACTTCTTTGCAGAAGTACATGCCCTAAATATTTCTGCAAAAATAATTTTAAAAAACAAGCCAATGTCATCAGTGGTGTTTCTTGATAGTGTTTATCCATCACAAGTGATGATGACCATTTGTTACATCCACTTTTTAAAATTCAGTTAGAATTATGCCTATTCCTAATAGTTCATAGATGGCTAATAAGTCCTATTTGTGTTGCAAATTTCCTTGCACTGTCTATTGTCTTTCCCTAGGTGGTTTGTTATCCACTCTTGCCATTAAGTATAGGGGTGATTGAAGCTCAATCTTGCATTCTAAAGATCTGACGTTTTCTATCCATCTTTTCTGTGGTCTTCCTCTGGATTTTTACCCTGATCTCATTTGGTTATATGCCTGTATCGACAACTTGTTGTGATGCATTCTCAAAATGTAGCCAAACCACTTGATCTGCTATCTTTCTATGTAACCTGTATAAGGTATTATACCTATTCTTTCCCTGATATCTTCATTTTGTAATCTATCGAGCCTGGTGACCCCTGAGCTTTCCTCAAGCATTTCATCTCACATGTCACTATCTTTCTGTAATGTGAAGATGAGAGAGACCCGGTTTGGCACTGGTAACACAGTGTTGGTAGGAATATACTGTAGATCATTTGTCTTTCAACTTCCATCTCGATCTTGGGATGAAGAAGTAGTCGTGACAGTTGGTATGTTACTGCATTTGCGGTTTGACATCTCATCTCTATTTCTCTATCGAGGCTTCAATTTTCTGTAAAAATACTACCGAGTAACTCTGTTACTTGTTTTACTCCTATGTTGTCTATCTGTATGTTTAGTGGACTTGGTGTTCTGCATATTTTCATAGTTTCTGTCTTTTGTGTATTGATCTTCATGTTGTATTTTATTTCCTTGCATAACCTGCAAAATGTTTGGGCATGGAATTACCAGTTTAGAAGGATTTATATCTATATGTGACTTTCGAGCTACTCTCCACTGTTGAGTAATTACTCTCTCCTGTTAGCTACTCTCTGCATTTCTTACTGATGCAATTTCTGTCCTTCAAACCCTTGACAGCAATAAACTGCAGACCTGAAAGAAGCCATATGAGAAGTGAGCATACAAAGAAGGACAGTACCACAGTGAATACCATTCCTAGAAAGAAGACAAAACTGATGCCATTGAGATGTAGATATATAGCAGAATAGGGAGAAATTCATGAAAAGAGAAGAAAACAATGAGGTTTTGGCAATATGGCGTATGGAAAAAGAACTATTAAAAGAAAAAACAAATAACATATTTTGGACATATTATATGTTTGGACATATCTTGGACACCCTAGCCCGACACCTTGTTAAAAGCCTTACTTGAAGGTAGAGTAGAGGGGAATCATCCAAGAGGTAGGTACAGATACAAATGAGAAACAAAACATGAGATGGACAGGATATAGTTGAGCAGAGTACAACATCAAAGCAGGAGCTAGAGGATACTGGAGGTATATTGAAGTGAACCTTTGTTGTGGAGACAGCACTTGATGATGAAAACCATACTACTTTATGTTTTTATTTATCACCATCTGAGAATGTACAATGTATTACTTACTTCAAACATGTGGGAACCTCAATGTTGTTGGCTGCTGTAGATTCAACCTAGTGCAAAATATATTATATATATAGTGTCAAATGAGCATTATGTATAATAATTTTCATAGTATAAATATAACCATTAATTTTGACACCACCATCATCATAATAATAAATAATAATAATAACAACAATAACAACAATAATATAATAACAACAACAACAATAACAATAATAATAACAATAATAATAATAAATGACTTTTCAACACCATTTTCTTACCAGTATTGTGTTATCAGTGTCAAACTTGGACATTGGATTCTAGAACAATACATAAGATTAACACCACTGAAATGAAATGTGTGAGACAGATGATTGGAGTTAGCTTGAGAGACAAAATCAGGAATGAAGCACTAAGGAAACAATTAGGGATCAAGTCAACAATAGAATACATCCAGAAACAACAAGTAAATGGTACGGCCACATAACCAGACAGAAAGAGCAAAGTATTATCCAAAAAACACTTAACAAACGATATGAAAACAGTCGACCTATTGGACGCCCTCGTAAAAGGTGGATAGTGTATTAGAGACACTCGGAAATATAACAGCAAAAGAGGCAAATAGAAGGGCAAAAGACTGTACACTCACTCTCCCCTCAACACCGAAAGGTACATGAGGACAGAAAGAAGAAGAAGAAGAAGATAATAATAATAATAATAATAAGGCCCTTAAACTTTTTATTTCTTCTAGTCAACTGTGTCACTCACTTCTTTCAAAACAGCAACTCATCAATGGACATCTGCAAACACTTTGATATCCCATCAATTACTAGTGACAGGCATCCTAAGACTTGCAAATACAAGTTTAAACTTTCTCACGATAATACAGTCATATACCTCTGGTACCAATTTAACCCATGACCCTAGAGCTAATAAATCTGTGGACTAAACAGCTCCCTTAATGGTTCTGTCTGGTCTAGAATTACAGTTTTACAGTTTTTTACAGTTCCTCAAATGGATAAGATGCTTATGTTCTACGCCACTCTTCTAAAATCAAGCATTTAATTATATACTGCAGTAATTACTGTTCGCTTGCCAAGTTTTGTTGTCCATGTAGCCACATCTCTGCATTCTTGTAGACCAATTTGGTTTCCTATCGTCCAGATATTTGACATCTGCAACAGGACAGAACAGTCCATGCCTGAGAAAACTAATTATCCACTGTCGCACGAACGAAATAGGGACAGTGGATAATTAGTTTTCTACTGTCCCTACTTCGTTTGTGCGACAGTTATTTTATTTCTTCCTTCTTTAACTTGCTAGTATGTGTATGTATTACATCACAACCATATAACACCATAAAGCACTGGTAGTTATAAAGTTTGATTTTCACTGTAGTAGTGATGTTTTTACAAATTAAGTTTAGCCTTGACATTGAAGCCATCTTCATTCTTATATTTAATTCTGCTTTGTTTTTTCCATCGCTGCATATGCTAGATTCAAAGTATTTGAAAGTATTCACTTCCTCATTTATACACATTCATCATGATGTTGGTCTGTGCTTCTTCAGTGATTAAAAGTCTTTATATAGAATCACACGATGCTAACTTTCGTGACCTATAACATAGGTCATCTTATTTTTTCATAAATCCGTATTTTTAACAATGTATTTCTGTATTTCAATAAAGACGTCCGTATTTATCACCCGAAAAAATCTACTTATGTTTTTTATTTTTTTATTTACATTTCTTTGCCCTTGCCCCTCAATATGAGTATGTGATATAAAAACATCCACATTATTAATAATTACCAGGAAATTTAATACCAAGTGACCTTTTTAAAAAAAATGATTTTTAAAAAAAATTATTAATTAAATTATTAGGGTTTTTCCAGGGATGGGGCCCAGAAATCTGTACTAGTTGACACCATTAGTTAACAAAAGATGTAGTGATAACATCAATTTCAGTGTAATGACAAATGTAAGAGAAAGTACATTTATGTAATCATTTTTCAAGGATAACTGGAGAGGAGATGGGTGCCACCAGCTAAACATTTCACCAACTGAAGTGTTGCATTGGAATTACTTATATTTTTGTATATCAATGGATCTATATTTCTTCTTCTTCTTCTTCAGCATTCATTCTGAAACTCCCACTGGATCTCTCTTATAGAAGGACAATGGTCCAACTAGATTTCCAGCAGGATGTAGTCCAGAAAATGGAAATACGTTGCATCATCATTTTCTTTGCTCAAAAGGCCCAACACATCCGTCTTTAGTGGGACATACTTAATGCATTTAAGGAACATTAAAAAAAATAATTACCCCTATTACCGTTCTACAAAATAAAATTGATACATTGATTAAGCATGAAAAACAGAACCAATATATTGGCCAATGAACTTGTAAAGTTTACCTAGTAAGCCAATATGTCATCAGTACAAAAGTGTTATAACAATTATAGACCATCAACTGATATGTTGATTCAAAGTTGATTCTTAACAACCATCTCCTTTACCTTCTTTAAATGTTCCTTGTTGTGTGTTCTGTATTTCATCATATCAGCATTTATTATAGCAAATTGTTCTAAGCTTGCTACAAATGGAAAATCTTCTAAACATATTGTACGAGTCTGTGATACTCCAGTTTTTGTAAACTCCTTGACCACAGGTTGGTTAACTTCCTGACCATGACGCAGGTTATAGACGAAAGTGTAAATATGTCTCAGCACTCCAACAACTGAAAATTACAATTAAAAAAGTTGTACAGCTGATACTGATAATATTGTGACAAATTACACAAATATTTCAACATCATGGATTTCAATTTGACAGTTTTTCAAATGGCAGCTTTCAATATGATAGTTTTCAATATGAAAGAGTTTATAAAACCCAATAACTAAAAAGTTGTAGAGATATGAAATGTTTAAAAGATTTTGACAGAACTAGACATTAACTAATTATGTGGAGGTGAGGTTTATTTTCTTGTCATACACCATATATTTCTTAATATAAGCCATTAATGACGTAGTGACGAAGAGTATTTCTTCCTCCGATGCAGGATACTGAGAATACCACTGACAGAGAAACAGGATAGCACTGATGAATACTGATAATTTTCTCAGTAGTCGTAACCTTTGATAACAGTTACCATGTTGTTCCGACAGGCCAACGTTGTGCTTGAACTAGTTATGGGCACGGTGTGGGTGGACGAAACAACAAAGAAACCTGTTGCAAGGGCCAGAGTTGTGCCTTGATGTTGACGTCTGTTTCGGCGGCATTGGACTCGAAACATCATTGAGTCAAATGGGATTTGGAACAGAGGGCGGAGCACTTATGGGAATGCCCCATGTGCTGTGAGGCCAGTTTTCTAATCAAGAATCAGTGATAATCGTTCATCATGGCTGATATTGTTAGTGAATATTTTTATGATTTTGATTCCGCCCGATGATGAAGTAATTCATGGATTTACAGATGGAGTCATTGTTTCCCAGTCGCAGATAGCTGACAATCTGGACAGTAGTTCTATATCGAGCATGACTGAGGAAGAAGATGACAAGATTGTATTTGATAGTACCCCTTCAGGTTACAATAATTTCTGGCTTCACAACTTTTCTGACGTTGTAGGACCAGTAGGTCTAGCAGAGAACTTTAGTGTGGTCAATGTATTTCATTTGTTTTTCACAGACAATATTGTGAATACATTAGTAATTAATGCACCTTGTTGAAAATTTTAAGGTGGATTGTACACCACAACTTCACCAAGAATAGGTGAGTCTCTTATGCTTGTGGGGTTGTTGTTGTTTTTTTTAATTTTTCACCTTCACCATTTCTCTCAAAATACACATCACACATGCTTCAACAAAACTTACATCATTACATTGAGTAATTATTCCTTTATTTTCATTTTTTTATGTTAAAAAATCTCTAAAAACAAAAAAGTTATTGCATTTTCCAAACAACCTTCATAAATAACATGTAAAATCAAAAAAGAATGCAGTAGCAGGGGAAATTTCTAATTTTTATTGAGACTGCTAAAGGTTAATGTCCAAAATGTGACCAAAAATTGGAAACTGGTGTATGACACACAAAAATGATACCAGTAATAATACTGTGGAATCCCATTATTACAAGAATGAAGAGGAAAATGAAATAATTCTAACAGGAAATAACAAACTTCAGCAATGGTAAGAAGCCAGGTCTTTTTCATTTTCCCCACCCTACCGGTACGCACATAAAATACATTAAGGATAATATATTTTGATCTTTCCCGGGAAGCATTGCAAACTTCATAAAATCTGGGACCACCAGGTACCAGAGTGTTCCTAGATATCGGATTCATTACTTTATTCAGTGCCATCTTAGCAATAAGGTTGGCTGCAACGATAGCATCAGCCATTATGGTAAATTAAAAGCGTAGTCAATAAATGAATCTGGTCAACATTTATATTTGCCTTCAAATAGCATGGTGGGATGAAAAGGTGTGAAGATAGTTTTTGTAAGATGACTGGACATAAGAAGATGCGTTTCACTATTGTTTTAAGTGGTATGGCAGATGGGACACATATGCCAACGATAATTTTTTTTCATTACTTTTTTCATACGCAAGACTACCTAAGGGAGGCCAAATTCCCAAGTGGTGTTTTTATAATGAAATATTAAAATTTAAAAAAAAACTTTCGCTACTGCATGTTTTCCTGTGAAGGAATGCAGGGAAGCTTTCTATGGGAAGTGGAAATAAAGGCTGCTTTGCCATTGCAGATACCAAGACATGTACAAGAAATATTTTGATTGTACCTCCGAAAGAATCCTGTCCCAACTGTGGATTGAACCCAGGACCACAAGGGTCTGAGAACAGCATTCTAACCACAAGGCCATGCACTCCGCAAGATGAAAGATTGAATGGATGAAAGTGGCACACTGGAACAGCTAAACAAAGTGTAGAGATAGAGGAAGGGAGCCACTATAATAAAAACCATCTATGCTAGTCTGGAACACACTTCCAGAACATCTCACCGAAAAAGTGTAAAAACTATGCCATGAGATGAGGCTGTCCTGGGGGCCTTACCTCCCTCCTGCAGCCACTAAATGTCTCCCTTAAACATTTAAGGGCAGACTTCAGTAAATTTGAAGGAATACTGTCATCCGATTTATCTGTGACAAAGGGTGGCAATGTCGAAAAAGCTGACATAACCACAATCACTAAATGAGTTAAAGAATCATGGTTGGAGTTTCCATCCAAAATGACCATACGATCTTTCAAAAAGTGTTCCATCAGTAATGTAATGGATGGAACTGAGAGTGACCCAATCTTTGAGAACTATGCTGATGATCCAGTAGACAGTGAGATAGTGACATGATATTCCCATAATGTAAAATGAAATATTTCATGAATAATTCATGAACTATTTCAGAATTCAGACAGCAATGACAACTTTAAAAGATTGGAATAACTTTTCACACCAATAAGTTATTTTCATGTTACCGGTTTTTAAGGGTATTCATTTTTGCAATTTTTTTTAAATAATTATATTATTCTCATATATAAGCAGAAATCTATATATACCGGTAAATAGCAGAAAAAATACAAAATTCTAGCTTAGGGGTAGCCGGGGGCAAGATGACACACAGGGTAAGCAGGTGCAGCTGGTGTTCTACAAGCCCAAGGGTTTTTCAGGTAGCACACATAACTAGATCAGGCGGCAACATTCCATTCCGCCATACAACAACGTTTGATAGGTCATGGAAGAGTCAACTTTCAACAATGCTGAAAATAATTGTTCACTATGTTTGATCGGTTTTTTGGTCAATTTCTGGCACTCTGCCTGCTGCTCTCATTAATATTGTGATTTTTTTTAATGTGTAAACTGAAATATATGTTGCGTTGTTCAGTTCTTAAGCATATTATCTTGTCAGGCTACTTTATTTTGTCATCGGAATTTATGATAGTTTCTAACAATGTGAGTTGGGTAAGACGGGACACATTTATTGGGGCAAGATGGCTCATTCAAAATACATGAAGAAAATGCAGATGTCATGAGAAAGCTGCTGATGCCGATCTAAAGCTGAGAGAGAACGATATATATGGTTATAATGATCATCTAACCTTATAAAGATACCATTATTTAAAACGGAACTTAAGAACTATTTTTTAATCAAATTTTTTTGTTTCAGATTAAAGTGATGAAACTAGGTCAATCATTTATTCTATCTATTCTTAGCATACATTTACACACTGCCAATTTGCTAGACCTATTGTAGTGGCGATCTACCTCAATTTTATAATGGTTTGTATAATTTTTTTACTGCACTATCCTACCCTATAAAATATGGCAAGATGGTCTTCTCATTCTATTGTCTACATGTAGCTGTATGTTTTCAATACCCTCACTAATGTCAGATGAATGGATAAGCTACACACTAATAGCAGTTTGGGCGCAAGTCTAGTTATAAGTCTCCACTGTGACCTTTGTTCTAGTTTTGAGGTATTTCCTAACCTTTGCAGTGTGATTGCTATGCACAGCGCTATTGCATGATTGAATTTTGAATATAATTAGTATTTAAAATTAAGTGATATTTATTGAAAACGATTGTATTAGAATTAGCATTTAGTGTTAGGGGTTAAGGATTAGAATTAGTTTTTAGTATTTATAATTAAGGTAAATTATTAATATATACAATAGCAGGAAGATATAAGGGACATGCGCAGTAGTATACATTAGCAGACGGAAAGAACAGTAGCCATGGCGAGTGTTGTTAATTGTGACCTTACTTTCGTTATAAATTTAAATATGGAGAAGAAAGCTTGTGAGGTAGAATGATATATTATTTATTGAAAACAATTGCATTAGAATTAGCACTTAGGGTTAAGGATAAGAATTAGTTTCTAGTATTTAGAATTAGGGTAAAGTATTAGTATATACAATAGTGGAATATTCATGAAATTCGCTTCTGGAATTTAAAAAAGTGTATCCTGCAGAGAATGCAGAATAAGGTGAGTATTTCATTTTATTCACATTGTTACAGTCTATCAACCCTACTGATTATTGATGTTACAGGGAAATCCATGATGTCAGCTAGTTAAAAATGTAAACGGTATCCATTTATAGCACAGTGGAGACTTATTCTTTACTTCTACCGCAGTTTGGTCTCTTATTGTTAAGTCTAGTTGTCAGAATACACTAAAATGTTAAAATTGTGCCATCTTGCCCCAGCTACCCTATATTAAGAAATATATCATATATTTTCCTATATGTTTCATATAAATTATTTTGATGCTTAATTATTTTTTTAAATTCATAACTTTTTTTCAGGATGGACGTATAGACTTAGTTGAAGTGTCATTGAATGTAATATTCAAGGGATATCCAGCTTATAGTGCTTTGTACTAATAATAATAATTTATAATTATTAATTTATATAATAGGCCTAACTAAACTAGTAGTAATTGTACTATTTTGAAAAAGGCCTACAAATGATATGCATAGCAGCATACTATGCGGCATAGTATAGTCCTACCCACCTGAAAGTACTGAAGAGCTAGTGATAACTGTAAATACTACAATATTGTGAAGGTTTCCTTCCAGCAACATTTCCTTCAGTATTTGAGAAAGTTCTTCTATTACCCACATAATTATTTTATATTTTATAATATTATTTATATTATTCAGGTAGACTCAAGAATGATTTTTTTTTTAGTATTTATTTTTTTGCTCCTCTAAACTAAATTCTAACAAATGGACACATGTCTGCTGCCAAAAATATGTGCATATTGCAGCACTTATCTACGCAGAATACAAAGGTCCACTGTTGCATAGTTAGAGCTTGCTCGTCTTGTCGATATCACAACACTGACAATTAAATCAAAACATCAACTTGATGAATAGCAGTCAAACAGTCAGACTTTTTCCCTTGATATTTAATTGTAAAAATGTGGACTTTTTATCCGGAGTCGCATCGGCGATAATCTCCATAAATTTTGTGTATGATAAAATGTTTTAAAACAATCAAATTCAATTAACGACACGGTTCAAATGAGTACATCATAATAAAAAGTCATTTTTATTTTTATAATAATTTTATTTTGATAATAGTTCGCTCCGATATTATCCTATGTCAAAAAAGGAGAGGAAGGTGGTAAGATTACCTATTTGGCTATGTCTATTGGTACTTACACATCAAAATTTCATCACAGATGTTACCAGAAAACGCCGTTGGTCCTACATCGGGCATGTCCTACGCGCAGACGCCAACAGAATACTCCACCAATCTCTTGAATGGATACCTACAGGTAAAAGAGCAAGAGGTAGACCAAAAGACTCAGAAGAACAGTACTTAGAAAAAGTGAAACAACCAATATCCATACTATTCAAGAACTGCATAGAATAGCTTAGAACAGACAGAATTGGAGAGATCTGCCCTATGCGCTAACTTCAGCGCAAAAGGAAAATGAATGAAATGGTACTTGGTAGGTAACACAAGTAGGATATACTGGCATAATCAGGAGAAAATAATTCGAAAGATAATATATATTTCTAAAAAGCTCAGGAACAATTAAAGGCAAAATGACTCAAAAGATGTTATAATTTACTTCATGGTAGGGCCCCAACTTTGGATTCTCATATACCACCGAAGACGGATGTGTCGGGCCATTGGCGCAAAAAACTGCTGCACAACGCATTTCCATTTGCTGGACCACATCCTGCTAGAAATCTAGTTGGACTATTGTCCTGCTACAAGAGAGATCCGGTGGGAGTTTGAGAATGAACGCTGAAGAAGAAGAAGAAGGATTCTCATATCACATATAAGTTTATCTCTTAACAAAGAAGCACTCTGCCTGCTAAGAGTAGGCCCTACACATAGCTTTACCGAGACACTTTATCAAATATAAACAGCTAGCTTCTGCGAGAAAGGAAATCAACTTCCCTAAACAATTGGAATCAAAGATAATTATCTTAAGATTATAATCAAAGCTTAATACACAAACAAGCTGCCATATGGACATGATTGATACCATAATCACAAGCAATAAATGGTGTTGTTTAATTACAAATTCATTAAAACGCTAGTCCTACAGCTCAATTTAATTGTCGTAAATCCAGTTTGGTTAGATCCCACTACATGAGGACCATAACCGTCTTTTTAGTGCACCCCTGAAATCAGTGGTATCTGGGAAACTGCAGACCTTTTAGGTTGCGATAGTTTCTATACTGCAGATGGTACTACTTCCGAGCAAAAATGTAAGTCAAATCATACACAATTTGGGATGTCCTATTTGCTGATGACTGCCCTAAATGCCAACTCTGATGCTGATCTACAAAGTATAGATAGATTCTCCAAAGCTTGTACCAACTTTGGACTTACTATTAATTAACACAGAGACAACAGAAGTAATGCTACAACCAGCACCTGGCAAAAACTATCTCGAGCCCTGCATAAAGGTAAATGATGTTGCACATAAAATTTGTGAATATATTCACATACCTAGGTTATGCTATCACAAAAAGCCAACGTTGATAATAAATTGTATATAAGGATTTCCAAGGCAAGCAGTACTTTCGGCAATTTGTACGCAAATATGTGGCATAGAAATGGCATTAGCTTACAGACTAAGCTAAAATTTACAGAGCAGTGGTACCTTTAGTCGTGTTATGCGCTAGTGAAACATGGACTGTGTATATATGTTATGTGAGGAAACTCAATCACTTTCACGCAACTTGTCTCAGAAAAGTTATGAACATCAGATGGCAAGACAAAATTCCGGATACGTTATCCCTTGACAGACCTGGTATCCTTAGCATTGACACTATATTTATACAGACATATTCGTTGGGCATGTCATCTGATACGTATGTCAGATCGTCGCCTACCAAAGATACTTCTCTATGGTGAACTGGAGAAGGGTACACGATCTCAATGTGGCCAACAGAAGCGTTACAAGGACTCGTTAAAGATCTCACAGAAAGCCTTCGAAATAGACCAAGATACACGGGAAGAACTTGCAAAAAATATATCTTCTTGGTGCTCTACAGTCAAAAAGGGCGCATCATCTTGTGAAAATAGGAGAAATGCAGCCGCTCAACAGCGGAGAGTAGCTAGAAAGTCACGCATAGACCAAACCCGTCTACAGAGGTCATTTCATGCCCGAACTATCCAAGGACATTTGCGGCTAGAATATGCTTATAAAATACAAGAAATGGGCAACAAGCAAATCCCATGAACATTACTTAGCATACAAGATAGTAAAGATTAATACTAAGAAAATCATCAAATCTGCAAAAATTAAGTCATGTCAAGAATATGGAGAAATACTTAACAAGGATAGAAAAACGCACAAAAGATGTTCTACAAGAATGTACAAAACATGAGAAGTAAAAAAAAACACGAACAAACAGAAATAATCAACGATGAACACGCCAACATACTAAATAGGCCCCAAGAAATCACAGAAAGATGGAAAAATTACTTCTATCGATTGTTAAACTTAAAGGAAGGAGAAGTGATTACAACAATAAATATCATAGAATAAGACCTAGAACAATAATCCTGAAATCAGAAATTGAAGACGCAATTAAACATGCACTAGGCCCTATATAACAAAATACCAGGAATAGACGGCATACCTATAGAACTAATAAAAATGCTAACAGTGACAGATGTAAAGTGGCTACACACACTGTTCAATGTGATATGGAAGACACAAAAGATAATACAAGAGAGAATACAGCAGTGATTGTTCCCATCTGGAAGGGAAAATGCGGTAAGAGGAAGTGCACTAAGTATAGAGGAATATCACTATTAAGCCACATAAGAAAAAACTTTTAGCAAGGTATTATTGTATGTTGCGCATGTTGTAAGAAACGACTAAGGCTGTTATTGGGTGGGGTTGGCTGTCCTATTCTATAGAGGGTTGAAGTGACCCGAGAGCAATGCTGCAGTTGGATGTAATCCTGAAAATGAATGCCATGATTTGGTTTATATCTTTGCTGCAATATCTGCGCCTTTTTCTTCGACTGAGAATACGGCTGCAGCAGCTGTCTAAAAGAATGCTGTGTGATTCATTAGTTTATAAAGCATATACGAAGAGAGGAGAAGCAGAAAGAAGAGCCAAGGGTAGACCTAGAGTACGCTGGATCGACAACATGAAAGAGACATTACACGAACACCAAATACTATTGTCTGAAGCTGCCAGAAAAGCGAGAACAAGAACATTGTATCTCCCTCGACACCCGTAAAGGGTAAAAGAGGAAGGAAAGAAGAAGACAATGCCTAAGAGTCTAGGGTATGTGTAAAATACGCTGTGGTTGCACCAGTGGTTGTAATATGTAAGTAGTCTTTTGGGTTAACCATTGTATGCCTAGTGTCTTCGCTTTTCTCTACTGTTACTCCCAAGTGGGTGTAGGCGTAGATCTTCTACATTTTGCTTTACTTTTTTTTATTCTTTTCGCTGTGCGTGTGTATGGTGTTTCTGGTGGTTCATGGGTCAGTTTGCGCTTCTCTGAAATTTGTTCAATGTAGTCTTCGGTTTTATGTACTTGTTCTACAGGGGTTGTGTGATGTGGTGAGATCTCTAACATGCCTAAAAGTCTGGTCTTGTATTGATCGATACGCTTCACACAGTTTATGGTCTGAACTTTGAACCTGATGAACCTATTCTATACACACAACAGTTACGCAGTCAATAAGCACTAAGTACCCGTGCTCTCTATATCCACCGTCATCAAAACTTTTAGTGGTGCCTACATAGAAAAGGTAGAATTTAGCCACTGCTTCCCGGGGATCTGCGGAAATAGTTATTTAAAAATTTTTTATTTCAGAGGTGTATGTCGTGGTTAAGCTGTTCGCCTTGTGTTTAAGAGGTCACGGGTTCGAATCCGGCTCGTGTTGTCTTGTTTATAAGGTGGATTTTTTCAGAGATCCCTGTGGATTATCATTTGAAGCTACGGGGTTACGTGCTATGAGTGGTACTCTCAGTAGGCGGCGTGCCGCTTCGTTGAGAGGGACGGAGCACATATGTGAAACCGAGTACAGTGAAGTCAGTCTTCTACGACTTTTAAACCCTTTTTTTAAATTCAATGTTGTATTCATAAATAAAAATGAAATATTAAACATTTAGCTGAACGCTGTTTGTTACTTTTCTGTGTGTTAACTTAAAATGTGACGTTTTAAGCACATCCTCAACCTTATACCCTTTCATCATCTGTTATGTATTACTAATGTATGCTGCGCTCTATGTACATTCAGCATAACCTATGGGGGCGATCGCCAGCAAAGCATTAAATCGATGACCTTCCTACTGGACACATGAGATACAACATTACAATACAGCTAATACATCACTTATTATTTTCAAATATCGTGGAGTCTCCTCAAACAATGACGAGAATTTCACTACGTTTCAAAAAAAGATATTTTTTTTCAATCAGCTACCTCGTTGCAATCATCATTAAGTTAATACACATTAATTACATCACCAAATTAATCGAATTATATAATAATACCCAGCCGAAGACGGATGTGTCGGGCAATTGGCGCCACAACTCATTTCCATTATCTGGATTATATCCTGCTGGAAATCTAGAATGGATCATGGTCATGCAACAGAGATCCAGTAGGAGTTTGAGAATGAACGCTGAAGAAGAATATAATAAGACAAAGAGTGTTTTGGGAATTGTTGATCAAACAAATATTTATATAAACCATCACTATGCGAACAGGAAATGACTGGTGGGTGCATAACTCAGGAACTGTCAGTAAACAAATGGTATATAATAATGAACTTCTACAATACAAAACCTAATGGTTAGCGGTAAAACAAGACTTATTAATTATTTGACTATTCATGAAATGTTCATTGGTCGCTATGATTATGTTTTGTGTCAAACTATCAAATACTGTATGTTTCCCGTTCAGAATGTGCAGGGAGGGATTTTGTAGCTGTTAGATAAAGGTCGCATGCTCTTGCTGCCGCCACGTCATGTACAGGGTGAGTTTTTTAATTTACCCTCCGACACAAAAAAAAGTTCTTTCCGGGGATCGAACTTTGGACCTCACTAGTGTGAGACCAACGTTCTAACCTCTCGGATATGCGCCACACCTTTGTGTGAAAAGCAAAATAATTGTCCAGTGAGTACTTTAGAGGTATCTTTCTTCTTCATCGTTCTTCAGTCAGATATCAGGTTACAGCGCTAATAGCTTCAATTTCTTCTTCTTCAGCGTTCATTCTCAATCCCCCGCTGGGTATCTCTTGTAACAGGACAATGGTCCTACTAGATTTCCAGCAGGCTGTAGTCCAGAGAATGGAAATGCGTTGTGTCGCCGTTTTATTTGCGCCAATGACCCGACACATCCGTTCTCGGCGGATAGCTTCAATGAATTGTGTGATTCGCTTGAGGTCATCTATGGAACCCCTCAAGTCTGGAAGCAGTGCCGTTTCAGTAGACCGTATTTTCTCCCTCTCTGCTTGGTAGAGTTGACAGGCATGAAGAATATGTTCTGCAGTCTTTGGGCTCAGTCCACAGTTGCACAGATCTGTCTCCCTTATATTCAGCTTTCGGTACATGTGACTTCTCCGTCTGTTGTGACCAATTCGCAGTCTGAAGATGATGGTTTTTTCTTTGTGTGACATTTGATGGTAGGGTTCATTTGGTTCTGCAGTTTGGTGCATATGCTTCCACTTTTTATATTATTCTGCTTTTAACATCGTCTTACATTCATAGTACGTATTATTACTTTCCATTTGTTCTAGTGATACCCTTTCTGTGATTTCTGAAGACGTTTAGCGGAGTGCAGGAAGCTACTTTTTTGAGTCACTCTTTTGTAGGTCTGCTTAATCTTTGGTTCATTTGATGACTCTAAACGTTTGAACATTGCATACTGTGTAAGGATGTTTTCATTTCTTTTTTCTTCCACTGATGGTGAATCTGGGCATATTTATATTTCTGTGATTTGGGTAGTATTCATACCACCTGTTATAATTCTGAGATTGAGGTTTTGTATCTTAGAGATCTTTTGAGTGTTACTCTTGGCTGCAGTGCCCCAAGCTGACGTTCCATATTCCAAAGTTTGTCTTACGTATCCCGTGTATGCTCTACTTAAAATTTTCCCATTTGCACCCCAATCTGTTCCAGCCAATTTTTTAAGGAGTGCTGTCCTCATTATACCTTTTGTTTGACACTTGTCTATGTGCTGTTTCCATGTTAGTCTTGGGTCAAAAGTGACTCCAATGTATGTGGGTGTCTCATCTTTTTGCAATATTTGACCGTTTATGATAAGTAGGATTTTCTGTGGTTTGGTGGACATGCTGAAGATGGTATATGTAGTTTTTGGACGTTGATAGACATGGCTCATTGGTCTGTCTACTTGGCCAAATTGTCCATAGTTTCCTGTATCCTTATTTTTGTTGTACCTACGTTCTCTTCACTGCACCATATTGCCAGATCGTCTGCGTACATCGCAGCGTTTACTTTACGCGAGAGAATTTGGTCATTATCGTTCATGAATATAAGGAATAAAGTGGGGGATATAACACTTCCCTGGGGTATTGCATGCTTGAGGAGTTTGTTTTTTTCCTGCTGCGCTTCATTTCAAGATTCATTGCTACATTTCAGTTGTGCCGGCAGTATTTTATCCAGCAATACATGCTACTTGTCACTTTGTTTTGTTGTAATTTGAGGCTGAGCCCATCTTTCCACACGCAATCAAGGTGTTTTTTTCATGTCTACCCACACCACTGATGTCTGCTTTTTTCCCTGGAAAGCATCCTCTACTTCCTGTGCAGTGTGACCTGGTCCTCATTCCGACGAAATTCTGATAAAGACGCATATACTGACGCATCCAATATTCGACACGTTGCGCGATGAGAGCCCCTGACCACTCAATATGCGCGCAGCACACTGAGTGGGAGGTGGATGGCCAGTTCATTGCGCGCAAATCACTAGATCGGTATTTTAAGTTATGCCATTTTAAAAGTTTCCGAGATAGTGCAATAGCATATGAAATTAAAAAGTTGGCATGTTGTCACGTGATTTGTCCACTGATTCTTGTATTGTACCGCTATTTGTTCCGTAAAAACCTGTTCACTGATTCTTCTATGGTACCGATAATATTATTTTAAACTTAGATACCTCCACACTATCGTATATCGCAAAACATACGCAGATGGTTTATCATCACCACGTACAACAAAAGATTTATAAATTTAAATTAGGCTCATGCAAATTAAATAGTATGAGGACAGTATCTTTATTTCGATTATATATGTCCCCCCCCCCCTTTTAATCTCTTTCTCTCTCTCTCTCTATATATATATATATATGTGTGTGTGTATATATGTGTGTGTGTGTGGATAATATGTCAGCATCATCCAGTCCCGCAATAACACACAAAAAGTCTGTAAATTGGTGATCGTAAAACTTTAAAATCGTGTGTTCTACTTGCTGGTTACACAGCTCAGCATCGGGTGTCCTATCGGTTGGTGTAGGCTCTCCAAAGTCCTCTATCACCTGTATTATGTACCAGGCTCGGTGTAGGCCACGATACCAGTGGATTATATGACACAGCGAGACCATCACTATTATCTATAATCATCATGAGCCGTATTCGTAAGGGTTGGTTGATCTCAGATTACATCATAGGGCATGCCCTTGCTCGTGTCCAAGCTTTTCTTAGTCTAACATCTTTTCATATCACCAGTCCATTGATCCACGTATGGTAACCCTTGGATACATTCAATACTAATCATGGTCTCATAAGCCGACTGCCACTCCCCATATACCACTAGATAATACATGTCCCAGCTTTCCTTAGTCTCCTACAACTACAACTAGATAAAGCGTGTGGAAAATGGACGGAAGTCAGGGCTCAGGATACAGTGCACGAATTCGCCCAACTACACTCGAAACCACAAGACATAATTATATACACAGATGGCTCCGTTAACAGAAAAACAAATACAAGCGGTTGGGGTTTTGTTGCCTACAGAAACGGAGTGAAATTGGTTGAGAAATCTTCAGCATATTCTACTGTCACATCGAGCATGAGGATGGAGATAGAGGGAGTTACAGCAGCTCTTAATTGGTTGATAACTGATACATCAACACAATCTGTAATACTCACAGACTCTCAAAGCTTGTTGCGTAAGATAGAAAAGTTCATGCTAAGAAAGAAATGGTGGGACTTATTGAACAACTCAGTTGTCCAGAGCATTACATGGATATACTGTCCTGGCCATGCTTGGGTCAGAAGAAACGAGAGAGCCGACTTATTGGCAGGCAATGCGGCGATAGACGGCACAATGCTGAGAAGAGATAAAGCAAACTTAATGAAGGCAGTAATAAATTCATTTCAAGATACAGATGATGTCAATGAGGTTGAGAACGTACACATACAGAGAATGTTAGAAATGGGAGTATCTAGAGGTGAGGGAAGGAAAAGTAATTTTTTGGAAAGTCTCGAAGATCACACAGGCAACACCTAACTGGAACTCTGAGTCTACATACACTGGGATGGCTACTGGAGCGGAGAACTTATGGGAATGTCCCGCGTGCTGTGAAGCCAGTTTCTAATCAAGAATCCTCCAACTACCTTAAAAAGACAGTCGTCCTAATCTTTGCACCATAAACTATAGGCGGTTATTCTTCCTACATGGAACACACAGGTGACATCGGGTATAATTAGTATATGTTGTAAGTACGTAAGACGAAGGATGGGATGTGGTGGGATGATGACAGGAGCCGCACCATCATACCCTCCCTTCGACTTTATCTATAGACCACAGACGAGTGGAGGTGACAGATAATTACAGGAGTGTAGCAGCACAGGGCGGTCAGATTACAGTCTAGTAGAGCGCGCCACCATACATGAGATAGGGGATGTTGATGGGTTTTCAACATAGCGATATCGTTACTATTATATATCATCATCATCATCATGAGCCTCTCCGCATTGAAGGTTAGTTGATCTAAGATTACAGCCCATTGCACATCGTTGTACATATGATACACTAATATAAGAACAGAAACCTTTTGGTTTCATATTACTGGCACTTCCTAATACCCTTAAAAGGACAGCAGTCCTATTCTATACAAGGATGATGGTCGTCCTGTTGTGACACGGTTGTAAGTTTTTAGGTACAGACAGGTAACGGCATTTCATGAATACGTGTTCAGACACGATTGTTATCGTGTATTTGATATGTATGACCAACCCAGATTACATCCTTCTTCGTCATATCGACGAATATATATGAGTTATGAAACATGATCAGACCTGCCTGCGGCCTGTCAGAGTGATATCATAACGCAGTGGTACGCAGGCTAGACCGCTGTGTAGGTACGACTTCTTCTTCTTCTTTAGTTCACTTGAAACATGTCTATATCTGTAATTCTGTCTCCTGAATAAAACTCATTGTCTTTTGTAGTTCACACAGTGGCCCATAGAGCTTTGATTCCAGTGTTGTTGCCTCTCGCCAATATGTCTGTCTCAGCGTTTCATAATCAGAACACTCTTGAAATATATGTTTCCACTCAATCACCAATTGAAGGAAAGATTCCAAAATCTAGCAATGGGACGACTAAAAAGAAGCAGCTTTATCCACCAAGCTAAACGACTCCGTAGACAACTACAGACCTACCTGAAGTTGACAGCCACCGTAAGGTCACAACAAACCCCTTGGATTATGTAATACCAATATACATTCAGACCCACGTGAAAGGAGTACTAAGAGGGGACGAACAGAAAAGTGTGCAGCGAAGGATAGTCACCCTCAGTTTCCTGGACGAGGAATATCCACAAGACATATTGGTCAGAGTATACACAGATGGGTCAGCAGAATACATTGAGAAACGGAGGTGCATGTGTATATAAAGAATATCCACACAAGCCTACAGATACAATCAGAACACCAACAAGGAAATTGTGCAATAATTACGGTGCAGAAATCCAGGAAATTAGGGTGGCAACTGAAAAACTGCTGAACAACCCTGGCCCACAGCCCATGGTATTCCTTACAGATGCACGGTCAGTGCTTCCAGCTCTTAACTCTGGAAAACTAACAGATTTACAAAACCTACTTAATCAACTGTCTTACCAGTATAGGGTAACCATGCAGTGGATACCCTCTCACTGAGGAATACCACGAAATGAAAAGGCAGACCAACTGACTAAGGAAGGTGCTGCCGAAGACCAACCAGATGTACCAATCACCTACCATAAGAAAAGGCAGATGATCAAGTCAATAAGAAAGCCACAAACACCGCCACAGCTACAAACATGACTATCACATTATGAACAAATCAGAACAAGTTGTAGTTCTATGCCTCAGAACGGGACACTACCGACTTTATCCAGTCCGGTCGCTGATGATTGCCACGAATTGTGGGTACAATGATTATAGTCCAACCCCCATTTTCTTTATTATTTCTCTTTAACACCTACCTACGTATTTTGTGGTTAATTGATATAAATATTATATCAATAAATAATCAATAATTAATTGGAATATTCATTTGTTAGGTTTACTTATGTTTTACATAACTATTCCCAAGTAACATACCAACTGTCACCACTACTTCTTCACCCCAAGATCGAGATGGAAGTTAAGAGACAAATGATCTACAGTATATTCCTACCAACACTATGTTTTACGTATGAAAATAAGCATTGGGGTCTTTGTTACCTCTAATATTTTATGGTAGTGTATCCTGATATAACCTAATTGGACTTTGTCCGCTGGTTGAAAGGGGCACGTCTCTCCAAAAGAGAGCATCACGAAAAGTTGCCCGTACAAGCATATAACCAAATGAGATCACGGTACAAAGCCAGAGGAAGACCACGGAAAAGATGAATAGAAAACATCAGGGACATCCTGTACAGACACGGTCATAGCACAGACGAGGCCACATATCTGACTTTAGAACGCAAGCTCGAGCTCCAATCACCTCTACGCTTAACGGCAAGAGTGGATCACAAACCACCTGGGGAAAGACAATAGACCATTTTATACCTTGCAGCATCAGGGGTAGAAGAGTTATCTGGAGATAGTTTTTTTTTGTGTGTTTCATATATGTTTGCTTTTTCGTTGACTGTAATCAATCGCTTGCCCCTGGCTTTGTATCCACCATGTCTGTATAGTAGGGTCTAATATTTTTTGAGAGGCACTGTCTGATGGTAGTCTTGAAGCATGCGAATACCACTTAATCTGTTGTCTTCGGATGTAATCCAGAATTGGCCTTGTATTTGCTAGTCTTCTGATGTTTTCGTTCCTGATTCTGTCTCTTATTGTTATTCCGGGGATTCTACGTAGACAAGTCATTTCTGTTGTAACAAGTTTTCTTTTGAATTCTGTTGTTAGTGTCCACGTTTGACATTGGTAGCATAGTGATGGTATGATGATCGTTTTATATAGTAGGCCAACAGTTTTGTGTTCATGCTCACATACAATTAATAAATGACAAACATAAACTGATAATATAGACAAGGGAAGTAATCACACTGGTAGGCACTAATTAGCGCAACAGGGGTTGGAATGCGATCATAGTACCAAATTATGTACCAATTTGTTCTCTACCCTTTATATGAAATGTGCAGAATGCATCATTAACAAGTGTATTAGAAGGATTTCATTTGTTTGTCTGTGTCCAACTCTCACAACATTATGTTGTCCGTTGGTTGAATGGGGTACGCCTCTCCAAATGAGAGGAATACACATTAACTACCTACCCAGGTTACTGGTGTGAAACGTACTTTGTTTTTTT
This sequence comes from Meghimatium bilineatum, assembly GCA_034231615.1. Classification (NCBI taxonomy): domain Eukaryota; kingdom Metazoa; phylum Mollusca; class Gastropoda; order Stylommatophora; family Philomycidae; genus Meghimatium; species Meghimatium bilineatum. Next base: position 31,357,769 of record CM067313.1, on the reverse strand, counting down.
TTTAGTCTCTGAAATATGTAAAGTGTGGAATTGGAAAACAAAACAGCAGCAAGAACTGAATTGCATGGATAAAACAAAACAATTTATTAAGAAAATGGGATATTTAATCTACATGCTAAAATGTGATTGAACATGAAAATGAATGTTTTCTGTTATTTAACAAGGATGATCACGATGATATGAAATGTTACAGAAGTTGTGATACATAAAAACATGAAAATTACGTTGTTTATTTCAACATCAATATCATTCTGGGTACCAGAATTTGGTGCTCTGGTAATGCCAAGGTTCTTTCTGGTCACCTTGTCCTTTATGACTTTTGAAATATATTGTGTTCTGTTAGTTTAATAGTAGAGTGATATTTAATCTGTAGTACATGTAACGAAGGAACTTCAAGAAGTATGCAGAATGTCTTTAATGTTGCTAACATTTAGCATATTCTCTACAGGGCATTGCGTTCTTGTTTGGAACCATTGTCTCCCTGCTTGTTTTAGGATCAATCTAAATATTATGTCAATAATTAATCAAAAATTAAGTTTAAAGTATTTTAGGTTTAGGGTTAGTTATGTAAAACATAACTAACCCTAAATAAATTTAAATTAACAACTGATAAACATAAACTGATAAACACAGCCAAGGGAAATAATGAGATAGGGGACACATATTCCAAACAAGAACCTGGCATTGTTACATTGTTGAATATTTAGGTGCCATTAATACATTCAATCATATCGCCAGTACAGTGTGGACAATTAGATTTTAGGGCCTAATATTTACTTCATTGAACATTATGTATCTGGAAACAGATCTGAACACTGTTCTGAGAACTAACAAGCAAGACTCAATGAGGTTGTGGATAATAAAATGTGCCTAGTCAAAGCAGCAATCCATAGAAAATGCGCTGAAGGGAGTAGCATTAAATTTCTCTTACAGACAGGTTATCACTTTTTTTTTACATAATAGAAAAATCATAAAATTACAGCAACTCCATGCAACATATTTTGGCTAGATTTCTCTTATAATAAATTATACAAACATTGGGGGTGGGGGCATAAAGTATGTAAACATTATTTGTAAAGAAAAGCCAACAAAACAAATTCATTATCACCAGCCAAATGAAAAGAACAGAACAAAAAGATTATAGATTGTGTTTCGCATGCATATACCACACAATTTTACTGGGTCAAAGGAATTGAGCGTACATACCTCTGGATCAGCGAACAACCAACAGCTTTAGAAGTTGTACCACTAAATTCAATGTATTATTCTGTATATCACAGAACTAGTCTTCAACATTTTAATAAATCCAAGCTTAAATATTGATACCTGTTTAAAATGCCAAATAAACTATAGAAATTGTTGACACATGTTAAATATTAACTATATTATTTCCACAATATCTAAATGTAATTCGACGGATGCTGTTTCATAAGTTTACATTTGGGTTTTCATCACAACTCTGGAATAGTTTAATCACAAATTTGATTAGGATTTGTTTCTTTCAGAAATATTATTTTATGAACAGGAAACAAAACACTGGCACATAGATCCTATTTTGCAAAATAATATATTGAAAAATCTAGAATAAAAAACTGTGTTAACCAAAACCTGAGTGCAAAAGTAAATGCAAAAAAGTATGTTTGAATATCTCAATCATAAAGATCTCATACCAAATATCCAGAATGTCAGATATAATGACCCGCTGACAACGGATGTGTTGGGTCATTGGTGCAAATAAAACGGCGACACAACGCATTTCCATTCTCTGGACTACATCCTGCTGGAAATCTAGTAGGACCATGGTCCTGCTACAAAGGAGATCCAGCGGAAGTTTGAGAATGAACTCTGAAGAAAAAGAAGATATAATGAGAACATACTGGGGTACGAAGAAGTGTGTATGTTATGCTATGAATGAGCTTGTTTGAGTTTATACTGAATAATGTCTGGAATGTTGATTGTTTGTCTTATTTCTAGGCTGATGTAGTATTTGAAATCTTGCTCCCTTGTTTATCCTTGGAAACTACTTATTTCATATATTTATGTTTATACTACCTATTGTATATCTGCAAAGATAGTCCTTACTTGGAAAGTGGATAGAAAAATAACACTCAAGAACATCAGAGATGTGTATGATTAAAAGTTAACTCTGTGACATATCTTTGACATGGAATGATGTGTTACATATGACACTGGATAGAGGAACTGTGACAAATCTTTGACATGGAACAATGTGTTACATATGACATGGGATAGAGGAACTGTGACATATCTTTGATGTTGAACAATGTGTTATAGATGACATGGGATAGAAGAAATGTGACATATCTTTGACATGAAACAATGTGTTACATATGACACGGGATAGAGGAACTGTGACATATCTTTGACATGGAACAATGTGTTACATATGACACGGGATAGAGGAACTGTGACATATCTTTGATGTTGAACAATGTGTTATAGATGACATGGGATAGAAGAAATGTGACATATCTTTGACATGAAACAATGTGTTACATATGACACGGGATAGAGGAACTGTGACATATCTTTGACATGGAACAATGTGTTACATATGACACGGGATAGAGGAACTGTGACATATCTTTGACATGGAACAATGTGTTACAGATGACATAGGATAGAGGAACTTGGAAAATATGTATTGAAACTTCATATGTCACTGGAACAGGATGTAGTAATTCTGGTAAATTACTCACCATATGAAAATATTGCATATCATAAATATTTGCAACCCACATAATAGTCTAATGATTTTGTCCCTTCACTCACTTTCTCATGAGGCAATGTTTAAAATGGCACCCTTTTTCTGGCATTTATGTTGCAAACTGGAGTTGCTAGTTGGAATTGCTATACCACAACAATTAGTTATCTGTATTCACAATTTATTTGTAGATACTAATGCTATATTCCTATATAATCTTGTTGCTACAAATATTCTGCGACATTTAGTCTTTTGTTTCTTTTTCCGCCATTACTTTATATGACTTGAACTTAATATATTATTTGAAATCTGTTCCTCGTAGTGATTTTAACTAATGTATCTCTATAAGATAGGCCTATAATATACCCACCTGAGCAAGAAAAGCAGGGGAAGACCAGGAGAGAAAGTGCTGGATGCTTAGAATCATGACATGAAGAAACTTCAGTATTATGATTTGCAGTACTCAGAACAGAAAGTTGTTGATAGTTGTGCTAACAAATACAACCATAGACTGTAGGAATTAATTAAATAACCATAAAAATTTTCTTTAATAAGAGATATACAAAATATAGCGCTAAATGAGGAATGAGCAATTATATAATGAAAACAATACCGGTAACTCGTAAAGCAGAAAGATTACAGAACTAACTAATGAATATGTAACTGATAACTCAGGAAGATTACAGAACTAATGAAAATGTATAATTCAGAAAGGTTATAGAACTAAATAATGGAGAAATAACTGATAACTCAGAACGATTACAGAACTAACAAGTGAAGAGATAACTGAGAAAGATTACAGAACTAACTAGTGAAGATATAACTGATAACTGAGAAAAATTACGGAACTAATTAGTGAAGAGATAGCTCATAACTAACACACGAAATCGATGCCTTTGATGGATTAACAAAAGCTCCAGAATTACTGCACCATTCTCCTATGCGATCAAGCTCCCTCTGCAAATTTCTGGCATTTCTTTCTCTATCTCTGCCCTGCCTATATACCAAGATGTCCTCAGCATAAGACATGATTCTCCCTGGTCCTGCAATCTGACAGCTTGTAATTTGAACTGTATACACATTGAATAGTACTGGGGCATCGATAACATGGTTTTCCCTAAACAATCACATAGTGAACACGTCCATGCCATCGGTTACTTTGAGAGGGGATGTCCTCGAGAGAACCAGCACAATGAAGTACTTGGGAGTCATGTTGGACTGAAGTCTGAGTTTCAAAGATCATGCTGACCACATAATTGTAAAGGCTTATAAAGGTCTTGCGGCGATGAAAGTTATGGCTGCTGCTCAATGCGAACAGAGACTGCTATTTCTGCTCTATCAGGGATTGGTGGTGGCGGTGGTAGAGTACGCACTGGCAATTCTGACACTGAGTCAAACTCAAACAGAAAGATTGGATAGAATCCAAAATGAAGCAATGCGAATAATTTTGGGGTGCACGAGAGATACGTCGGCTCGGGCTATGCGATACCTACTTGATTGCCCAACTGCGGAGCAAAGAATACAAATGTGCAGGGCGCGGAACTACCTAAAAATCACCGATGATAAAGAGCACCCTCTACACCCAGAAATTATCAAAGTGAAAGGAACTCGACTAAAGAGAAGAAAGTCGTGGATGGGGCCCGCAGAGGACGTTATACAGAGTGTCTGCAGATTGGAGGATGTACTACCTGGTGCCGAATGGAGTCTGGCACCCTCGGATTACCCAACAGCCTTCGAAGGAGTAATAACACTCAATAGAGAGTGCAGGGAATGGTGTCCGACAGTGGTCGAGTTGGAGGTGCTCGCTCTGATCAGTGAGAATTTCAGGGAAGGTGATATAATTATATATACAGATGGGTCGGTTGAGAGACACATCAGGAGTTCCTAGGCTTTCACGGCTCAAAGGTGGGGGGGAGACTATCAGAGAGGAAAGTGGTGCATTCGTTCAGACGACAAGCAGCTTGACAATGGAGATTCTGGCAGTGACCAAAGCTTTGCAATGGGTCTGCTCACAGACTGTCTGCGAGCATGCCTGTATCCTCAGTGACTCCATGAACATGATTGTGAAAGTTCAGACGGGGTACGTTCGAGAACAGTGCCTGGATGCAGTTAATAATTCCTGTGTGCGTACAGTGACTTTTATTTTTGTGCCGGGACACGCGGGAGTCCGGGGTAATGAAAGAGCAGATAGGTTGGCCGCCCACGCTGCTACTACGGCTGTTGGTGGAGCGATGGATCGGGCAGACATTTTGAATGCCCTACGTGAAAACGCACGAACAAATGACTGTACAAGTGACGATGACTCTTGTTCCATGATTAGAATAAAGGAACTTGGTTTGAAATGTGGTGTCGCTAGAAAGGAGAGTTTTCGTGGGCGAAAAAGAATGATGGTCAATCAACAACGTACTGGGACTGTCAGTCAACGTGTAATGGCGGATACACTAAAGGAAAGATCTGAGCACCTATGGACTTGTCCGGAGTGCAATGACGATGATCCAACGACTAACTAACTAACTAACACACGAAAGTTACAGAACTGATAAAGTAACTCAGGAAAGTTACAGGGATAGCTATGGATGGATGACAGAAATAAGTCATCATGAAGAGATGTCTCCTTTATATTTCAATACAAGATTTTAAAGGTAAATGAACAGATTATAATACAAAATGTCCCATCATCATCATGTGCAATTCCAGCTTGTGCAGAATATCAATGAGTTTCACAAATATCTGATCTGAGTACTGATTATCCGTTGTAATATTTATATTTTTTGGATTTAATGAATCTGTGCCATCCATTACTGATTTTGCCAACTGTTAGACAGAGGAATCCCGTTATAATGGTCCGGACTGACAAAATATGTATGCAAAAATTTAAACATAAATTTGTTATATACAGTACAAACAATATAGAATAAATATAATTTGGGATTTTGAAAAGTCATTATATAGAGAAATTTGTTATAACAGAATGTGCTATAGAGGGATTCCACTGTACTGTGCTACAAACATATTTTGCTCATGATAGCCAGACACATTGTTATTTTTTTATGACTTACATCATGAACTTCCTTTATATATTGACCTTTCCAGTACTTTATCATTGTTTTTTTTGTTGGAGGGAGGGGTTTACAGTCTTCTTCTGTATAATCACGTCATTGTTGCCTTCGAGAATTTTGCTGTTTCTCTGAATGCTTACACACAAAAGTCAATGAAGAAGAAACAAGAATAATGTTGACCACCACCTTCACAACTACACTACTGACCTAACTGTAATTAAAAACATCACCATGGTAAAATAAAAAATCAATTTCACAGAAAACAACATTATTTTGTGGCATGCCAAATTTCCAGGTTTATTAATAATGTTTGCTGGATGTAAACATTTATTTTCAGCTTTTGTCACTAGGACAAAATTCCATATTATGCAGTTCCAGATGGATGCCCTATTGTTATACAACATTTGGTTATGTTTAATGTGTTTAGATAACTCCAGATTGGGAGTTTACAGATGTGATCACTTGCTCGTGACTTTCTTCCATGTGAAACACTAGCAAACGTGTTTAAATCTATTGAATTATACTTTTAGCCATCCTCTTCATCTCTGCTCATGAGGTTCTGCCTCTTTTATATTCTCACTCTTCGTGTATCCTGTAGGTTACAGACAAGAGCATGTTTGGTTGTGCTGCATTGTTATTTCCTAAAGGTGCTTCCATTTGATTATCACTTTCTTCAATCTGCTGTATTGTTTCCACAAGTCTGCATTTATCAATTTGATCAATATTCACTCTTATTTGTGGTGTGTTTGTTGAATGAGAGACTTCTATCACAGGTTATCCAAAGATATTTAAGACCTCTGTTCTCTTTCAATGAATGAGCCCATGCAACTGACAGTGTGTCATTGATTAGATTATTATTCAAGGAGTACCGGATGATCTTTGTTTTTAAGGGATTGATAACAGCATTGTATGTTCTGCACCACATTGACCTAGTCCACTCTGTACACTGTCAGTGATATCTGTTCTGTTCCTGCCCATGTTGTACAGTAGGATATCGTCAGCACATGTTAGAACTCTACAATTGCTGGGGATTTGCAATTGAGCAATTCTCAATGTATACACATTAAACAACACTGGGGACAGAGGAGATCCTTGTGGCAGACCAGGTGCTATTGTTATGATCTCAGACATTCAGGATCAATACCTCAGAGTGACTTTTCTACAGATTAACACATTCACTATCCAGCATATGATCCAGTGATGGATATCGTGTTCCCTTAGCATGTCAACAAGATGGATGTAACTAACTCTATTGTACACATCTTCTAGGTCTATTGCTGCGACTACAGTTTCCTCTTTATTCTGAAAACCTTCATAAACTTCATATGTAAGAAATGATGTGTTTGTGACTGTATCTCTTCTGGGTCTGTATGCACCTAGGTTATTTGGAAGATCACCTTTGATCTCTAGTTCCCTGGTTTATGCATCTAGTGATAATTTTCTCAAAATCTTACCATACACATTCTGAAGTGTGATGATGTGATACATTTTTGTCAGCATCATCTTTGCCTGGTTTTGGCATGGGTATAAGATATCTATGTAGCCAGCCACTCTTCTGGTACCACTCCTGTTTTCAGATTCACATTATAATCGTCTGTCATCTTAGCTAGCATATTCTCTTCAACGTCCTTGAGTAAGCTGTACCAGATTCCATTCAGGCCTGGAGTGCTATCAGATGTATTCTTAATCACCATCATCATCAGGTGCCATGCCGGGTGGCGTAGGCGGTCATGGCTCTCCACAGCTCTCTGTCCACAGTATCATGTATCAAAGTCGTTGTTGTTTCTTTGCCGTGCCAGGTCGTCAAACTGTCTAACATTTTCTCACATTGTCACCCTCTGTCTCTGGTGCCCTCAATCCTGCCTGTTGTGACTATGTTCTCCAAACCTGCCTGTCTCATAAAGTGGCCAAAAAAAGAAGATTGCCTTTTTCTTATATTGTTGATCAAGGTCCGTTTCGCATTTAACTCTTTTAACACCTCTACATTAGTTTTTCTGGCAGTCCATGGTATTCTCAGTATTCTTCTGTAGAACCACATCTCTGTTGTCTCCAATCTCCCACTTTCCAGTTTGTTTATTGTCCAAGACTCGCACCCATATGTTAGTATAGGGGTTATATAGCACTACAGAACTCTCTTTCTCACCTCTAATGACAAGGTCATATTACACAGTATATTTTTCATTTTTCTGAATGTTGTTTTTGCCTGTCCTATTCTGCATCTCATTTCTTTTGAACTTCTTCCATCTGCTGTAATAATTGTACCTAGATATTTGAATTGGTGGACCTGTTTTAATACTATATCATTCACTATGATCTTGCAAGGTGTGTTATTTTCTTGTATAGCAAAGGCTAAAAGAGTGATCAGTGTTATCAAGATTATAGTGACCTTCGACAAGCAGCAGTGGGTACTGTTTCTGCAAGTGATGGTGTTATCTGTCATAGATTATGGCCTCTGCCTACTAATACTGTCACAGACACAAGTCGATAGATTGGAAAAAGTTAAAAACGAGGCAATGAGAGTGGTACTGGGGTGTACTAGGGATACACAGATCTTAGCAATGAGATTTCTGCTTGATCTCCCCAGCATTAGAGTGCAACAGGTAGTGTAGGTTAGATCGTACCTTAAAGTAACAGAATACAACCACCACCCATTACACCAACGTCTAGAAGAGTCAAAGGGAAAATGAATCAAACGTGGAAGATCATGTATAAAGCGTGTCAAAAATGGACTGGTATAAGGACCCAGGTTACAGTGCACGAGCTCACCCTGCTACACTCAAAACCACAAGACATAATTATATACACAGATGGCTCAGTTAACAGAAATACAAATAAAAGTGGTTGGGGTTTTTTTGCCTACAGAAACAGCAGTGTGAAGGTGGTTGAGAAATCTTCAGCACTCTCTACTGTCACATCGAGCAAGAGGATGGAGACAGAGAGAGTTACAGCAGTACTTAATTGGTTGATAACTGATACATCAACACACTCTGTAATACTCATAGAGTATGTTGCACAAGATAGAAAAGTGCATGAGAAAGGAATGGTTTGACTTATTGAATAATAACTCAAGTGTCCAGAGCATTACATGGATATACTGTCCTGGTCATGCCTGGGTCAGAGGAAACAAGAGAGGCGATTCTCTTATTAGCAGTTTTTTTTAAAGACCCAAAGTTTGTCAAAACAACACCTGACTGGGAGTCTACATGCACTTGGGATAGCTGATGGAAAGGAAAGCAGAGCCCTTATGGGAGTGCTTCACATGCTGTGATGTTAGTTTCTAATCAAAGATCAAACCAATCTTCCCTCAAATTTGTCCTGCGTATGCAAATAAGATGTGACATTTAGCAGCTCTAAAACTAAATGTACAAATAACACTTAAGGTGGCATATGAAAACTTTTTCACATTCTGCAGTATGATTTTAATTTATGTACCGAGTGTTAAATTCTGTACATGGGACTATATTATGACAAAGTGCACTGCAGATATTTGGTGTACACATCATCTGCCGTCTCAAGTTTGTTTTAATGTGCACTCTTGGCCACATTTCTTTCAGAGCTACAATGCGGTATAGATTTGATATTTCTGCTACAAAATCTTAGCAATATTTCCTTATAGACAAATCTGTTAAATATATAATCTCTTCATGTGACATTCTCATTTCAGAATGTCGTCTTCTTTATGGATGCTCTGAATAACTCATGATTCTTGGCGAGTTGGTCTGTTGCAGCCAAAGACATTATAAACACACTAAGAAAACATCAGGAGTTTATATTCCACCTCTTGCAGCAACATGGATTATTCCTTTAAATGATGTATGTCAACATTCACACCTGCAATCATCTGCATAATTTTGTATACATATAAACTTGTACACATTTATTTATTTTGTACAGAATTTCAGCATCATCCCAGTAGTCGCACCATGGATCTTCACAGCACTCTATTTCAAGTATCTTTTATCAACATTGTACTTGACTCTTTGCCCCACCCTAATATCAGACTATCTATTTTATCATGTTGTCGTTCTCTATCTCTCTTGCCTTCTATTTTGCCTGCTATCTTCTCACTATGTTCACCAGACCTCTCTCAGATAGAATGTACTCAGGTTATTTATGACTATATTACCCTTAGTATTGTTCTTTATACAGAATATTGGCAGAATTTTGGGTTAAAATACAGGGATTGATTTTTAATGAAATATAGAAACATCTTTTTGGAAGTTGTAGGTATGATTTTGTAGTTTTCATGTTAAAAGATACATTTTTAATTGCATGAACAAATGTATGATTATCACTAACTGAAATACTGGTTCTTTGGATGGAAACTTTGTAGCTAAACTTTGAGAATTGCAAAATCTAGATACATAGAAAATCATGGTTGTCATTATTACAAATACATAAACAGTCATTAATAAGTTATATAAATAAAATAAATGGAAATTTAAAAACATGATTTCACAGTGGGTTTTATTTATTGGAATCAAAAATGTGAAAGTTGGCTACCATTTTGTACATGACTTCTCAGCATTTCATTTTATAATTTACTAATAATTTCTTTTAATGATCACCAGATGGCAGTAGACAAAATGGGAACATCTTTCATTCAGCTGACACTTCTGTGCCTCTCAACTTGAGTCAACAAGTTTTCTTAATTTGGCCAATCAGCACCTCTAAAAAAGATGCAATGTTAGCCCAAGACATCCAATTCAGTAGTCACTACGACCATGAAGTGGTTACTAAGATATATCATAATTAACTTGTACCACACCAAATCACCTGCATGCCAGATTCTTTTATGACCATTGTGTAAATTTATTTAGAATGACTGACTCATGTGTACGTGTCCGATCTCCTAGGCTTATTAAATTATTTGGTTATTTAATAACAAAACTAACATACTTGTAATACCATCTGTTAAAATTAAATAAAACACTTTAATATCGTCTGTTAAAATTAAATAAAACAGATGTCACCATCCCGATAAAATTTTGATTAGGTCTATGAATTTTTCCTTCACAAATGTGATGTATTTTCAATGCACAATATCTACTGCAATCTAGGCCTAATCTTTCCAATGTTACTTCATAATGAAACTACCGCTGTGTTCATATCTTCTTAGAACAAATTTAAACGTTTCTTGAATCTGCCATCTGCTTTGCAAACGATCTTGCAGAGAACAGAAGCTATATTTATTAGCACTATTGCTGCTCGTTTTTTCAAAGAAAAAATCCTGAAATTTAAACGGAATACACCCGGAAGTGAGTGTTTATTTGTGCAGATTGCGTAGTGCAAGTTAAATCAGGGACTGCAGTTTTATGAGTATAGTTTATGTTTATAGTATAAGATGTGCAAGTTTATTACTAAAACTTTCAACAATAATTTATCAATCTTCTACTCAAATATTTCATGAAAAAATTGGACGAAAACCTTATAAGAATTAAGACTGTATACAGTTTGAAAGTATTTTACCATGGCCAAATAGTACAAATAAATACTCATTGACAAATGTATATAGTACTAGTCTTGATAATAAGGAATGTTACATTTATGATGGCAAATTGAGATAAATTCTGACCATTTAATGAGATCTTTTTATAATCAAAGTTTCTTTCAAGCATATAATCTGAAACATTCCACAACACACACAATTCATGAAATCTCGAACATGTGAAGAAGTTTAAAATATTGAACTGATATTTTAATTCTTTTGTGATTGCTCTCAAACTCCAGCCAAAGTAGCTGAATGAAGTCATGAGAACGGACTGTGTTGTGTCATGGTCTACAGCTTGGCTGCGACACATCTGACCATAGCAGGGCCTGATCTAATTAATAGTGATTTTTGGCTTTCCTGACACATTCTACCTCAGCAGAGCCTGATCTAAGTAATAACTTTATGGCATATCTTAGTGACAATTTTATACAACATAAATACTGCAATTTGAACTTTTTAAAAACATAAATAAAAAAAAGACATTGCTTGTTGGTTAAAAAAATCTACTTTACTGAAAGACACATAAGTGTTGTGTCCCTCTCTTAGTAAACTAATTGATAGACACATAAGTGTTGTGTCCCTCTCTTAATAAACTAACTGATAGACACATAAGTGTTGTGTCCCTCTCTTAATAAACTAACTGATAGACACATAAGTGTTGTGTTTCTCTCTTAGTAAACTAACTGATAGACACATAAGTGTTGTGTTTTTCTCTTAGTAAACTAACTGATAGACACATAAGTGTTGTGTTTCTCTCTTAGTAAACTAACTGATAGACACATAAGTGTTGTGTTTCTCTCTTAGTAAACTAATTGATAGACACATAAGTGTTGTGTTTCTCTCTTAGTAAACTAACTGATAGACACATAAGTGTTGTGTTTCTCTCTTAGTAAACTAACTGATAGACACATAAGTGTTGTGTTTCTCTCTTAGTAAACTAACTGATAGACACATAAGTGTTGTGTTTCTCTCTTAGTAAACTAACTGATAGACACATAAGTGTTGTGTTTCTCTCTTAGTAAACTAACTGATAGACACATAAGTGTTGTGTTTCTCTCTTAGTAAACTAATTGATAGACACATAAGTGTTATGTTTCTCTCTTAGTAAACTAACTGATAGACACATAAGTGTTGTGTTTCTCTCTTAGTAAACTAATTGATAGACACATAAGTGTTATGTTTCTCTCTTAGTAAACTAACTGATAGACACATAAGTGTTGTGTTTCTCTCTTAGTAAACTAACTGATAGACACATAAGTGTTGTGTTTCTCTCTTAGTAAACTAACTGATAGACACATAAGTGTTGTGTTTCTCTCTTAGTAAACTAACTGATAGACACATAAGTGTTGTGTTTCTCTCTTAGTAAACTAACTGATAGACACATAAGTGTTGTGTTTCTCTCTTAGTAAACTAATTGATAGACACATAAGTGTTGTGTTTCTCTCTTAATAAACTAACTGATAGACACATAAGTGTTGTGTTTCTCTCTTAGTAAACTAATTGATAGACACATAAGTGTTGTGTTTCTCTCTTAGTAAACTAATTGATAGACACATTAAGTGTTGTGTTTCTCTCTTAGTAAACTAACTGATAGACACATAAGTGTTGTGTTTCTCTCTTAATAAACTAACTGATAGACACATAAGTGTTGTGTTTCTCTCTTAATAAACTAACTGATAGACACATAAGTGTTGTGTTTCTCTCTGAGTAAACTAACTGATAGACACATAAGTGTTGTGTTTCTCTCTTAATAAACTAACTGATAGACACATAAGTGTTGTGTTTCTCTCTTAGTAAACTAATTGATAGACACATAAGTGTTGAGTCTCTTAGTAGACTGTGAAGGTTTTCTATGATCATGATTCTTATGGCTCAGTATTTCCACAAATTCTTGCCGATAAATTGTAGAAGCTTTCATTCATATTGCAATTAATCTAATGTTCAGGCTATTGGTGTTATAAAAATAAAGCTTGTCTGCCAGTACTTGTGTTTCCACATCATCATTATCATCATCAAGTGCAGTCTCTGCAATGAAAGTTGGCTGTAACAGACCTCCAACATCCCTTCTCTCTTGTTTTGGTGGTGCATTCTGCTAGACTGTAACCTGTCCATCGTGTAATGTTACTCTCCCACTTGTATCTCTGCCTACCTCTTGCCCAAATCCCTTCAACTTTATCCTTAAGTAAGTCTTCAACAAATGTGTCATGTCTTTTAATGTGTCCAAAATATTTTATTTACTTGATCTTTATTTTCTTTAATAATTCTTTCTTCATATTACGTATAGTTATAACCTCTTTGCTTTCTTCTCTATCCATGATATTCTCCCAATTCTTCAATATGTATCCACATCTCAAAGGCATCAATTCTGTCTTCTAATTGTTTGTTTATTGTCCATGTTTCAGAGCTATACATTAATATTAAATAGATGTAGTATTTCATAATTCTCATTTTTAGCTTGTTTGTAATTTATTTAGGTGTTAATATTTTCCTCATGTCATTGAAATTACTTTTAGCCATTCCTACTCTTCTTTTAACTTTTGTTTCACATCTGCCATCATTTGTGTTTAACAAATAGGAATTAAACTCTGAGATCTTCATGTCAGTATTTATGTTTAACACACTATGTTAAAAACTTATTTTAACACATTGGAAATTAAACTCTGAGATCTTCACGTTAGAAAATCGCCTGCAGAATAAAGAATCATAGTCTTTGGGGGGGGGGGGGGGGGGGGGGTAAATTGTGCATTTAAAAGTACCTCAGATGTTATTGAAATCAATATTTAATTTGTTGAACTGTGATACTATCTTCAATATACTAACCTTCATGATACTACCTTCAAGGAGAGGAAGTGGTTTGCGGTCTTCTTTCACTTTGTGTGTAGAACGCATACTCACTCCTTCATGCCACCCCCCCCCCCAAATATCTTTAGGTCTGTGTACCTGTCATCTAGTACAGGTTTGTGCATTATATACAGAGTATACTCAAGTTTCACTGAATATGTCCATATTGTCCTTTAACATTTAACTTGAGTCAAGTTCTCTTTATACAGAATATGGGCAGAATTTTGGACCAAGGTAGAAAATTGTAAGGTCATGAAGAGAGTGACACTCTTTATATAGAATTTAGGATCAACATATAAAATTTAGGAGTTATTCTGTTATGACATACAGAATTATCCCTCTGTAAGTTAGCATTGTGTGTGTGTGTATAAAAAAAATGACTACAAAATCATATTTTTTAATATTCTCGTTATCTTGATAGTGCAATTATTTTCTTCAAACTGACAAAAACATGACTTTGCTGCTGCATGAAAAATACATGAATCAAACAAATTTGTAGCTTGTGCACCTTTAATAAACCTTGTATCTTACCTACAATCAAATGTGTATACATTTGATGAGACAATTGCTTCAAATTCTGATTGTTTGTTCAAACTGGCTTTTTTTTAAATTTTACAATGTCTAGCCTATTCACAGCATAACAGTATATTTTCAATGAAGATAGATTATCAACATAACATGATTATAAATTCTACAAAAATAATCTTATTTAACCACCTAATAACTTATACATTGTCTACATTAAAAAGATATGAAATAAATATCTCACAAACATCTCAATACAAATACAGCATATTGGGGGGGGGGGGGGAAGAGAGAGCGAAGTAGCTAGTGTACTGGCTTCCTAGACAGGTGATCAAAGTTTCAATCTCCAGTTCACCTGGAAGTATTTTTAAATCATCTCCTAGGTCAATCCAAATTAAGGCAATGGGTACCAGATTTCCTGGGAAAGTAATGAAGGTTGAGAATCATCCGATGGTATGCCATTAGTCAATGATAAATATAAGCCAAACACGTATTACCTAATACACCTCGATGGTATGTAAAGGGGAAACTTACTTTACTTGCACACAGTATATGTAAATATCCACAGATATTACATACAGACACATTAATTGGAACTTTGAAATTTTTCCATTACATCCCATTACCGCAGTAGCTAGTAGTAATTAAGTATCAAGAATGTTCAGAATGCAGTGGCAATCTACTGACAAATAAACATTGCCTAGGAAATCATTATTGCCAGAAAATGCTTAATTGGCCACTACTCGGTTGGTCCTGGATATGATACGCTTATAACTATTTTTGATGCAGCATGAGAGTTCTTCAGCTATTACTAACATATACAAACGATTCATGGACAATTAAAAAACAGCAAACACTCAGAGACGTGGTTTTAAAGAAACAATGCTAAGAATACCAGGGATTGCTAAACAGAATATATTGAAGTGCTGAAAGAAGGCAGCACAGAGAAAGCTTCCAATCAACATTACAAATATAGAATCAGAAAGTAGCAGGTGAGATTTAAACCTGGTACATTCAGATGACACACATCCACCTTGTAACTAGTCAACAATTTTCCTAATTCAGCCAAAGTATACACCTGAAAATATATTCTATTATCAATGAGTTGTCTGGCTCTGAGTTGGCTGTGAGGTATATGTACCTGTCTATGGTGGCGCCCCGCCAGTACCACAGAGCATATCTGATATGGCCATGGTACTGAGTTTAAATCCAGCAACAGGCAATTGTGCAATCAGAACTTTCAGAATCAATGGCAAACTAATGAACATAGATAATGTCTGGCTACAGTCCAACTCTGTTGCAGAGTGGTACAGATTGCATCTGTGTCAGCCAATTTACAGAGTTCGATCCCCGCCACAGGCAATTGTGCACATATACCATCCAGAAAGTAATGGAAAACTACTGAATGTATTTATATTGCCTCAAAATTACCACAGCCAAAGCATGCTGGGTTGATAGCTAAGTCCTGAATAGGATATACTACCAATTTTATTTTTTTAGATGGCTACATTCTGTATATGATATCCTACCAATTATTATGGACCAGTAGATCAAGACACAAGACAACAAAACACAGTCTGCACAGGTATGTAAATTCCTTGATAACAGCGAACACTTAAACAAGCATGAACCATTAGGCTTTCATGGCTCATGTTGTGAGACAAGTGTCATCTGAATGAACCAGATTCAACTCTGGTCTCCATCCTTATTTTTTTCAATGATTCCAGGAAGCTTCCTAATAATATTGAGCATACAATCAGCATTATTCAAGAATATCATGAAAAAAAAGGAAGTTTAAAAACACATTCTGACAACTGGCACAGTCAACAGATCATTTGAGACAAGTTCATTTCATAGTATAAGATATTGCAACAGCTATTACATTACTGACAGTCAACACTTGTGACAGATGTCTTTAGAAATTCATGATTATCATAAGTTTAAGTTTAGGCCTGTTGATTTTTATCAACATGATTATCATTCTCAACATAACCAGGATAGTTCATCAACATAACCAGGATAGTTCATCATTCCAAAAGGGCAACACCCATAAAATGCAGTCCATTGACATGGTATTATGAGTTTTATTCTGGAAAAATTTGAAAGATGAGATTTTGTGATGCATAGAAAATAATATAAATACACGCCCTGCATTATATAAGTTAAGTAGAGTTTCGCTCATGAAATGAAACAGTGCTGACACAATGATAATTATATAAATGAATGACACAACACATTTAATTCTCTGGACTACATCCTGTTAATATGCAGGAGTTTGAGAATGAATGCAGAAGAAGAAGAAGTAACAGAGCAATTGTGACCACTGAAAAGACAAAACCTAGCTGGGTACATCAAAGTGAGTAGTAAACAGTTCCTTTTACATGATTGACAGGATGTGGGATTAGTGTTAGGTTCATATTTCTCAGTGACCAATGTAACACTAATCTAGTCAGCATCACAATGGTGGCATTTACTTACCCAGATTTGTTCTAGCATCCACTTCTTCAGATTGGGTCAACCCTGTTTGTGGTCATAAAATCCCAGCTCAACTAGGCTCTGTACCTCAAACTTATAATTAGGTAGCCAGTTCACTAACTACAATGCAATCATAGATTTCAACATTAATTTACTACAATATATCTTTAGATGGGAAGGAGTGTTGAATTTGTTCACTCATATGAGAGTGTATATCCGGCCCACTCGCTCAGTTTGTGTAATGAGAAATTGTGTTACGAAGGTTAGTGAACTATCTCAACTTCAAATGCTACCTCTTAGTGCTGTGAAATCTGTAACACATTAACCACTGATAGTATTATAAAATTCAGAATTATCATTTTCTGTAATATTGTGTTTACTGTGAGCAATATTATTATGATGTAGTAACTCTATGCTAACATCACTCAAATGTTTGTATATGCACATGAGACATCAACAAAAGAAGTCTCTTCATTGATTAACAACAATCTTCCATTCTCTTTAAGTTGAAAAGTAACATGATGAAGGACAGAATGATGATTTTCAAAGGTAACACAATTTAATCACTGACAGTTTTCCTATTTAGAACAGTGCAGACATGATGTTTAAGACTGTCGTAATAAAGACAATTCTGATATATCTAGTTATTGCCACTAAGTTTCAAGGGTAGATTTTTCATTTTACCTTCAAAAGAAAAGTTCTTAAAGTGATTTGAAATCATGTTGTCACAACTATGAGACCTGTGATCTAACCATTAAATCACTAAACAAAATAACACAATAATGAATGCATAAACAAAGAATGTATCGAGATTGAATGAATGTATGCATCAACAAGTTAACAGAGTACATTTTTTGACAACATACGATTGCCTGGACTCCTCATGTTTCAGCATGCCAGCTTGTCCATACTAAAATCTACACATTTTTACAACAACTAACTAAAAGTAATGCATACTTAGATATAAAAAAAAGAGAAACTTTACACTATGAAAATTATATGTGCCTTTTTCATAAAAAGAAGATTTCATTGTAAATAATTTCAATCTTTCACAAGTAATACTTGACAACAAAGATATATATGTAGTATAGGCCTATTCTCATCTGCATTTGCAGGTCAAACTCTTTCATTTGCTACATATATAATATGCATTCATTAAAGAGTTTAACAGGACCCCAAAACAAAACAAAAATCCCCCAAATATTTAAACATGGGCTATAGATCTATAACAAGCTTTCATACCAATTCGACCAAAACACCCATATGTATGTTCTTTTCAAATGTCATATAACAATTAATGAGGCCTTCCCAGCTAAGAATGTAGCCAGAAATATAACTGTTTCATTCTAAAAACAACCATATGGTTATCTCAGCCATTCAACACATATTTCAAACCTTTCTCACCTCACTCTAAACTTTATCAGTGAATATGGCTTATCATAATCTTCAATGTGCATTCAAAATGTCAATCACTGATTTCGAAGTATCCGATTGGCTCGTTTGTTTGCTTCGTCCACTCGCACATTCAATGACCCGCCCTGTTCCGTCACAGAAAATGAAACAAAATAAAAATTAATATTACAATATACACCATGCCATGAACAGTAAATGAGAATTTAAATAATAATAGTATTTGCTATGAATAACTGGAGATTAAATAAATGACAGTTTAAAAAAAAAAAGGAAAATAACAAATGATATAATAGAACCATACTTTCACCTTATTCTACATCTAATATATAATAGAGTTTGAAAATAAGTGATTCTATCAATATCTAATTTTATGCTTTGTTTTTAACATCAGTATCAATACATATATGAATGACCCAGATCAATCAACAACTTTGCTCTAGTTATTTGACCAAACAGAATGATTGAAAAAACAACAACACATCAACACATAGAATTAAAAGCTTTTTTAAATAAAATGACATGGTGGAAGTAAATATTGAATATAAATAACCAAATGGTCAGAGGGTGTCCGACAAAGTGGATGGTGCCGCAGTAACATAATGAACAAATAGTAACGCAAAATGAGGTAAACAGGTTACTAAAAAACTTACCTAGCCTATTAATAAAAATATATTTAAAAAAGTATATATAAAAAAACATACAATAAAACTAAACAGGACAATTCTCCACGTATCGGCTCAAATTGAACCTTTCTCAAGAGACAAACAACAGAAAACGACAAAATAAAACAACAGAAAATGACAAAATAAAATATTTCATTTGTCATATGGGAGTCTTGCAACCACACGGAATGAACATTAATCACCGTTTTGTTTGAGTTACCCACCTTTTCTTTATACCCTCTACTCCCGTATTGCACTGATTCTTGTAATTATTTGTCTGTGTACACTTTCGTGAATAATTATTATTTTTGTGTTTGCCATTCTTCTATATAATTCCTTTATGTCTTCTTTCGTTTGTGTATGTCAATATGTGATTATTTTGTACTCTGCCGTTTTGTTATTGTTAAATCATTTACATATTTAGATTTTGATTTCCTCGTTTTTATTGCAGTTGTCTCTTCGATGGGTGCCCACACATGTATAGTTATTTGTATATGCATTTCGTTTTACATGGTTCTATGTATCCACACAATTACTTTGGGCCACACATTTGTATGTATACATATGCAGTTGTTATAGCATTATCTTTATGTGAACAAACGTTTATATTTATATTAATATATGTATATGTTTCTATGTGTACAAATGTTCATGTTATTATTTATGTGAGAAAGTGTTTATGTGCATGAATGTTCATATTTATGTATACATATATATATATATGTATGTATATTTATGTGAGCGCTTTTTTATGTTAATGCACATATCTCCATTCTGTGTCAATATGTATGCCTATTCTGGTGTGAACCCTTTCCTGTGTGTGGATACATTTACATGCCTGTGCATTTTGTGTGGGTATCCTTCACACATCTGTGTCCATCTTGTTATGTGTTTATTTCTTGACTCTTGGTGTGTGTATACATTTCTATGTATGTTTAGGTTTGGTTTTATATATATGTTTATGTCTATATTTGGTTTCACATTCATTCCATGCATTTTCAAATGTTGATTCTTCTTGTATCCTTCCTTCCCCAAACCCACTCACCCCACCACCACACAACCTCATCATTACTCATCTATCATTGTCATATGCCATTCTTGTTGGCGTAGGTGACCATGGTTCTCTGTTCACAGTATTGTTATCAGGATCGTTGTTTCCAAGCCTTGCTAGGTTGTCACATGAATATTTTCTCACGTCCCCATCTGTCTCTGTTCCCTTCAGTCTTGCCTGTTGTGACTATGTTCTTAAAACCTGCCTGTCTGATAAAGTGACAAAAGGGGTATTTTTCTTATCTTTTTCTTTTATTATTCTTGCACTCATCTATAGTGTCTCTAATTTCCCACTTTCGGTTTGTTTATAATGAATGCATTCATTTTCACTTTTACTAGATGCGTTGCCATCCCTGCGCTATGGAGACGGCGCTTGATGAAATATAGACATCTATTTTGTTTTTTATTTTGTCGTTTTCTGTTGTTTTCTGTCTCTTGAGAAAGGTTCAATTTGAGCCGATACGTGGAGAATTGTCCTGTTTAGTTTTATTGTATGTTTTTTTATATATACTTTTTTAAATATATTTTTATTAATAGGCTAGGTAAGTGTTTTAGTAACCTGTTTACCTCATTTTGCGTTACTATTTGTAAATATTGAATGCTGTGTAATGTGATATGTTTACAATGAAGCAATGCTGCTAAGTATGACTGTGGTGATGGTGATAATAGTTACAAAACAAAGGTCTATCATGACATTTACCATTACCACTCAAAGACAAGTCTATAGGGCATATTTCTTCTTCTTCTTCTTCTTTCATTCACTTGAAACATGTCTATATCTGTAATTCTGTCTCCTTAATAAAACTCACTGTCTTTGGTCGTTCACACAGTGGCACATAGAGCTTTGATTCAAGTGTTGTTTCCTCTGGCCAATATGTCTGCCTTTCATGCTCTTGAAGTATATCTTTGGCACTCTGTACTTCCCATCCACATGTACACATGGCCTATAGGGCATATGAAGAGAGGTTACCAAATTTTACATGGATGACTGAAGTGATGGACAAGCATCTAGTTTGCCGCTCTTTTGTTTGATTTTTCACACGGCCCAACTGCAACATAGTGCAGCAGTGACAAAACATGTCAATACTACCAAAAATCAAGTTCCAATAAATTTATACGTATTTCCTGGAGAAGAGAGGCTGGAGAAGATTACCATATTATTGTATATTCTTCCATCACGTTTAATTACATACTTTCACAGCAAAAGAGATAGCAACTATCAAAAGATGTGAATCTTAGACCATCAATGTTCAATCACTGACATAAAACACCTCACAATCCATGACTAAATTACACTACAGCATTTGTTCTGTATCTATCAAAAGGGAAATCAAAACAAGATGTCCGAAGTTCAATGTTGTAACATACCAAGTGACACTATCAGTGAAACATTAAAATATCAACATGCAAGCTAAATTGAAAATATATAAATAGCATATTCATACCAACCTCTGATACCAGTGTAAAGCATGGACATAATCTATGATGTAGAAAAGACTACATATTGATATTTGATGCTTGAGAAAAGCAGTCAATGTTACCAGAAACGATGGAATCAAAAGCCCAGACATAAGAAATATGGTAATAATTATATCAGCATAAATAAGTGGAGAAACATAAAATAAAATAGTTCAATCATCTTATGAGAACTAAACCTAGTCATTTACCATATTGTGCTATCAACTGACCAGAACATGAGAAAAGTCAAGAAACAGATGTATAGACAACATCAAAGAAACAACCATACAAAATGATTTCAAATCAACCTCTATAGTAAACTTGGCATAGCAATGAGAACTTAAACTTCCCAAGATACACACATATATATATATATATCCCAAGAACTATATACATGGCTAGACATGGAAGAAATTCATAAAGTGAATCCATATTTAATTGATATATTTGTTGAAACTCGACTGAAATGCCCAATCGTAAATGCTAGCACCTTTCCATCTTTTCACGCAATGGCAGGATGGGTAGCAAGAGCAATCTGAGTCACAAAGAGTCTTCCACAGTATATAAATCTCACAGAGAAATCGCATGACCTTTTCTGCCATTGTTGCTATTTTGTGTGTTTTTACAAACGTGTAGTCCTTGATCTCTCTGTTCGCACTTTTCTCTAGTCTTTATTTCATTCCAGATTTTCGTTATCCATGCAACATAATCCATGGCATTATGTTCCTATGATTTCATATCATTGCCTAAATCATACACATTTAATGTTTGAACACACGTATATAGAATCATAAATTTATCCCAAGATTTGTTCCCAAACTAATTCCAATTAAAGATCTTTTTATATTATTCCATCTTCCTAGTGTGCCCCAGTCATTTCAGTCGTAAAATAATGAGCATGGAAATTAGTATTGTTTCCAATGTCTCAGTGTTTGTGATTTTGTCCTCCCACTCCTAGAATTCTATGTAGGCAGTGCCTGCTGTGAAAGATGTTTAACCATTTCTCCTGGCACACATGAGTTGACCATGTTTCACTGATATGGAGGTGGGCGCTCACGATCTGGTAAACAAGCTGTAGCAACTGTCTGGGATGAAATGTCAAACTAACTAACACCCAGAAAATTTTCAAATGCAAGCCTTAATGAGAAAACTCATGGTTCTAATGTAATGCAGAAGAAAACACATTAATTGTTCCTCTGTCACGGAAAGGGAGCCAAATAATGAAATGAGTATTTATGTTTGTTTTTATATAACATATGAAAACAGTTTGAACCTCAAGTGAGGATGAAAACACTAGAATAACATGAATTCACACTGGAAATTGAAACATCTTGAATAAAACCTGTATTTAAAATCTGACAAATATAACTTTCAATCTTCATCGCATGGAGAAAGAATTCATTTCTGGTTTAATGTGGATGCACAATAGATCTAGGAATAGCAACACATATACATATATCCTATTACATTTCAGCAACAAGAACAATTTAACAGCAAGTCAATCATTTTAGAATCATATATGAGAAGTTGTAGAAGTGAGATATCTATAGACAGGTTAAATTAAATTTTAAATATAAAAGGAGCAGGGGAAAAGAAATTTTTTCAAGCAAATGTGATTATTTATAATATCATCTCACGCAATAACAATAATGATAAGATGAATGACAAAATGCAAACAAAACATCACAAAATTTGTTTACTACAACCTAAAACAAAATCTGGCCTCCAGGTGATATACAGTGGAATCCCTCTATAGCGCACTATTTTATAACAAATATCCCTTCATAACAACACTTTTCAAAATTGCAATTATATTTTTCTTTATTGTTTGTACAGTATATAACAAATTTCTATTATTACATACATATATTGTTGGTTTGGACCAAGTTGTTATAACAGGATTCCACTGTACTTTCATTTATTTCATTGGTTTATAGATTTATAACATGTGTGTGTGTACACTTTAGTGTTGTCTAAGTGGGTCTTAGGGAAATATTTATTTTTATTTAAATGAATGAGCTATAAAATAAGCAGTACAACCAATTTTGTGAATGAAATATATACGACATGTAGGCCTATATCTCATGTAGTGTCTCTACACAGATCTAGATAAGTTAGTATGTAATGTCAAGAAGATGTTAGTATCAACTAAAGGCCCAATTTTGAAAAAGTAAACTGGTGGTAATGCAGTCTGATTGACCTAAATTAAGTACCTGAAAACAGAACACATTGGTCAAACTGGGATTTATATTTTTTAAATGAAAATGACTACAAATCTGAAATAAAATCATCAATCCTTTATGTTAAAAAATTATAATAGTTGAGGAACAAATTAAAATTCACAAAATTAAATGACAAATAATATTCAAGTTCATTGTAAATGAAACAAGCCACAAGAAATGAAAGTGGTGATATTGGAAATGTCAAAAACAATCACAAGGCTGAGACTATCTAACAAGGGATAAAAATCTACAAAATAACTATTAACCTCAGTCATGCATATCACCAAAGCATGGATATCCATGAGATTCAAGTAAGAAACCACACCAAAGTGGATGACAAAGCAAAAACATTGAAAGCTGCTATAGAATGTGAAAACTGCTTGCATGGTGACTCAACCTTCAGTTATTAGAAATGTTTTGGCTGAACTGTAATATCTGTACAATTTTCTATAATTGACTTCAAAAATAAAACATGCTCTGATTGTTAGAAGGTAAAACATATTTTTCAAGATCTTAAAAATTTGAAGAATAGATTTTTTAATCATTTAGAAGTTGAGCTGAAAAAAGTAAGCAATGTGCTCATTGATACACTGAAACAAGGTAGCTTTTCTAGTCATTCTCATGATAAGAAATGGTCTTTGATCATGTTTATTTGTCCGTTGTAATCTCACATAAACTGACCACAAGAATCACAGAATTTCATACTCGTTTAACAAACTGAAAAGAAAAGGAAAACACGACAACGGAAAGCAGAGCATATCACACTAGATCTACAACTGCAGTGTTGATGTACAAGCATTTGACGTCAGCTGAATACATTAAGTTTCCTTAAGTAGCTTGGTAGCCCTCTGGTTAGCAGCAGTGATGCGAGTCTCATTTGACATGCCCTGAAAACACACACACGAGGGTAGTTGGGGGAGTTTAAGAACGTTAAGAACTTTAGTAAGCATTTTGTTGGTTAGGATATTCTAATATACTAAGCTACTTGCTATCAATTTCAGATAATAATATTAATCTATGATCATCACATATACTTTTAAACACAAGCTGCATTTTCACAATAATAATCATTCTAAATATTAACCAAAAGCAATAGTTGTAATATAAATATTACCAACATCGAAATAGACTCCATAAAAGATGTCCCTTACTTTGTATATGTGATCACCATGTTCCTAACTAGGACAGGAGAGAGATATGAAGAGAAACTATCTAGCAAACATATGATGAGGAAAAAAGGAAACAGACATTGCAAGTAAGAAATATAACAACCAGAACCCTTAGAAACAGATTAGCATGAATATTATTATGTTCTTATGTTTGGATAACAGGCCTTAACTGCGGAGGTCTTTTTAAGGATACAATGAAAAGCCTCTGCCATTTTGCGGAGATCCTGCTCTTCTTAGCTTCCCAGGAAAAAATATATCTAGAAGCTTATAATCAAGTATCCAGAGAATTTTTTTTCCTAGGAAAATTAAGGAAACAAAATATCTGCAAAATGGCGGAAACCCCTCATCGTATCCTTAAGGAGATCTCCACAGCTAAGGGGTTAATCAACAATGTAAGAAAAAGGATGTCTGAATACATGAGACAGGCAGGTTTTGAGAACATAGTCACAACAGGCAAAATTGAAGGCAACAGAGACAGAGGGCGACAACATGAGAAAATATTAGACAGTTTGACAACCTGGCACGGCAAGGAAACAACAACGACCTTGATACATAATACTGTGGACAGAGAGCTGTGGAGAGCCATGACCACCTATGCCAGCCGGCATGGCACCTGAGGATGATAATGTTTGGATAGACTTTGAAAGTTTTTACAAGGAGTAGCATATTGATTTAAATGTGCTTTGGTTTCCGATATGTACTCTGCATTCTGTCAGAAAGAATATAGCTCAGAGATATATTCTTATTGAGCTATAACTTCATAGCTAAAGCAATAATTTTCAAGTACCTTTAGAAAATACACCTATGAGAGAACCATAAGTCAGTCCCAAATATCAAACACCTAATCTCATAAACACCAAACAAATGACATGTCACAAACCTTCTACGGTAATTGTTAATCTAAATATTAAAGAGCTAAGAATACATATGAATTAATACATTAATATATGATTTTAACACAAAACAATAGTGCATCAAGAATATCTCTTCCTGTCTTAGAATCACACTTTGAACACAAATCCAATATTTTAGTGATCCTGTGAGACTGTCCCTGGGAAACTTTTACATAGTAAAGTGCTCTTTTATTTATAGAATACTTGTGATCACAAAAGGTACCGCATGTCATTGATAGGACAGGCAGAAAGTACAATAGTTGAGATTATAAAAGTCTGGATGTTACCAAAAGAAGAAGAATGGTATGAGAGATTAAGCAATGACAAACTTCCAGAAGGTCATAACTAGGGCTCGGATTTTTATGACCTAAAAATCCTGAAATATGACATGCAAATATGACCTAAAAAAGGCAAAATATGACCTAAAATTATGCTAAATATGCCGAAATATGACCATACGGTTTTTCTCATTTATGAACCAAAAAAAACGCAAATTATTATTGTTTGCATGTTTTACGCATTACATAGTAGTCATAGTACCTACATAGTACTAATACTTAACAAAGCATGTATAAAAACACTTACCACATTTATTCCTCAGTTTTCATTGTTTGTACAATTGCAACTGACAACAACATGCATTTTTAGAGTTTCAAATTTGAACGATCGTCGATTGTCACTGAGAATTGTTTTATATTTTGAAAAACTTCGTTCTACATCACATGATGTCACAGGGGCAAATCTAAATAATGTCAGATCATTTGCTGAAAGTTCAGGTTCATCCTCTTGAAATGTTGCATGTTTACCACTAAGTATGTCTGCAATTTTGCACAATGAGAAATAACCAGAATTTCTATGAAGAACACTTTCTAATTTTACTTTAATCCTGTTGCTTACTTCACCACGTGATCCATTTATTTCTGTTTGAATTTGTTTCACAATATCTAATGCATCATAAAGTACAGTCCCTTTGCTTTCCAGACGTTTTATTGCTTTTGAAATTGCCGAAAAGTTTGACTTTATATAAGTCAGATTTTGTGATAGTCTGGTAGAAAATAAGCTTTGCACTGCTTGTATTGATGTTGCGTCGTCTTTGTCTAGGGCATTAAATATTTTAATTAGTGTTGAATAGTTGTCACAGTAATACTTTACAGCGTCCAGCCATGTACCCCAACGTGTAAGGATAGGTTGTGGAGGAAGTGGTAGTTGAGGAGCTTCTTCTTTGAATTTTTGTACTCGAAGAGGAGCCTTGATGAATATTTTTTTCCCATTTGAAATAAGCTTGTCCACATCAGGAAAATTACCTCGAACTTCCTCAGCTACTCGATGCAGTGCATGAGCAAGGCAAGTAATATGGATCAATTTCGGGTAGAGAATTTGAAGTCCTTTAGCAGCCTTTTTCATATAGGGAGCAGCATCTGTTATTAATAGAAGGATATTATTTCTTTCTATTCCATTTGGCCACAACAGCTTCATGGAATTATCAAATAGAACAGCTATGGAGGTATGATTTGTTCTTTCAAGAACTTCACAGTTAAGGACAAATTTTTCTCCTGGTTGATCTCCTTTTAAAGTTCCAACTATAACATTTGCGACAAACCTGCCATCTACATCAGTAGTCTCGTCTAAGGAAACCCATATCTTGTTATCTGCAATAGAATTTCTAATTTTATTTAACATGTCCTCATAACATTTGGAGAGATAATTTTTCCTTAAAGTAGATTCATCTGGGATAGGATGGCTAGTGTATTTCTCCAGAAATTGTCGGAAATATTGATTTTGCAATTTATTTAAAGGGATATTTGATGAAACCATCATATGATCATATGACTCAAATCTTTATAAAAACTGGTCTCTGTGTTTCCCAAAGAAGAAGAGGAAGTAGCAGAACATTTTTCAAGTAATAAACTTTGTCTTCCTTCCATTTTAGAAAGTCTACTTAAACATTTCATATGTTTAGAAGTATTGCAATGTTGTTGCACATTAAACTGTTTTCCAGCTGTAACCTTGACCTCACACAGTGTACAGTACAATATTTCTCCATCGGTACTAAATACTTTTGAACCAAATTCCTGCACAAATTTACGCAACTTTGCACCATTAGAATTAGACACTTTTAGCATTGTAAAACAAACTTATTCCAGTGAATCAACCATAAACAATATAAAATATAACTATTATTAAGACTATTATATAACTATGAGCTAGAGCACGAGATCATGTAGTCACTGTTGCAAATGGCAAATTAATAATTGTAACATACAAATGGGCGCCAAACGGTTTAAATTGAAACTGGAAGTTTTAACAAATCCAGGAATATTCGCTCTTGACGTTGAAACATTTGAAATTGTTTCCTACAATTTACTTTCGAAACAAAACCCAGAAAATTCTTTTAAAGTATTGAGCGGATGTCACTCCCTTTTTGATTCTCAGATGCCGACTGACATCAAAGAGTTGACTGATGTCTTCCCTTCCCTACAGTCGCATGAAAGACACACATGCATATTCACTAATACACACATTCAGAAATATAGCCAATCCTCACAATTTGTCTCTAAACATAGTTTAAGATGTGCTAACATTGATAAGCAAACGGAGTACACCAGAACGTTGAGTACACCAGAAAATATGCAAAATATGACCAAAATATGACCTAAATCTCCAATTTCAGGCAAAATATGACCTCATCAAAATTATGGTCAAAATATGCATTTATATGACAAATAAAAACAGCTTAAAATTGTTCAGAAATGCTTGAAACATGTAGAAATTAACTTAAAACTGAAAATATGCTTCTGGAAAAAAATATTACATTTCATGAAAATCCGAGCTTTAGTCATAACTATTCTTCACAGAGAATGGGAAAACAGAATATTAAACTTTGAAATGATTTAACTGATGCCTAATAACTCAGGGAATGATCATGTCATAGTGTTCACAGATAGATCCCTCTATAGTGGTGAAAAATCTGACTGGGGTTTTATAGATAGTACAAACATTTCAGAACAGTGATGTTCAAGAACTAGAAGTGAAAATTCTATTTTCTTTTTCCTGAAGAAAGGTCAATTGGTAGCATATTCTATTTTTGGCTGTAGTCATTTTCTAAGTAATATATATATATATGTTCAGTGGTTTGTCATTGCTTTCTGAAAGGTCTGGAATGCACAACTGCACGTGGCATGATTAGAACCCGATGCCTTGGCTGTCACAGATATGCTCTGTAACCTCGCTGCCACAGAGGCAGACAATGTAAGGTTAAGTCAGTGAAAATCATTGCATCACCACTGTGACTGGTCTAGAAAATCGGTGGTGTGTATGAGTAAGTGTGCTAAGTGTAGAAACAGAAATGAAGTTCAGAAAACAGATGGCCAACACTGCTATTTCAAATGTGTGTGGCACATACACAGGCATATCTTTACTCTGCCACATAAGGAAGATATATGCAATAATCAAAGAGCAGAGGGTAACACCGATAACCTAGATGAGTCACAATTTGGATAGCAAGTAAGACCAATCAGCTAAATAAGACAATTTATTTTCATGAAAGGTATGGGATGCAGCAATATGAAAAATACTAACCTTCATTGACTAAGAATAGGTATTTGATAGTTGACAGAGGAAAATTATGACTAATATTGGAGGACTGGAATATATAGACAATTACTAGACAACATAAGAGCTTTATACAAAAACTGCCAAAGAATAATCAGAATTACTGAGGGCACAACAAATCCATCTGAAATAAGAACAGGCATCAGACAAGGCTGCATACTATCACCACTTCTGTTCATAACATACATGGACAGGATCCTCAGTAACAAACACTAACTTCATAACAACTACTGAAATATATTCACTGAATATATTCATTTATATATATCATATAAAGGCTATTTAATAAGATTACCCACACAAGTTTCACACAATAAATGCTTTACACTCGTTAAGTCTTCTCAAATTACACCTTTTTTTCGCTCGCAACTATCATCCATTAAAATAAAGTCGCTGTTTTTTAGAAGTATATTAAAATAAAAATGAGAATTTATTTGTGTCCCCTAAAACTTCAGCAGATGATGATATCTGAAGCTGCTACATATAGACATGATAGTTCTGTTAATCACATTTTGGTTCTTTACACATATAGGCATACTATTTGTTAACAAAGAAGCCATGGGAGGAATGAAAACAATTAAGAGAAAGCACTGTGAATGTAAAGGAGCCACATAAATGCCAGCAATGTCCACGTATGACAACTTTTCATGTGTACTACAGCAGAAGACGGTCATCATTTACTACTGAAAGTTTAGAACTCCACGTTCCTAAGTTGTAAATAAAGATAATTTACTACTGAAAGTTTAGAACTCCACGTTCCTAAGTTGTAAATAAAGATAATTTACATGATGCCAATGATTATAACAAATTTAGTGGATAACTGTATTGAAATAGTTACAATAATGTCACAATCTTTTCTATAAGGCAATGTTTTTATATTACACACAATGTTACAACTACTATATTTGAATGCTGTTGGAAATGTTACATAACTATTTTAGAGTTATTACAACTGTGTTGGAATGGCAAAATTAATTGTAGGAATGATTACAATAACTACATTGGAATATTTACAATAATTATGTTTGGAATTATTACAATAGCTGCATTGGAATGGTAAAATAATCTTTGCTGGAATGGTTACTATAACTATGTTGAGATTGTTATAATAACTGTGTTGGAAATTGATGTTTAATTGTTTATATGTTGAAAATTTTATATGTTGGAAAAGTTACTATTGCTATGCTCGAATGGTTATTTGTTGGAAATATTACTAGCACTGTGTTGGAATAATTAGAATAACAATGTTGGAACTATTACACAATGTTGGAATGATCATAGCTGTATTGATTGGAATGACTATAATAACAATGTTAGAACTATCACAGAATGTTGGAATGATCACAACTATGTTGGAATGATTGTAATACTACCACACAATGGTGGAATGATCACAATTATATTGGAATGATTATAATAACTACTGCAATGGTTACAGTAGAAATTGTTGAAAAGGCATAGAGGTTTTACTTCATTGCACTTGGGATACCCTAAAAGTACTCTCAGCGAAGTGGCATACAGCCTTCTGAGATTATCACTCCATCTGAGAGTATCAGCACGTAACTCCGAAGCCTCTACCGATAATCACCTTATATCTATGAAAGAATATCACAGCCAAGCTGTAAAACATGATACAACACATTCTGCTCTCTGGACAACATCCTGCTATGTGTGATCATGATTGCAGCAGATGAAGAAATGTTAGAACTCTCTGAAAACCATATCAGATCTTCTGCACCTATCAGTTAGATAAATGTGTTACAGTTTTCTTCAAAGGCTTCAGAAAAAGTTAAAAAATATTCCTGAAAGTTCAGACGCTCACTTTCATCCAGGTGACTAGAGAACTTGCTGTTTTTGGAACAGAACGTCACTTGTTGGTGTGGAAAACCAACTTTCGATTTTTGGTAGTAACATGAAAATTCATTTGTTATTATTACTGCTTATTCCTTATTTACTTATTATTATTATTATTGCTTATTCCTTATTTACTTATTATTATTATTATTATTATTATTGCTTATTCCTTATTCATTTCTTATTACTTCTTCTTCTGCATTCGCTCTATAATAACCACCTCGAATAAATCGTGTGATTTCCACCAGGGAAATACTTGTACTGCTGGTTCCACAGTTGAACTGTGTTATTAAACATTACTAAACAGCCTTGCCCCATTTATGCCTGAGTCCATCGGGTACTGAACCCTTTTTATTTGCGAGCATGTTTCCGGTATAGGAAAGCTTGACAGCAGAGTTGGGTCAGGGCTGCCTTCGATGTCCCGTTTGAGATTTCTTTTCATTTTCTGTCTCCACATTCACAGACAAAATCCACAAAAGATTTTGCCAGAATCAGCACGAGCAGTTGTATTTCTGTTTCCAGGGTGCACCACAAGAAGCTACTTTTGGGATCTTGGTTACCTGCTAACCCTGGGTCCACCAAGAGTGCGGTACCTTTGCATCCCACTTCTTATTACTGCTTATTCCTTATTCACTTATTATTACTGCTTATTCCTTATTCACTTCTTATTCCATATTCACTTATTATTACTGCTTATTCCTTATTCACTTCTTATTCCTTATTCACTTCTTAATATTACCACTTTTTCCTTATTCACTTCTTAATATTACTACTTATTTCTTTTTCACTTATTATTATTATTACTGCTTATTCACTTCTTATTATTGCTTATTTCTTATTCACTTCTTATTGCTGTTTATTTCGTATTCACTACTGAAATTTGTTTGATATTTTACATTATATATGTTTATGCTGATTATTCTGTAGTATACATCAACATATGCTAGCACAGATGTACAAGAGAGACTGTTTCTTCAGCAAACAAGACAATTAAGGCCTTAGATAACAACTCTGACCATGAAAGAAGCAGATACACTACTTGTCAAACCATGCATAATGTTAATTTAAGCAAAACTAGAGATAAATCACTAGTCAGTAACAATCAAATTACTCTCAATTACATAGATCAATTAACAATTAGAAATATGACTAAGAAATGTACAAACCTATCCCAATCAAAGTAGTCTCCTTGGAACTACAAACACTTCTAGTATAGAATTACCCTATTATACAAAGAGATATCTAACCTAAACATAATCTTAATTCAAGACAGAAGTTTAACATTGCCAGATAATCCTAATTAAAGATGAAAATGTAATATAACCACATAATATTAATTAAAAACAGAAGTTTAACGCAGCCACATAATATTAATTAAAAACAGAAGTTTAACATAACCACACAATACTAATTTAAAACAGAAGTTTAACATAACCACACAATATTAATTAAAAACAGAAGTTTAACGTAGCTACATAATATTAATTAAAAATAAAAACTTAACATAATCACATAATATTTTTTAAAAACAGAAGTTTAACATAATCACATAATATTAATTAAAAACAGAAGTTTAACATAACCACACATTATTAATTAAAAACAAAAGTTTAACGTAGCCACATAATATTAATTAAAAACAAAAGTTTAACGTATCCACATAATATTAATAAAAAACAAAAACTTAACATAACCACATAATATTACCGGTACCGGTAATTAAAAAACAGAAGTTTAATGTAGCCACATAGTATTAATTAAAAAGAGAAGTCTAATGTAGCCACATAACATTAATTAAAAACAGAAGTTTAACATAGCGGTAGCCATATAATAGTAATTAAAGGCAGAGGTCTAACCTATCTATGTGACATGTCCTTAATAGAATGTTGTCAGCACTGCCACTCAGTAGGACTCTTGGTTTTGTGCAAGCTGTCGAGCCTCTTCCAGTGTCATGTTCAGATGTCTTTGGTATCCTGTGTCCATCGTAGACTTGGTTTATTGTTTGTTCTCTTTCCTGGGACTTTTATCTCCATCATTAATCTTTCTAAACCATTGTGGCTTTTTATATGTCCAAAATATGTTATCTTGTGTTTTTTTATAGTTTTAAGGAGCCAGTCTTCTATGTTCAGGTCTGCATTGTTTTGTCTTTCTGTATATGATATTCTTAGGACCTTTATATTACATTTCATTTCAAATGTCAATATTTTCTTTTCCTTTAAGATTTCAACATAATATTAATTAAAGCATTCATTTCTACCTTTATCCCCTTTGCTATACTAATATTTTGAAAGCTTCTTTGGTACAGGTTAAGCAAATGTGGCCTCTTTTGTAACAAAACAAATATGTACATTATATAGCGAAATTAAATATTGATAAAGACACATTTCATAGAAGTTGTCTACTTGCGGATCCATTGATTTGCCCACTGACACTGAGAGCCCCTATGCTTGTGGATTACCCTGGGAGATGGAGGGGGCTCTCTCAGTATGCAGTCTGCATTCCGAAGCATACTTAGCGACATTTTAATCCGACGTCTGCTAGGTCACGAAAGCTGAATAAAACTATGTGTAATATTAAACAGTTGGACTTATCATGTGATGAGGCCACATTTGCTTAACCTGTACTGCATTCTTCATTTCAAAACCAAAACAACAAATATATTTACCGTAAATGTTAAGAATGACACGAAGTTGGAATGAAGGAAAACTCAACCACACATTTTGAAGTTTGCTAGCAAATTACAATTTCAATCATCATATTAAATATACAATCCGTTAAGATTACGTAGAAATATATTATACTGAAAAAATGTATGTTCTTTTACTCTATTAAAAATACTTTTTACATTTATCAGGCTATGAGTCAATTTGTTTTTATCAAATATGTGTACGTCTTGTGAAAGGATGTGAATATAATATATAATTTTTTAAATTATGAGTTTTTCATCGCAGTTGTTATATATGACATTACCTAATAAATAGTTTAAAATTACAGGCAAAAAAGCTGCACTGACTCCTTTAAAAAAAAAAGATAAAACTCTGAACATTTGGGCAGATAATTATCATATAGTTATTATAATAAAGCTTCTGACAATATGAGAGTATAAGGACACACAGGACAAACTGGAAGTAAAATTATCTCCCATCCACTATTCTCAAATGGTTCCTCTCAGTAGCTGTATTGGTGACGTAGTGAAGTCAGTGCAAATCCTTTGCAATCTTCCAGCATTACCATTAGTTGCACAGCTTCAGATAAAAATTGAAAGTGAACACATGCTTTATGAAATATGTAAAATAATGCTATCAATTTCCATTTTAGATAAATATAAGGACAAAAAAATTATCACCTTCTGGTTAATACGATCCAGTTGTCGATTCTGGGATTCAATCTCATTACCCATATCCACAGCCATGTTGCGTAAATTGCCCACCATTCCAGCCACTTCACCAATATTCTGTTCCATCTCATCTTCCCTGGCATCATTTGTTATTCTGATTAGACAGATTTGAAAATACATTTTTTTTCATCATAGATAAATGAATGCACTAAACAAAATATTATAAATAAAAATCACAAACAGCAAATTCAATTTGAAACTGGTCAGTTAGTAAAAATTTTGTCCTTTATTGCCGCCAAATGGACTGCATGAATTTGAGCTTCATTTTCTGTTTTCTGATTTTTATCTGAAATATAAGAAATAGGCTGTCTAACAAATGTATTTATACCAATGTATCATTGTTAGTTCTAAAATTCAAGCCTCCAAGTCTAATGCAATTTTCTTGAAATAAATTGCAGGTATTCTTCTAAATATTTGCAAGCAGCCTCAGATTACCCATAATGTTATAACAATCATGAATAAAACTTCACAGGTATCTTGGATTGTGCTCATAGATGAATTCATTTGATGTTTGTGAATATTTGCAAGATACTTTGCCAAAATATTGGATTTTACTGTATCTTCATGTTCAAAGAATTGTTCCTGGGGAACAATTGTTAAAGGATTGTTTAGACATATATTCCATATTTTGTAGAAGAGTGAATAACATTTATTAGGAAATCCTAAGGAATTGTAGAAAAAAATCAGAATTTTGCAGATGAAATGTGAACAAGGTCTGCTCAACTGACACCAACTCAATTAGCAAGGAATGTACCATACATACATTTTCAGTGTTGATTGTGAAGTAATATAATGACATCAAGAAGAAGGATGATTACAAAAGGTTTACAACTGTTGTTGGTTGAATAAAGTACAGTCAATCTTTTACCAGTATACTTCTTGTTTCCATAGCATATTTCCTACACATTTCTTAAAGAACGCATTGACTATCTTTAATATAGCATTCTGTATCAAGAAGTTGATATAAGACATTTTAAAAATGTGAATCTTAATTATAAATTATGACAAAATTTTAAATTGTAGGGAAACTTCTAGTTTGACTCTAACCCAAACATCCTCTATTGGGTTAAGGTGTGAATAGTAAGATGGTAATCACAGAAACATGTGGCTAAGCTCTTCAGTGATTCTGTTAATCTAATAGACCTTTTGTCTTCTATGTGTCCCTTAGAAGCTGCATCAGCTCTGATTTCAAATAAGTGTTAGCAAAAGTGATATTTTCCTATGCAAGCTATGTTCTGATTTGATCTTTCTGAGCTACAAAATGATGGTAGAATGCATTACCTATTTCCAAACATGATGATCTAATTGTTACGAACAATTAACGTCCAGGAAGGCTGGCTTCTGAACACTATATCAAAGAAAAAGCTAGTTTTTTTCGGTCATATTAAGAGGCACGATGGCATGGAGAGAGTGTTAATGGAGGGGATGATAGAAGGCAACAGGGGCACAGGCCGACCAAGACGCTGTTGGACAAAAGACATTCAAGAATGCCTGAGCATGTCACTGGAAGATGCAGGGCAACTTGCTCAAGACCGCGGAGAATTCAAGAGATCCATAGGAAAGACTACGTTCTGGAAAGAATATGTCACTTGATGATGATGATGATCTATATAATATAGGGAGAACAGTTTTCACTATACAATATCTGAAAATATGTCCATTCATTTTAGTGTTGTAATCACTACCATGTGTGGACTGAAAAAAGATGTTCTACATCTTTGAGAAGTCCATTTTCCTTACTGCCAGCTAGATTAATGCATTGCCCTTTACTGCTTGGAATTTTTCTTCTCTCCATTCTATCAAATTATTACCATTCTTTTTCATAGGCATGGTAAGCGTTCACCAATGATTCATACAAATATACGATGTCGTAGACTGCCATCCGTTCTTCGCATACCGGCCTCAAGCAGTTACTTTGGGTTGCAATCAGGAGCAGCTTTTCACAAACAATATTCTGACCACCTGCAGTTTTCTAAATGTGAAACCAACACCCTTACAAGCTTTCACAGAATTGAGTTTTATACTTCAATAGCATATTCTAATTGTAGATTACATTTATGTTTTGTGAAGAGTAACAAGTTGATTTCCTGCAAACATTTTCAAGATCTCACATGGGACACCTAGTCACAACATTATCGAAATAATCAACTTTTATTTTTCTTCCTTGTTTAACTGTACTCTTTATTGACTCACAATCAACCTGGTGTATCCAACAAGAAAATTATTTCTTGTCTACACTGAGAGTAGAACAATACTGTGTTCTTTTTTATGGATGCTAGATGTCTTGAAATAGACTTCACTTCCATGCAGAAATGTCTGTACAACATTAGTCACCTTTTGCATAATAATTAAGCTCCTCGTCTGTTGAGAATTTAATTTGTGGCAGCTCTGCAATGTAATTTCTGTTGATCGATTTGAAATTCAATACTTGTACTGAATAATCTAGGCTCATAAATGTCATTGTCATTAGTCTCGACAAAATGTCAAAAGAGTTACTTTATGAACAAAAGTTGATGTACTCAATGACTTATACGCAAACTATGGAAATTGTTGTCACAAAAATGCAAACTAGTACAATGGTGTCAATTTCTCTGTTTATACAAACAGATGTGCATTGAAATGTACCCACATCAAAAATATGAATTTTTTTCCCTGCATTCTTTTTCAAACTCCTACAGATTAGCAGGATGTAGTCCGGAGAATGGAAAGCATTGTTTCAAGGTTTCAAGCATTGCTGTACATTTCGGCCTGACACATTCAACTTCAGCATTGCTTTGGATCACTTTAACTCTATATGGGATGGGACAGCCAACTCCATCCCATAACCTCCTCAGTCGCATCTTACTACATGCATGAAAGGTAAAAAGTGTTGTTATTCATTGCTCCCCTCTCAGGTCCTGGCAACACATAGGCAAGAGAAAATATGATAATTTTTACTGTAGAGTTCCATGTTTTCTCTGAAAAAATGTGTAAGAAATATAGGCCAAAGCAATTTTCTATTACTTATAAAGTTACTGCATTGCAAAAATTAATGTGTAATGCTTTTATAAAATCTCCACAAGCAAATTTTCTGCGAAATCGGTCCAATAGTTTCCGTTATGATGTTTTTTTCATAGGAAATGAATTTCGAAATGAACTATAATGCTATTTGTTTGAATGTTAATATTTGTCTGATCTTGATAAACACAGTTTTGATCATCAATATTATTTTAATATTTTTTTAAACTGCCATATGGTATTTAAAAATATTCCTTATTGTATGATTTATAACTGCCGAAGATGGATGTGTCGGGTCATTGGCACAAATAAAACAGCGACACAACGCATTTCCATTCTCTGGACTACATCATGCCGGAAATCTAGTAGGACCATGGTCCTGCTACAAAAGAGGTCCAGCGGAAGTTTGAGAATGAACACTGAAGAAGAAGTATGATTTATAAAACTATTGACTTATTCCAGTTTCCCTTTGTCTCTCGTGTGTTGTAGGACCCAAAAGAGCAGCAAAGAATGGCTACACTGTTACCTGCCATGCAAGAAGAGACTAAGAAGGTTATTGGGTGGAGTTGGCTGTCCCATTCCATATATGGTCAAAGTGACTCACAAGTCATACTGAAATCAGATGTCTCAGGCCAAAAGGCGCAGATATCGCAGCTAAGCTGTAAACCACAACACAATATACTCTGTTCAATATACTCTGATTATATCCTGCTGATTTTCAGGAGTTTGAGAACGCACACAGAAGACAAAAAATAAGTTTCCCTCTTACTTATACTTTAAATTTTAACTCCCCATTTGTTTTACTAATTATTACATATTTTTTAAATCAATATTAATGTTTAATTCATATTCAAAATTTCTGCAGTCTCTTTTTCCGCCAATTGTTTTCTGCTTCCATATCAATTTCTGTCAAGCTGCTGTTTAGATCTTGTATGTCTATTTCATTCATTATAAGTTCTCTTCAGGTTTATGTATCACAATTTCTTCACAATATCTGGTAATTTCATTAGTATTCCTTCACAATATCTGGTAATTTCATTAGTATTTTTTAACAATATCTGGTAATATCATTAGTAGTTCTTCACAATATCTGGTAATTTCATTACTATTTCTTCACAATATCTGGTAATTTCATTAGTATTTTTTTTCACAATATTTGTAATATCATTAGTATTACTTCACAATATCTGGTAATTTCATTAGTATTTCTTCACAATATCTGGTAATTTCATTAGTATTTCTTCACAATATCTGGTAATTTCATTAGTATTTCTTCACAATATCTGGTAATTTCTTTAGTATTTCTTCACAATATCTGGTAATTTCATTAGTATTTCTTCACAATATCTGGTAATTTCATTAGTATTTCTTCACAATATCTGGTAATTTCATTAGTATTTCTTCACCACATCTGGTAATTTCATTAGCATTGCTTCATCAATGAGTTTAACAAATATGCTTACAGTTATGTACATTTATTTTTAACCATAATTATTCAAAGTTGGATTTAATTATAAACTTCACACACGTCCCTAAGTCAACTCTGCTGGGTTGTGTTAACATAGTTCAAATACATGTTAATTCAAATTATTTTTTATCAGAGTTTTCTGGTTCAAATTAAGTGCATTGGAGTATATTATCCTTTCTCCATTACTTTCTGTTTTATTTACTGAACCACTAAAATATCTCATTTACATGTTAATAAATGTCAACAGCTATAGGCAACCAACACAGAAATAGAATAAATGTTTACAAGGTTAAACAAATATATAACACACCAAAGTTTCACACTAACAATTGGACACTTTAACAGATAAACATGGAACATATATTTGCACAATTTTCCTATGCCTTTATGAGTTTTATTTCCACATTTATGAAGCCCACAAGTTTCAAATATCATCTGTCAAAATAAGTGAGCTATTGCTCATGACAATGACCACATTTATGATTGTGCTTAATGCTATAATGCTGAAAATGCTCAGATTGAAATGATTATATTGAACGGCTGATGGTTAAGATGCAGGGACAATAGAAAAATCAATAGCATTAAAAGCAGTAGCTATATTATAGTGATATTCCATGTGATGATGATGATGATGATGCTCCTTCACAAGCGATGATGTGAATGGCATAAAAAACATATGTGATGAAAAAGTAGAAAAAAAACATGTGTGATTGTCTAAGTTGGGTTGTGAGTTCCTAGATTGTCTAATTTGGTTTGTGAGTTCCTAGATGTCCGATGATGAGTCTGATTTGTGCCAGGAAAGTCTATTGCAGTGCATGCAGGAGTGCAGAAGGTTCGGGGTAGGAAGATTTTTCAGATTGGTCCTTCTGTTGCTTGTAAATTGCCCGTAGTGTTCTTTCTTTTTCGAATTTAGTGATGTAAGCAGTCATCTGGGTGTGCCAAGTTGAGCAATCAAGGGATGTAGTCTCCCAGGAGCTAGGATCGATGCTGCAGTACTTGAAAGAGCTTTTTAGGTGATCCTTGAAGAACTGTTTCTGCCCTCCACTTGAATATGTTTACCATCACACAGAATAATAGAATAATCTCTTAGGAAAGCGCTTGTCTGGCATACAGACAATTTGGTCAGTCCAG
Source organism: Meghimatium bilineatum (assembly GCA_034231615.1). Classification (NCBI taxonomy): domain Eukaryota; kingdom Metazoa; phylum Mollusca; class Gastropoda; order Stylommatophora; family Philomycidae; genus Meghimatium; species Meghimatium bilineatum. The sequence continues at coordinate 31,317,327 of CM067313.1, read as the reverse complement.
CAGAGTTGGGGCCTAGTCAACAGGGCGTGGATGCTTTGTTATGGGATTTTTTAAGGATTTTGATACTCCATATAAGAAGAAACTGTCATAAGTCACCCCTTTTGTTTGACTCTATCATGGCATGAAAAACATAAATGGGTATGTGGGGAGATATATTGATGATACGTTAAACTTACATATAACATATTTAACCAGAGGGACATATCCCAATAAATGTTAAATAGTCAGGACTAGGAAACTGGAAAATATAAAGGGGATATACAATTAATATGTAAATCAGGGACTTGGGATTGTTTACCCAGGTCACAGGTACGGAATCACCAAGTATCTACTTATTCTTCTTATGGTTCATGACATGTGGCATTGGTTATCATGTCTTTCCACAGTCTTCTATGTCAGTGTAGTGTCAATAATTTCAGATACTGATGTTCACCCACGTCACAATGCTAGGCTGTCAAGCATCTTCTCTCTTGGTCTTCCACTACCTCTCTTGCTCTTCAACTTGCATGTTGTTACAATGTGTTCCATCTTTCCTCTTCTCATGATAGGTCCAAACAATGAGGACTATCTCTTTCTGATGCGGGCATCTTTCATTCATTTCTTTGTTTGACTCAAGAATTGCCAGGTCTAGCTTGGTATCTCTTGGAGTTCTCTTTAATTTCTTTAATTTTATTCTTAATCTTTCTATTACTGGGACATGGTCACTATTGCAATCTGCTCCTGGTTTTGTTTTCAGACAGCAAGCTGTTTTGAAATCACTTGCATAGTAATACATAGCCAATGTGATTATTTCCTTGACTTTTCCACGTCTTGGGTATACCTGAAAAAAGGTATTTCCATTTATCATGTATTCTCTTGCCCACTCAATAAGTTTCTCCCCTCTATCATTACTATATCCAAGTCTAGAACCACCGGTGACATCTTCATCTCTTTCCTCTCCAACATTTGTGTTAAAATCTCCAAGTAACATAGTTACTTTCTGTTTGTTACATTGTGCTAGAGCTATATTAAGTTGTATGTAAAAAAAATATCACTTTCTTCTTCTGTACTGTCTGCAGTTGGTGCATAGACATGTATGATATTAATATCAATTTTTTTTTTTACCATTTAGTCTGACCAACAAAATCCCATCTGATATTTTCATGTATCCTGTCGGTGTTTTTGCTCTTTCTTTATCCAAGATTATACATACATCTTTCTCATGTTTCTGTCCTCCTGACTAAATTATTTTATATTTGTCCACATATATTTCACCTGCACCAATATGTCTTGTTTCACACAATCCTGAGATGTTTTCTTTATCTTCTTTCATTCACTTGAAACATGTCTATATCTGTAATTCTGTCTCCTGAAAAAAAACTCACTGTCTATTGTAGTTCATACAGTGTCCCATAGAGCTTTGATTCCAGTGATGTTTCCTCTGGCCAATATGTCTGCTTCAGCATTTCATACTCAGAACACTCTTGAAGTATATATTTGGCACTCTGTGCTGCCTGTCCACATGTACACATGGCCGTGTTGCCAATCTTGAACTTTGTATACACGTGACTGCGGATGACCTAAGATGTTGACATTCATTCTCTTCCTTTCATTCTTGATGTTTTCTAGTTTGTCAACTTGCATGAGTGTTCTCACATTCCATGTTCCAATAACTATAGGTTTATTTTTATTGTTGTCTATGCCGGATGACAGTTTGGATGCACCTGTAGCACATACTGCTCCCTACTTAATGAGGTAGTTCTTGAACTCCCCTTGATGTTGTTCAGGATAATAGAATTATTGTGTGTGGACATATTTTCTTAGCATTACCGGTAATCCTCACAGTAAGTTGCAGTTTCTTTCTGTGAGGATAGTGCCCCTACTTGGTGGGTTGTCCTAGCCATTGTGCCTATAATGACATCCTCTGCCTAGCACAGTTCAAGTGTTGTGACCAGTTCTGAATCAACTTCTCAGTTGCGTGCCGCTTCTATCCATTGTCTGTCTGCCACGACTTCACGTAACCCTGATGGAGGGGGGGCCTAAATGGGTACTCCACCTCTGCCCTTGAGGTGTCTCGCAAACTAGTGGAAGGAAGGAGGCACCTAAATTCTCCTGTTAGTAAGGTTACTCTATCATGTATCTATCCTTTAATATATTCTGAGCGTACTAACGGGTGCCATTCTAACTGATGTAGATGATAATACATTGTGGGTCTCCATAACTCGCTATTTATAATATCTTGTATCTGGATTATTGTTGACTCTTTTGCCATACCCCAATGTTAAACTGTCAAATATTTTCTCAGGGAATAGTTCCTGATCTCTCTTACTTTCTATCATTCCTGTTGTGACTATGTCCTCCGGACCTCCCTGTCTCATAATGTGTTCCAAAAATAAAGATTATCTCTTTCTGTTATCAACTAACCCGTGTCTCGCATTTGACACTTTCAGCACCTCTTTGTTAGAATGTGATCTGAGATAAATCATCAAAATGTTAGGGATAACCCAAGATGCTGTAAATATCTAAGATTTTAAATCACATGTTATGTATCATGTTATAACATCACCTATCACATGTTATGTATCATGATATAACATCTATCACATGTTATGTATCATGTTATAACATCTCCTATCACATGTTATGTATCACGTTATAACATCTCCTATCACATGTTATGTATCACGTTATAACATCTCCTATCACATGTTATGTATCACGCTATAACATCTCCTATCACATGTTATGTATCATGCTATAACATCTCCCATCGCATGTTATGTATCACACTATAACATCTATCACATGTTATGTATCACACTATAACATCTCCCATTGCATGTTATGCGGTTGCGTCTGTGCGTCTCACCAATGGCTCACTAGAGAAACCAACCATGTAACAGAAAACCTTAAGTAGATGACATGCCTTTATATTGAAGTTATCTTCTTATAGAAGCTTCATGGCATGTCATCTATACAATCCCGTAGTCGTAACCTTCGATAACAGTTACCATGTTGTTCCAACAGGCCGACGTTGTGCTTGAGCTAGTTGCGGGTACGGCGTCGGTGGGTGGAACAACAAAGAAACCTGTCGCATGGGTCAGAGTTGTGCCCTGATGTCGACGTCTGTTTTAGCAGCATTGGACGCGAACCACCATCGAGTTGAACCACTTATGGAAATGCCCCACGTGGTGTAGGCCAGTTTTCTAATCAAGAATGTTATGTACCATTGTCTAATATCTCTCATCACATATTATATACCATGTTTTAATATCTCCTATCACATTATGTGCCAAAAGTAAAAAATAAAAAAGTAATAAAAAGTCTTGGTGCTAAATATGGAAATAAATTGTTAAAAATATGGATTATGACAAAACAAGTTGACAGCTATGTATGTATTATGTTCTATCTCCCATCACATATTATGTCTATTGTCTATCCCCAGGTGGATGATGGTCAGAATATCCACACTTGCCGTTAAGTGTAGGGGTGGTGACTGGGAGCTTTAGTTGTGTATCAAAGACAAGATGTGTTGCCTTGGCTGCGTTTAATTCTTATTTGTTCAGTACTGTCTTGGTTTGTATCCATCCATCTTGTTCTAGGTCTTCCTATGGCCTTGTATCCAGATCTTCTTATATGTTCTTGTTGGTAGTTAGTTATGGTTCATTCTCATAAAGTGTCCAAACCATTTTATTTGTTGTTTCTCTATGTTTTATGTGCATCGTCTTATACTAATTCTTCTCCTAACTTCATCAGTTCTCATTTTGACTAGTTTGGTCACTTTTACAGCAGTGAAGTGTTAATGTGAAAGTAGAAGTGAATGTTCCTGCAGTGAAGTGTTAATGTGAAAGTAGAAGTGAATGTTCCTGCAGTGAAGTGTTAATGTGAAAGTAGAAGTGAATGTTTTTACAGTGAAGTGTTAATGTGAAAGTAGAAGTGAATGTTTCTGCAGTGAAGTATTAATGTGAAAGTAGAAGTGAATGTTCCTGCAGTGAAGTGTTAATGAGAAAGTAGAAGTGGATGTTCCTGCAGTGAAGTGTTAATGAGAAAGTAGAAGTGAATGTTCCTGCAGTGAAGTGTTAATGTGAAAGTAGAAGTGAATGTTTCTGCAGAGTAGATAAGAAACACAAAAACCCCAAATATAAGCAAACCTTGTAATGTAGCCTCCAGTAGGACCTGAACCATTGCCTTGGTCCACCATGACTCTTGGCCCATTGGTATTGATCTTTCCATCTTCAGATGCCTTCCAGGTCTTATTGTAGTCTGAACCCTTTTCAAAATTCTTAGACCTGACAGATAGATAGACACAATCTTTAAATAAATACATACATATGCACGCACCGCACGCCCGCCCGCCCACACACACACACACACACACTCACCCACCCACATCATTTGGGTTGAGCATCCATGGCAACATTTCCTCCCATAATATACTTTTCCTCTCATAGCAAGACCTGGGCTAGACATTCTGGACACACAATAGATGGTGTAAAATTCTAGCTTATAAAAGTTGCGTTTTCTAATGTGTGTCATGTGACGCATTTTTTGCAGAACGTAGTGATATTAATGTTTACCGGAGAATTTAACACCCTATCAATTAGAATTTAAGAATACAACAAAAATGCAGATATAAACAGTATTATGCGATTTGCTCACAGATAGAAATATACACAGTATCAGTATAAGAAGAGAAGGTATATTTAGCCTGTAAAAACACAGTAAACTTCAATCGAAATGCAAAATATATTTTCTAGGCTATGGATTTGTTTACAGTTGTTTGACCTTTGTACACCAGTCAGAGGTAAAAGGTTAACCAATCATATCATTGTCCAGCTTTGCCAGAGCACAGAAGACTTTTAGCACCTCTTTGTTAGTCTCTCTAGCTGTCCATGATACCCACAGCATTCCTCTATAACACCACATGTTTGTTGCTTCTAATTTTCCTGTTTATTTCTTGTCCAAAACTCATAACCATGTTAGAACCGATGTTATGTAGATCTCTTACCTCTATTGACAGGGACATATTACATATGAAGAGGACAAAGGGCAGACCAAGAAGATGATGGACTGATGACATTAAAGATATTATGAATACATTGTTGGAAAATGCAAGTCCCATCGCCCAAGACAAAGAGGGATTCAGAGAGTTCATTGGGAAGACAATGTTCTGGAAAGAGTACGTCACATGACACACACCTGCTTTTAGCATGTTTTACTAGTGTATTATGTTGTGTTCTTGATAAAAGTCTTTTGGTCGAACGTCACTATGTGTGTGTTATTATGTGTGAAAATACCCAGCTTTCATTGAACGTGCCTATATTAACTTTTAGTATTTACCTTTAGCAGACTACTCAGTACTTTCCTGTTAAGTTGGCACACACATTTGTTTTTATATTACACAATCCTACTTGTTAGAAAAAACATTTCACAACAGCAGTGCCAATATGATGTCATTTTTCATACACAAAAACATGGCTTATATGAATGTTGCTATCATGAGTACAGTGAATTTTCTGCAAACCGAGATGGAGACAGTATCTTTTCCACAGGATAGTGGAATCTGATGAATACATATTATATAAATAAAAAAAACTGTAGTGGGATTAGTCTATTTCTAAAATTGATTGCTTCCACATGTTTTCTGCATTCTTACTTGTTCTCCTTTTCCCCTTGGTTATGCTATATGTTATTTTTAATTACAATTTCTTTTGTTAAATGTGTATGTGTCTGCTTAACAGGAATGTACCGGGTAGTTTCTATACACAATATCGACATAATCGACAATGTTAGAGGTATTTTGCAATATCAATATCTTTTATCCCTTACTTTCATGGTACACTATGACAAACTACTTCCACTTATAGTTCCTCAGTAAAATTAAAGCAAATTTAACAGTGTTGATACATATAACACTACATTCCACAACTAGGGAGCTGCATAGTGCAGTGGTTAGTGCACTGGCTTCGTGTATGAGTGGTCCTGGGTTCATTCCCCAGTTGAGGTGGAAATGTTTTTCAGATCGCAACAGCTCCCAGGTCGACCCAGCCTTAAATGGGTACCGGATTAATCTGGGAAGTTAAGACTGCGAGGGAGAGGAGATGGCTATCGCCCTCATTTGCATAGCCTCTGAAATGTGAGATCGCTAACATCTCACACCCCTACGGCATTAATAAATGCTATGGGTTACTTTACTTACTTACTTTACTACATTTCACAATTAACTAAATTATCAGCAAACATACTTTTACAATAAACTAAAATATCGTTATAAATTAAAGTTATTATACAAAAACACAAACTACTCAAATTGTATTCAGTATGATTCACATTAAGATGCTAAGTACCTACCTCTTCCATGGCAGCACACACAAACCACAGCATTTTTCCAGTCCTTCTAAATTCTTTTCAGCATCTCTCATGTCTTGATTTATCTGGTCCATGCCCTCTTCAATACGGTCCAGTTGCTCTGTAAATAAAAATTGTTTGATTCAGACACAACCATAATAAAAAAACTTAATGCTTAACTTTCTATCTTGTTAAGGACTTTTTTGTTCAGCAGTAACGTATTTACCTAATGGTAAATAGCAGGCGGCACCTAATGCCACCTTACAAATAGTAGAATTATTGAGCTACTGACATAGATTATTGGTTGAAATATGGTTACAGCAGCTCAACTGAAATAAAGAGTTAGAAAATGAAGTATGAACATTCTACGATGGTTACAGGACAAGTTGACCAACTGACAACATTATTAAGCACAAAATGACACCTGTTTATACAGAAAGTGCCATATATTTATTTTAATAGATGCTTCAAGGCTCCCCTAGAGATTTCTATAGGTTTTATAAAAGGGTATCACATACCCGCCAACTTGAAAGTTATCATACAATGTACCCTTTTTAACAACATTTGTCATAACTTCACTTTGGTTATGTAGCATTTATCATAATTTTCAGATTCTAGCATTTCCTGACAATATATATGTATTCTAAGTCAGGTTCTACAAGTCTGTAAAGTTTCCCAAAAAAATACAAACTCAAAAAGGTCAGAGCAACGCCAATAGCATATATCTGGTCAATATGAAAGTCCAGAAACAACACAAAGCAATTGCAATACATTTCTGTATTTAGTATAGTAATGAAGTTAGCTATTGAAGGTAAAATCACTGTTATTTAATTCTCAAAAAAATCTTCTTTCATTATGGATGCAACACATGTGGTTTTAATTAGAATTTCTGAGTTAGAAGTTGGTAAAAATGTATTAATTATAACAAGATTCAAACGTTTGTTCTAACAATGACAATGTCAAGTGAACATGGTAAATCAAGTTGTTTAAATGGTAGGTTACAGTTACTGATAGAACAGGCAAGAAGATTATGTATACTTTATTATGAATCATCAATTAATGTTGATGAAGAAACAGATATAAATTTGTAAGATGATTAATCTATTCTGAAGATCAGTTGGGCATGATAAAAACATGTTTCTAACAATTATAATACTGTTCACAGGATGGGCAGTAAAAAGAAACAAAATAATACAAGAAACTGATACTTGTTGGACTTATATTGTTTATAAAAGTTTATACTTGTTTATAACAGTTCAAAAATGGATTATCATTATTCTAATGTGTATTGGAGCATTCTGAAACATGTTTCAGTCTTTCTGTATGAGTTGGTGAGTACTTTTTCATTAATAAATTTCATTTTTTTAAACACATAAATTCATGCAATATTAATCGCACTTTCTTTAACTTTCAACATACTAATATACTTTCATCAAAATAAAATTGTTCATTTATCTTTAGTTTAATGTATTATACATAAATGTTCATTTTGTAATCACAAATATATCTCTTTAAAAGAAATATGCATTAAGGAAAAAATAATGATGTCAAAACTGGTTTAAAAAATTATTGTCTTTAAGAATTAAAGCTTCAATATGGCCTTAAGAACATTTCAAGATACCGGGTAAATATTAATTTGAGGAATAGAGTACAACTGACAGTTTTAATTTCATTGATTTGTGATTGATGTATTGAATGATATCTGCTGTGTAAAGTTTTTTAATGAGACTTGTGTACAAGATTATATTAAAAATTGTTAAACAGATAGATAGATAGATCTATCTATCTATCCATGTTCCTTCAACACTAAATACTGTGCATAGGGTAGAAACCAGTGCACGATTTGCATGGTGTTGAGATATAGTCATACCCTCTTTGATGGTTGTTGAAGTGTTTCTCTTGGTCTTTCATATTTTTACTTTGTCATCTGGTACTGATTTTAATTCTTGTGGTGGCAATCTGTTTTCATTCATTCTAAGTACATGTCCAATATAAGTCCATAGTTTTTTTCCTGTTACTGTAGAAACATATTACTGTTTGTTATCTTGTCTTACCTGCTTGTTTGACTTGAATTCTTCCAAACAAATATTTAAGAATTTTATTTAAGACATTTATTTTCTTCTTCAGCTTTCATTCTCAAACTCCTGCTGGATTTTTCTTGTAGCAGGATGATGGCCCTACTAGATTTCCAACACGATGTAGTCCAGAGAATGGAAATGCGCTGTGTCACCATTTTATGTGCGCCAATGGTCTGACACATCCGTCTTCGGCAGGATACATTTATTTTGAAATTTCATTTAATTAACAGCAAATAATTACATCAGAGCCAAACTGAATAAGTATGCTCATAATATGAGCTCATTTAATTGCTGTATGTGATTTATAACAGCAAAGGCCTCTCATAATACAGCAAATTCATGAGAAAATACACCAATAAGTACATTGAAATTATTTGCTATGGTTGTTACGTAACAAGAAAAAGAAGAAATACAATAAGTAATTTCTTATACACAAAACTGAATTGAACAGAAAAAGTTTGCAATTTATGTAATGTTAATCACCATATAACGTTTGCAATTTATGTAATATTAATCACCATATAACATTTGCGATTTATGTAATATTAATCACCATATAACGTTTGCGATTTATGTAATATTAATCACAATATAAAGTTTGCAATCTAATGTTCATCATAAAAATAATACTGAGCAATACATCCTCTGCGATGCTGATGAGTGTGGAAAAATCTTGACCTGTCCAGTCTGGTATTATCTGCCCACGAATTTCTTTTACCTTCTCTTCTTCTTCTATATTCAACCGCACTGTGCAATATAAACAGGGATTCATGTCGACAAGCATGTCCAAACCGTGCAAGTTTTTGTCATTTTTTTTATTGAAAGTGATGATTCTTGTGAGAGTGCAGGATTTTCTACTTTATTTCTTAAATACATATTTGTCTTACAATCTCTATAGGACATGTCAAAATTAAAACATAACACTTGTATTCGAAGGCTTGTATAGTCTGTCCATTTCTGCAGTAAGTGTCCAACTCTCACAACTATACAGCATAATCATAATAGATAGCACTAGTAGTGAGTTATAAATTCTGATCTTCACTTCAACACTGATCTTCACTTCAACACTGATCTTCACTTCAACACTGATTTTGCTTTTCTAAATTAGATTTAGAAAAGGTATAGAATTAGATCAAGGTATAGAATTAATTAAGTCCATCTCTAGCCCTGACTATGTAAATCCACCTTTCGGCTTTAAACATAATCGTAATCATGTGACGTATTCTTTCCATAATGTAGCCTTTCTTATGAATCTTCCTGAAATCCCAGCATCTCTGGAAAGTTATCCCGCTTCCTCTAGTGACATGTAAATGCATTCCTGAATATCTCTTGTCCAACAACGTCGTGGTTGGTCTCTGGCTCTACTGCCTTCTATCACCCCCTCCAACAACACTCTTTTCCATACCATCATGTCTCTTCACATGGCAAAAAAATATAAATTCCTTCTTAATATGGTGTTTACCACCGAAGACGGATGTGTTGGGCCATTGGTGCAAATAAAATGGCAACACAAAGCATTTCCATTCTCTGGACTTCATTAAACTGGAAATCTTGTAGAATCATTGACCTGTTACAAGAGAAATCCAGTGGGAGTTTGAGAATGAATGCTGAAGAAGAAGAATATGGTGTTTAAAAGCCTTTTTGAAAATTTTTTTTTTTGCCAAACTTCTTGAAAGTTGATTTTTCTTAGCTTGGTTGGTCTTTCTTGCTGCCCATGGTATTCTCAGGACTTTTCTATAGCAATTCATTTCGAAAGCCTCTATTCTCTTGGATGTAGTATTATTTATTGTCCATGTTTCGCAGCCATAGCTCGTCACTAGAAACACACATGTATGTAACAAATATACTTTAGTTCTTGTGTTTGTCCAGTGCCATAGTTTTTTCAGTTGTTTTAATTTGGACATCGCTATTGCTGTTCACCTCCTGATCTCGACTGCACAGTCTCCAATACAATACAATGTCTCATTATACATAATAATGAATAATATTTTGTAAGCTCACTAGTTTGTAAGTGCATAAAGAGACTAACATTTACTAATCCAAATCATTTCTTGAAGAAAATAATAGACATGCACATTCAACATAAAAATATATTGTTTATAAACCTTGGAAACAAACAAAACAATGATATAAAAGAAGGATATTTCACAACACAAGCACATTTTTGCTACACAATGTTATGTAAAACATTTCAGAGAGAAGAATAAATGGAGATCTTAGAGAAAAATATGAATGCATTATATGCAAGATAAAACGAATCAAAGCATGAGGTATTAATGTTTGCTATAAATTGTTGGTAACATGTCCCATTCAGGATGTAGCTATAAACTCAAAAAAATTTTTTCTGATTTTAGTGATTTTCTAGGCAATATAAACATGTTTAGTAGGTTGCTAGACCATTGTTTTCTGAACATTCCGCAAGTATATATGCCTGCATGGGGTTTTGAACCTGGTATTGTGACTGCCCAAGACTTGCTCTGTAACATACCACCACAGAGCCAGATTTATAATAAATACAACAGAATTTTACAACAGAACACTTTTGTCTAAATGTTTCCTTTTCTCTTCAACTGTGATTCTAAGCATCTACATAATGCTAAAATTGATCATATAAGTAAGACAGCGGTAAAAACATATACTGACAGTTACACAAAACACGAGGTAGTCCACTGTTACAGAGCACAATAATAAGTGATGTGTGTGTATGTGTATGTGTGTGTGTACGTTTCCCATTGTTATCTTGGATTTTTCTGTTGTTACATGTCTGCAGTCTTGTCCACTTGTGATATTACTATCATTTGTAATGTTTGTTCTGAATTTTTTTCTTGATACAGACCTTATTGTTAAAACGTTGATTTAGTATGTCTTGTAGACTGTTATTTGTATTTTTTCTTGCTGGTCTGTTTACGCTCACAAACACTTCATGACTTTGTGTTTCGTATAAGTAATTGTTGTAATGCTAAAGAAGGACCACCAATTCAGATAAGTCAGACATTTTGTATACATGCCTGACAAAAAAAAACAGTTCACAACTGCCTGGTGAACAAGCACCTCAAAGACTTTCACAGTGTCTTTAAGTGGATACTACATGAACATCTATGAATCTATTATAGAACTATAGGCAGCTAGTTCACTATTATAGAACTAAAGGCAGCTAGTTCACTATTATAGAACTAAAGGCAGCTAGTTCACTATTATAGAACTAAAGGCAGCTAGTTCACTATTATAGAAGTATAGGTAGCTAGTTCACTATTATAGAACTATAGGCAGCTAGTTCACTATTATAGAACTATAGGCAGCTAGTTCACTATTATAGAACTATAGATAGTTAGTTCACTATTATAGAAGTATAGAGAGCTAGTTCACTATTATAGAACTATAGGCAGCTAGTTCACTATTATAGAACTATAGATAGTTAGTTCACTATTATAGAAGTAAAGGGAGCTATCTGTAGTTCTCTTTCATAGAAATATATTGCGAAGTAGTGCTCTATCGTAGAAGTGTACATAGTTCTCTATTATTGAGGTATAAAGAGTTAATTCTCTATTATGGAGATACAGGGAACTAATTATCATAAAGGTATAGGGAGCTAGTTCTCTATCATAAAGATATAAGGAGCTAGTACCTTATCATAATGGTATAAAGTACTAGTTCTCTATCATAAAGGTTTAGGGAACTAGTTCTCTATCATAAAGGTATAAGGAGCTAGTTCCTTATCATAATGGTATAAAGTACTAGTTCTCTATCATAAAGGTTTAGGGAACTAGTTCTCTATCATAAAGGTATAAGGAGCTAGTTCCTTATCATAATGGTATAAAGTACTAATTCTCTATCATAAAGGTATAGAAAACTAGTTCTCTATCATAACGATATAAAAGTGCTAGTTCTCTATTATAAAGGTATAGGGAGCTAGATATATTATGGAGTTATATGGAGCTAGTTCTCTATCATAAAAGTATAATGAACTAATTCTCTATCATAAAGCTATGGAAGCTAGTTCTCTATCTTATAAAGTTCTTGAGCTAGCTAACTTACTATCACAGTCACTTCGCTACCATAAAGAGAATAAAATCAATTAGCATAGTAGATAACCATCTCTCTATCATAGAGGGCAACTTCTAAATTGTACAGAATTACTTCTACAGTATTGTATAGATATAGCTAATTCTCGTAGTATAGCTGGGAACGAGTCAATCATGGGCTATAATTGGATTCTACTTTGCTAGCACTGGAAATGTGGGATTGATTTTATTGTTGAAGAGTTCATTCTCTTGTGCCTACCAATACCACATTCACAATGCAACTTATCGAAAACATAACACAAAATCACAATGCAACTGATCCTTTATTGTATTTCACTGACTTCAAGCTCACTTGGTTATGTTATAGTAATTGTAAATTTGGCATTTTTTGGCCTTTATTTTCCTACTTTTTTATACTTTGCGAACACTGGAAATGTGGGATTGATTTTATTGTTGAAGAGGTCACTCTCTTGTGCCTACCAATACCACATTCTTCCACACCCCTGTCCCCACCCACAAAGACCTTGTTGAACTGTCCCTATCCTAGAGGACACTGGTCAACACTGCACACAATATCAAACTCATACATTATCAGCATTAGTTTCAGTTACTATGAAATAATCACGAAATTATTGCAGGGTTGCCATAATGGCGTTCTGAAGTATCACTTGCCATAATATTATGGCTATTTATGTTATTGCTTTTTATGTATTACTTTCGCCCACTTAATGTTTCCATGTTTACATATTTTCTTGTTGCAATTGATGAAAATTATAATCACAACATAAAGTTCTGTTTGCTGTTGCTAGAATTGTTTCTCTAGTAACTGCTGTCAACATACAACAAAAAATCACAATGCAACTTATCTTTATTGCACTTCACTGACTTCAAATTCATTTGGTTATGTCTTTAGTAATTGTATATAACTAAAAAAAATTGGCATTTTTTTGGCCTTTATTTTCCTACTTTTTTGACAAAACTGATGAATATATGGCAACAGTGATGTTTCACTTTGTTTGCAATTACATGATTCAACTGATTGAATTTACAGGATTGGCATTGCTGGGTCCACATTTAGGGTTCGAGTATGAACAAGGAGTTGATGTAGATATTCATGTTTCTATTGATGCAGACGAAGGATCGTTACTGTACATGAAGATGATCTAAATTCAAGATTATGATATTCTTCTTCTTCTTCTTCTTTCTGTCCTTATGTACTTTTCAGTGTTGAGGGGAGAGTGAGTGTACGGTCTTTTGCCCTTCTGTTTGCCTCTTCTGCAGTTATATTTCCGAGTGTCTCTAATACACTATCTATCCACCTTTTACGCAGGTGTCCCTACCCTACCCTATAGGTCGACTGTTTTCGTATCGTTTTTTAAGTGTTTTTTTTTTATAATACATTTCTCTTTCTGTCTGGTTATGTGGCCGTACTATTTAACATGTTGTTTCTGAATGTATTCTATTGCTGACTTGATCCCTAATTGTTTCCTTAGTGCTTCATTCCTGATTTTGTCTCTCAAGCTAACTCCAATCATACGTCTCACACATTTCATTTCAGTGGTGTTAATCTTATGTATTGTTCTAGATTATGATATTGATGTATATAAAGTAAAATTATGTCAATATAAATGAAGAATAAAAAGTTACAGAAAAAAAGGTTGAAAAGTTACAGAGAACTTTATTTCTAGCAGGGTGTAGTCCAGATAATCAATATGCGTTATGTCACCTTGTTTAATTGTGTCAATAGCACGACATATCCGAATTCGGCGGCGTGGTAACTAATACGTTTAGTGTTTTTATTACTTCCACTGAACGTCTTAACCATATCGCTAGTATAGTGAGCGAAGTCGTACAAGAGAAATGGTTCTTGTACATATACGCTGGACACCACTTTCAAGCTAACCACGGTCACACATGCTTCACTTTGTTGTCGCTGTTCTGCGTCGCTATCGACATAGCCACACTATCAACATTTAATTTTTCTTGATTTGATTTTCAAGTGTAGAAGCATTGAAAGTCTATTCTCGCGGAGATACGCAGAAGCAAAGGTGAGTAAACAATGAATGAAATATGAGTTAAAAATCAATATTGTTTTTTGTTTAGTTTCATGTTTGAGACCGTGACCCCATTTGGTACTGTCACCCACTGATTTGGAACATGTGATCTATGAAGAAATATGATTTAGTGATAATATGGAATGGAATATATAGATTTTAAAAAGGTAATGTCAAGGCAATGTAGTGGTTGGGTTTTCGTTACGTTCTATGCTAACTTCAGAATCAATAGGAAAGTACGCTGCATTGATTTATTTGACATTTTTAGATGAGGTCAAAACCACCCATCAACGGAACATTGATTCATACATATGCGCATGGATATTGAATTCTAATGACGTGTTGATATTACTTAAAGCTCAACTAGAAAATATAGTGCAATGCTGCTGTGTCATCGTTGCGCCACTAAATAAGTGTGAGAAGTAATCAGAAGAAGTAGATAAAACTTGTACTTGATGTGATAAGATATAGTACATTATATTCGTGTTACTTCTCAAAACCGGTGCATTATATTTGCAGGATGTAGTTAGCAGAATGAAGTGCATTATGGGTAGGCTATATAATGGTGCCTGTTGAAAACACATTGATGAATTAATAAAAGTGGCTGGATAGGTACAGTATGAGAGAGATCAAATGTACGAATAAATAATGGGACTGGAATGTAAATTATATTTTTCTGCTTCCTTTCTCAAACTCCCATATGTCTGCAGTTAGTAGTTAGGATAACTAACTACATTATATTGTAGACAGCTTCAAAAAATGTGTATCTTCTTCTTCAGCGTTCATTCTCAAACTTCCGCTGGATTTCTCTTGTAACAGGACAATGGTCCTACAAGATTTCCAGTTTAATATAGTCCAGAGAATGGAAATGCGTTGTTGCCGTTTTATTTGCGCCAATGGCCCAACACATCCGCCTTCGGCGGTAAAAAAAGTGTATCAATAATAGATATGTAGAATGTGGAGACACGCGATAGTAGATTCAGATGGGAAGGGGGGTTAAGGAACTCAAGACAACCCCTGGGCAAATATAATACTATATTTTACTCTTCTAAAAACATAAAATTTAGGGGAAATAGTTAATCGAATTTCCCACCCGGCCCCTCCCCCTTCTTTTAAAAAGATAGTGCAACTAAATTCAATCCTAGGGTTAGAGCATAAGTCATAGAGATATTCTGATGGCTATTAAGGGGGCTTTTTTAAAGGTTTTACCCATTCCCCCCCCCCCCAAACATTTGAAATTTTGATTAATTTTCTATATATATATATATATAATGTACGACCTGACAGCAAAAACTAGTATATGTCATCCATCTTGGCTAATCAGATTAATTATTTTTTTTCATTTGTCACCGAGCATA
This sequence comes from Meghimatium bilineatum, assembly GCA_034231615.1. Taxonomy (NCBI): domain Eukaryota; kingdom Metazoa; phylum Mollusca; class Gastropoda; order Stylommatophora; family Philomycidae; genus Meghimatium; species Meghimatium bilineatum. Next base: position 31,301,488 of record CM067313.1, on the reverse strand, counting down.
CTGTGTGTATACTCACCAATGAAAATCACGATAAATCAAAGGCCAGGCAACTGAAAAAGTCAGCTGTAAAACCTTAAAATCTGAAGAACGTTGTGTTTGAAATTCGTAAATACGGCCCTGTGGGAAGATCACAGTAGGAACAATGTAAGTATGTAGTATAACATAACAAGGAGATGGGAAGGTGTATTGATGTAAGTACAGCAGACAGGAAAAATATAAAGTATTTCCTCTATTCGCTTGGCGAAATATTGAAAGCTATAGAGCACGGGAATGGCAGCATCATGTAATACGCCTGGGGTGCATATCGGGTCACTGGGAAATAAATGATGCATGTCTCTGGTGAACGCGTGTCGCAAGAGGACAAAGAAGAACTTTCTATTCTTGTGCAGAACGTGAACAAAAACGGTGCCTTTTCACCGTGAGCTTGGCATGCACTGATGTTCCTTGCTAAATTCCATAGAACATGTAATGTTGACGAAACGAACGGATCAATGCTATTAGCTTATATATGAGACATACAAGACTATATATATATAAGACTCGTATATACTACATACTTATATATATATATATATATATATATATATATATATATATATATATATATATATATATATATATATATATATATATATATATATATATATATATATATATATATATATATATATATATATATATATATATATATATATATATATATATATATTATATATATATATATATATATATATAATTTATTTACGTACGAAACCAATCCATATGTAATTTCACTACGAAATTCATTACGAAATTACGAAATCCTAGTCTTGTTTCAACCACTCAATAAATCCATCCTTCCATCTACCTTTTCACTCATGCAACCACTCACCCTGTTACCTACTAGCCTGCGCACAACCTGTGTGTGTATATATATATATATATATATATTTGTGTGTGTGTGTGTGTGTGTGTGTGCGTGCGTGCGTGCGTGCGTGCGTGCGTGCGTGCGTGCGTGCGTGTGTGTGTGTGTGTGTGTGTGTATGTATGTATGTATGTATGTATATATATATATATAGTGAAATTACATATGGATTGGGTTCGTACGTAAATAAACTTTCGGAATGAAGAAGATGAACTAGATAACAAGAATATCGGCGCCAGGAAGACGAGGAACTAGAAAATAAGAATATCAGCGCCAGGAAGAAGAGGAATTTGAAAACATGAACTGCGGAGCAAGGAAGAAGTGGCGCTAGAAAACAAGAATGTCGGCGCATAGGAAGAAGAGGAAATAGATAACTGCACTATCGGCGCCATGAAGAAGAGGGACTAGGAAACAAGAACGGCAGAACCAGGAAGAAGAGGAACTAGAAAACAAGAACGGCAAATCCAGGAATAAGAGAAACTAAAAAACAAGAATATATCTCGTGGAAGAAGATGAACTAATAAAAACGAACTTCAAAGCCATGTAAACGATAAACTAGATTGAACGGGTATGTTTTCCTGGAAAAATCTATTCAGAAAATATCTGAGATGTGAAGGGAGTAGGACGACATATATAAAGCATTACACGGTGTTCCTGTCAATATGCTCAAGTAGACTCCACTTTAATGTACAAAATTAATTTCCCCAACATCATGTGATGAATAGAACCAGCTTAGTTTTTTTTATTGTATCCATATTTAGTGTTGGCGTTTCAATCTAAACACAGCTTGCACAAGCGATGTGATGTTATCTAAATCTGAGCTCATTTCATGGAGTATTAAACGAGAGTTTGGTAGAGTTGGAGTTGATGGAAGACAGGGTTTTATATCAAAGATTAGTTTAGATTTTTATAGAGTTGTTTCATCGTTGTTCCTTATTTATTCTTCACAGAAATATGATCATTCGTGTGTAGTGTGTTTGTACAAAGTTGAACTAGCTATACTGGTGAAAACTGCCTGGTTCATTACGGGGAGCAATTTGCCAAATTTCAACTTTAAATGTTATGGATAGTTTCGTTCAGTTTCCGTGAACTCGCTGAGCTCAGATTAAAAAATCGATAAGCCTGGATCGATCTGCGCGCTACGCACTGAGAGTCCCCCTCCTCCAGATGCTCTCAGTGAGTAGCGGGCAGATCGATGAATCCAACAGTAGTCGTAGCTACTGTTAAATGCGTCTTTATCGATATTCGTTTCGTTAATTAATGTACATATTTGTTTCGTTAAAAAGTGGTCACTGCTTCCCGTAATTTACCAATTGCCTCTATCACTATATGATAAGTTTGACACGTTTTCACCAGTAAAGCCCAAACAATTCTACGAAAATGCATAGTAACAGGAACTTTCCTGTTTACCAAAGCGTCTCATATTTCGTAGCATATCCTTGTATCTATAAATCATTGAAAATATACAGTGTGGTTTACATGTAGCTGAAAATGTAACGTATGGCAACTGGTTACAGGCAATGTAAACTTTCATGAAAGCTGGTATTAAAGCAAGACAAGATAGATTAAGCCTACGTATACATCTGTTATTTCCCAATGTGTCTCAGTGGCATGAAAAATTTAACTAAATTCCTGACTTATAACGGGACTAAAAAAAAAATAAGTTCAGAAATTCTTGTCCAACTTTAGTCGTTTATAACCTTGCGTCATCATACCAACCACCGTGCAATAGTTACATTATAGTAAATAACACGTTTATATAATGAGGCTGGTGTCCTTTTGTGGAATTCCCACAGCAATGCATCTATACAATTATGTTTTACCAATAGTGAGTAGGTGTCTTCTCAATTAACTCGTATAAAAACCGCAATGATGTTGACAGCATATGTCCAATCTATTTGAATGTGACGAAACAACGTTGGGGGCGGTTCTTTGTAGGAATATTGCAATATATTTCGGTATTTAGTCACTCAGATAATTGAGGGGAAGTCTATGTTATTTAATTGTCGAATACTACTTTTGTAATAGTTGAACACGTATAGTTTTAAAACGAGTTTCTGTATTATATTGTTGGTAGCAAAATATGTTAATTATAACATAATCTATGTTTGTTCAGACAATAAAAATGGCGACTGAAGCAAGTCATTCAGGTTGTTACTGAAATCATATGCTTGGTTTCTTTTATGGGTAGAATAATCTAGGACAGGATAATATGTATACTTTATAAATCATCATCCAGCGCTGACGAGGTAAAAAAAAATAATTTATTGATAATAATAATCGTGTCCTGAAAGTAAAGGTGGGTTGGTCAAAAGTTATTTCAGGGTTATCATATTGTTCAATGGACGGTCTATAAAACAAAAACAAATAAAATACATTTATAAATGTTCACAAATCTTTTGCCGCTATTTTAATTGGAGCACTTGGAAATATGTTTTAGTCATTCTGCATAAGTTGGTGAGTAGTTTTATTTTAATTTATAAATATTACTTGTTTACATCCAAAAATCGTGCAAAATGAATCATAATTTCTTAAAGCAAGAATGCCAATACACTTTTATTCAAATATAATTGTATATTCATTAATCTTTATTTTAATATGTTATATATATACATGAGTGTGCATTATGTCATCGCAAAGAAATGTTTTAATAAACTGCATCAAGGAAAACAATAAGACAAATTAGCTCTAGAGAAATTAAGCTCTAGAGAAACCTTCCATTTGTACAAAATGATACAAGAACTCTATTGTTCGTAATTTACGGAATCTAAAGAAACTATACTAACTGCATTGAATTTTAGTATATGCTCTAAGGTTTTCGTTAATCTTGAGGCAATGTGAAATCCCTCAAGATTTTAATCATGAATCCAGTCATGTATGTAACAATAACGGGGGCATTTTTTAATCACAGATAAGATCCTCCTGACTAGAGTTTATGTTAAATAGACCGCAGGTCCGAAGATGATGTTCGTCTGTCGTGATCGACGATGACCAAAAACTCAACCATAATAATAATAACAATAAATAATAAAAGTTAATAGTGCGTTTTTAAATGACTAGCAAGTCCAATGCGCGCACAAAATGTTCTTTTACAGAATTGACAACAATAGAAGGTATCTGTGTGAGGTTGAGAATTTTTTTCTTTTCTACGTGTCCGCTTCTGTCTTGCAGTATCTTGTCTGAATTCTTCCGCCGCTAGTGCTCCCGTTCTAATGCTGTAACGCCATGCTATTCTATCCTGAGCGAGGCTCTCCCAAGCGACTACGTCAATGTTAAGATGTTTCAAGGATGACTTGAGCGTGTCTTTGAAGCGCTTTTTCTGTCCACCAGCTTTTCGAAATCCTGCCTTGAGTGCTCCATAATATATTTGTTTTGGCAAACGCGAGTTCTCCATACGCACAAGATGGCCTGCCCAGCGTGCTGGCGCCTTCATAAGTATTGTGTGGATGCTTATTGAGGTTGATTTTTCCAAGACCTCGTAGTCTGGTACTTTGTCCCACCAATGGATGTTTAGTAATTTACGTAGGCAGGTAAGATGGAAATGATTTAATTTTCTTGCATGTCTAGCATACACTGTCCACGTTTCGCAGGCGTATAGTAGGGTTGGTATAACAGCAGCATGATATACTTGTAGTTTGGTGGTTGTTCTTATACCTCTTCTGTCCCATACATTGTTGCGTAATCTCCCAAATACAGCACTAGCTTTTGCCAGTCTATTGTTAATTTCCACATCAATGTTGACATCGCGAGAGAGAGAGAGTGCTTCCAAGGTAAGTAAAATTGTCGACTACCTGCAGTTTTTCCTGATTGATGATGATGGAAGTAGCAGTATCTTGGCTATTTGATGTTGCTTGGTGCATGACTTCTGTTTTTTTGGTGTTAATAGTGAGACCAAAGTTGTTGCAGGCCTGTGAGAAGCAAATAAATGGGTTGAGAAATGACTAGCGCTAAAGTTGGTTTATAGTGTGGAAGAGTTGCGCTAATCGTCAACCACACTCTCTCTCCTGAGTTTTATCTTGGTCCAGTGGCAAGACAAAGTCGAGACAACTGGGAGAAAATCAGGTGCAGTGGATGGCCGAAGATAAGATCCTCCTGACTAGAGTTTATGTTAAATAGACCGCAGGTCCGAAGATAAGATCCTCCTGACTAGAGTTCATGTTAAATAGACCGCAGGTCCTAAGATAAGGTTGTTGTGTTTATTTTTCCTCCTTCACCCCCCCCCCCCGATACTGTAATAAGACTTTAAGCACCCCCCCCCCCACACACGTAATTTTTCAGTAAATTGTCATGACATTTTTTATCAAATAGAAGATCTGACACATGAATGATCTTGTTAGGTAACCCCTCCCTCCCCACACCCCTTGAAGAGAACATATTTACGACGGCCCTAATAGTCTACAAGCACAACTGGGAGCAGGTTTCCTTCCTGAAAGTCAATGTAGATTCAGACTTAAAAAGAGGAACTGTTGAGATGATTTCTAATTTTAGACAACTACAGAAAACGTACCACGAACAGAATATCGACCTATACTTCACATTCATGGAACTGACCAAGACCTTCTATACCGTCAACCATGAGGACCTTCGGAAGATCATGCCCAAATATTAAATACGCCCTATATGTCTTGTAATGACTTGCAAATGTCATAACTTTATGTGTGAAAAAGCAGTTGTGCAAGATGGTGAAAATCTAAATTCATTTCCAGTGACCAACAATGAACACCGTATTACTTTTCAAGGTAAAAATAAAAAACCCAGCAATACAGCCAAGTTTGTGTACCTCAGCATCACTGTTGAATAAAAAAAAAAACACTTAGGTTTACATTATGAGGACTTGTGTACTACTCGCGCCAGTGCAGCTTTTAGTGGTCTCCGTGCGAATGTTTAGAACAGCTGGTTCTAAGCTAGAATTCAAAATGACGGTCTACCGTGTAGTCTTTCTGCTTTTTCTGCTGTATGCAGCTGAATAATCGCAGTCTTCAGTATATAAGACGGACACAGAAAACGTAAATATTGTCCAAAAGGCGACAATTTATTATTTCTGTAATTTATGTGGTCTGCCTTGGCTATTTTTGACATGCGAATCCAAGAATATAAAAGCGATCAACGAAAATCACGACAATAATTTAAAAAAACGTAACCTTTGAAGTCATAATTAATTATGTACAGAGGTCTTATATTACGGTCCAAGGTCACGGCTGAATCCTGCCAATACTATGCTATAAATGATGTCAAGAAATACAAAAGATCAAATGGTTCGGCCACCTAATCAGAATGACACCAGATCTCATTCCATCGATAGTCTTCAATAAAAGATCATCTGAAAAGAGAAACAGGGGAAGACCCAGACGAAGATGGATAGATGGGATCAGAGAAATACTAGAACACCAAGGCTGCAATATGGCAGCGGAATCACATTTAGCTAAAGAATGAAGACTTCAGATCCCCACGACGCCTAGCGGCACACATGGATAGTAGAAGACAAGTCAATACAAAGAAGATTAATACTGAATTTTTCCGGCTAGGGAGCTGCAGGGAGGTTTCGATTGACTTATGTGATAAATGAAGCATGCCCTTGCTGTCGCTACTTCGTGCTAGTGTGTGTGTGTGACGTTGTGTAAGATCAGCACGTAGGATTATTCTTAAGAAGGACTTTGCTCATACTGCACGTGAGACCCCGGCTAGTTTGGGCAACAATCAACCCTATTCTGTGACGCCCATGATTTAACCTTCTGTATAAATGTAGATGTCTGTATATAAACCCAGCATGTTTTGGCTGTAATGATTTTCTAGCAAATATTTACGTTTAGTTGGTCCTCATTGATTTCTCAACGGTCCCGGTAGCCAAATGCCTGCAGCTGTAATCGAACCATGTTACCTTTCCCATCCAGGACGCGATTACAAGTACATGTATGAAATTGGAAAAAAATTGTGTAGCAAATACGTCATTATTGTTACATAGTTATGTAAAAAAAAATTTTAAAAATAAGTATTTGCAGCAAAGAATAACGGTGGTATTCGAATTTGATAAATGAGAAACAGTAACATACAAATAAAATTACCCGTTCAATCTCTAATCACAATCATAAAAACTCCACAGTGCAGATTCATTACAATATTGCATAATTTGGATTTATCATTATTTCTGCTTGACTGGCACTCTCTGAGTTGTGGAAGTACAATGCATATTTGCACACATGGAGATTGAATCATATCCATAAGATATTCGATTTCAACATGACACAACTACTTCTTCTGGTTCGCAGTTTAACATGTCTACACAACAAGTAAATTCAACATGAAGATCAATATTGAAAAGACCGAAATAGTGGTAATAGCAAAGAGAGAAAGACATATCACCATCTCCATCGATAATAAACACCTTAAACAGGTAAATGAGTTCACTTACTTAGGAAGCATTATATCGAGGGAAGGGAAAACCAGTAAAGAGATACAAAATATATGCAACAAAACATACATGTCCTAGGACAGATGACACGTATTTTCAAAATAAAAATGTAAACATAGACACTAAAGTTGCATTATACAAGACTATTATTATTCCATCACTATGCTACCAGTTCCAAACCTGACAATGACAGCACAGGACAAAGAAAACTAGTGACAGCAGAAATGACATGTCTACAAAGACTACTCGGAGTGACATTAAGAGATAGAATTAGAAACGATAACATCAGACAGATAACGAAAACAATACCAGCATTGGAACACATCAAAAGACAACAGATCAAGTGGTTTTCACACGCTTCCAGACTACCGACAGATAGCATGTCACAAATGGCCAAAACACATAGACATAACGGTTATAAAACCAGAGGCAGACCATGTAAAAGATGGATTACAGAAATCAAAGAAGCCACAGGAACAAGCTTACAAACAGCACACAAGAAGGCCATCTCCAGAGAATTCTTCTACCCCTGACGCCGCAAGGCAAACAAGGGCCACAGCGTATAGATAGGTAGGGTAGGGTAGGGTAGGGTAGGACGGACGGACGGACGGACGGACGGACGGACGGACGGACGGACGGACGGACGGACGGACGGACGGACGGACGGACGGACGGACGGACGGACGGACGGACGGACGGACGGACGGACGGACGGACGGACGGACGGACGGACGGACGGACGGACGGACGGACGGACGGACGGACGGACGGACGGACGGACGGACGGACGGACGGACGGACGGACGGACGGACGGACGGACGGACGGACGGACGGACGGACAGACAGACAGACAGACAGACAGACAGACAGACAGACAGACAGACAGACAGACAGACAGACAGACAGACAGACAGACAGACAGACAGACAGACAGACAGACAGACAGACAGACAGACAGATAGATAGATAGATAGATAGATAGATAGATAGATAGATAGATAGATAGATCTGTTTCTGTGAGCAAGTGCTCCTCCCTCAACTGGTTTAGTAAAATGCAGTTTTGCAAGAAATGTTACGCTGTCTGTGTTATAAATCTGCATGCAAATAATCAATCGAATATATGCAACAGTTTGAAAACAGAAAACCGATAGAGGATAATGTGCAGGAATTTCGTAACAAGCCTATAATATATGCATAATATAAAAACATCCATAACTAAAAGTATAGCACTAATAGTATTATTAATGAAAAGTAAGGCAGGGTAGGGTAATCAACTATGAAAGTATTACTAACATCATTAACAAACATAGGAAGGGGTAGATAATATTCATTTACACAAAACCGCACAAGCATTGAAGCATAATTACAGCTACAAAACTGACACATGAATGGATGGGATCGCAACGCATCCGTAATATAAAATCAATATAAAGATATACTGTTGGTTCGTTAGATTCTCAGAGTCTACTGGTGTGGTAAATTAATGTATTAATAAGATTGCGTTATCATACGCTGTGAACAAACGTCACCACAATGGTTGCTATTTACAGAAAACGTGAGCGGTAACATTGTGATAAATTGTTAATGTTAAAACTAAATTGCACAATTGTATAACATTTAAGGTGATTGGTTAACATTGATTGTTTACGTGTAAACATAGGTAACGGTAGTAACATTATTATACTATATTTCACTAGCTTTACCCTCAAACAAAAGTAATTATCTGATTACATGTCTAACGTAAGTAAAAATGTCACGTTTTTAGCTATGATTTTTCATTTGGTTAGACCCAATAAATATACACTTTATTTGTGCGCCACGTTCAGTTTTCACGAACGAATAAAATCCTTTGATCTTTGTCGGCATCCTAATTATTGTGTATACAGAAAACAATGTTTACCATTTCAGACATTCCCCATCGGATACAACCTTAAGCACCGTTTATCTCGTCTTCAAGGTCACAAAATTGTGAAATGCACCCTTACATCATGCTAATTGTATGATAAACAAATCATGTGTGAATGACTTCTTATAAATTGACTGTAAACATCTTTAAAAATGTGTGATATGTCTGTATACAAACAGACTTTTGATATATCGCAAATAAAAGAAAATTGAATTCGATGACTGCATTTTAATGGAAAATTTAATTCATAGAGTCTATACCATTTCAGATTCACACACACAATTTCAATTATATGCGCTTTATATTTACTGAGAAACATTTTGAAGTTGGGTAAAGCTAGTGAAACGTGACATAACACAAATTGCTAATGGTAAAATTATAATTCTTAATCGCATAACAATTCAGAGTTAATGGTTAATATTGATCGTGCATGTGAAAATTTGACAATGAACTGAAATTGATTGTAAACTGTAAGCAGTAACAAGTAGTCCTATTTTCTTGAGACATGACTGTACCTCAGTGCATATTTATGACCCGACCTTTGCTGAACTGACTGAAACGATTTTGTAAAATTAATACTAGCACTAATCTATCAAATTAGCCAACTGGTGTGACCAGGTATAAGGCCATGACAATCTGGAGAAAGCTGTGGTTGAGACGTATAGAGGAATAGAGTGTTTTGCATTAACCGATGACATACTTAAAGACCATGGGGAAGAACTGTCGTCTTTACTTTCCCAGAAGATCAGTTATAACAGTGAAGCAAGCTGTCGATCGCGTCTAGCAAGTAAGCACAATGTCATAGGAGAATTGCTATGTTGTCGCAAACTGATAAGAGATATGACATGATTGTCACAAGTTGATAGGAGATATCAGCCTTTAGAATATTTTTCATTTATTCTCATGTTTCCTATTTGCATTTACTGACATATTTGTTGGAAGTTGATAGATGTCACAAGTTAATAGGAGATGTAACATGATTGTCACAAGTTAATATATGTGACATGATTATCACAAACTTATAGGAGATATGCCATGTTTGTCGCAAGTTGATAGAGTTAGATATGGCATATTTATTACACGTTGATAGGAGATATGACATGTCTGTCACGTTTACTCATTTTCTTAGGCAAGGTCTATCTCGAAATAATGTGTGGTCGAAACATTTTTTTCAACATATTTGGAACATCGAACTTGGACCGCTCTATTAGGAACCTGGATCACCCTATAAGGAACATGGACCACTCTACTAGGAACCTGGACCACTCTACTAGGAACCTGTACCACCCTATTAGGAACCAACACATTTCACTCATCACTAAGCTTCCACGACTACCAGGTAGTAAAGGGATTGCTAACATTTCCTGTCTCTTCTCATGATGGTGCATTCTATCAATATTACATTCATCTTGTCATGATGGTTCATTCTGTCAACATTTCCTGCCGCTTGTCATGATAATGCAACATGTCAATATTTTCTGCATCTTGTTATGAAATTGTATTATGTGAACTTTTACTGCCTCTTGTCACTATGCATTCTGTCAGCATTTCTGGTCTTGTGAAAATGATGATAAGTTGAGTTTGGTACTTTTCTATTTCAGATGGTCCAATCTTTGGTCCGTATATACACAGAATTGAAATTACAATAACAATTCAATAGAAACTTGCGGCTCCGGAAATTTTCGCCAATCTATTGCGTAGTTATTGGAGGAGAAAGGTATGCATCGCACAGAGGAAATATAGAAGAGGATTATACCGTGAGATGACGTCCTCTGTTCGCTCTAGTTGTCAATTCACGTGAAAACTGTACCTCGTCGCACTCCCGGAGAGGGTGAAAGAACCGCAACTTTAATCAGAAATTTCATATCTGTTTAAAAGTGTTCGATAAGTAATACGGTAAAAAGAAGTGCGGACGATGTAATGTTGGGGTTGGGGTTGTTGCGACGACGACGTCAGTAGTTAAGTGTATGATGTCGTGGTGCAACTCTGAAATTCTAAGGATATTCCAGAGCACGAAATGTATGAATTGTATTTGAATTCAAACTTTAATTTCAGTTTCGAAAGATATGAACGATTTGTTTTTGTAGAAATATGAGATTGAATACAAACCGATGCAATAAGTAAGTCTTTGGTAATGTTTCCATATATTTTAGCTTTAAATTTGTCAAAATTATATACAACCTTTATAAAAAAATTTAAAAAATCAACCCTCTACTTCAGTAGTGAACATGTTACACAAATCATCGGCGTATACGCGATAATATACGGTAGTTTTTGTTGTTGTTGTTGTTCGCATCGCAGTAAAGCAAATATAAATGTTATCTGAGACCTGGCCGTTGCTAAAGAGTCGGACCACTATTGCAGAGATCTTACTGTATAAAATGACAGATTAAGCATAGTTATTAGCTGTAAATATGCTATTATTGTGTGGACAGTGGTTTGAGTTGATGACGAAGTTTGAGCTAAAGAGAGATACTTTCATCTGAATGCCTAGGTATGCGGGTGTTAGAATAAATGAAATTGCGTACAGACTTGAAAGCGTGCCCATAGTGATATTTCATTGTTTCGTACATATATTTTTAATGAGATAAAGAAGTTATGCAAGTCAGAGAAAGTGGAGCTCGCTTCATATTATTGTGTCTATGGCCAGAATGAAGAAACAAGGAGTGGCGTGTACAAATGTAAGATACGAGCAGTATATTGGAATCAAAGAAATAGTGAAATGCAGAGCAGAAACAGTCAGCTAGTACATGATGAAGGACAACATACTGAATATGAGATCAAAGCATCTATAGAATATCCGAAGTGTCATGATAACGATCGGATACCTTATTCTAGCTTTAACTTTAAACAAGACCTTGATTACTTCCGTCATTAAATTATGAAAGTATATGCAGACAGATGCCCCAACAAACACAACCTTTTGATAATAAACAAAACAATGAAAAATATTTTTGTTTAGTGCCTTTATGAACTTAGCGCAAACAGAGGAGGAACAGAGGAGTATAAAGGACTTTTCGTCGACACAAGAAACAAGATTAACGACAACGGTTACAAACTAATAAATACATGCATCCAGCACATCCTCATTATAACGAAGACCTTCTTTAAACATAGACAGTCACAAGTGTACATATGGTATATATGGAACAGCCTAGACTGCAAGAGCCAGGTAGACATTATACTCACAAAAGGAAACAATAGATAAAAAATATCAGACGCACGAGTAATATCTAACATGTGTGCAGACACTAACCATGAGGCAGTAATAACATGTCAAAACACACAGAGCGAAAAACAACAAGTACAAGAAAAGCACAGAACACAAAGGGCAACTAGATATACGGAAATTGAAAGAACTAAACATGCGCGAAAAATATATCCAGGAAGTTAACAAATAATTCGCAAAGGTACCAGACAACATAGAAGAAGAATGGAAGTATTTCAAAAATGTCATCATTCAAACAGCAGGAAACATATGCGGATATAAAAACAATAAACGTACTTCTTCTTCGTCTTCTGCGTTCGTTCTCAAACTCCTGCAGATTAGCAGGATGTAGTCCGGAGAACGGAATGTGTTGTGTCATGGTTTACAGCATTGCTGTGATATCTGCACCTTTCAGCCTGACACATCCGACTTCAGCATGGCTTTGGGTCACTGACCCTATATGGGATGGGACAGCCACCTCCATCCCATAACCTCCTTAGTCGCCTTTTACGACATGCGTGGAATATAAACAGTGTTGCTATTCTTTGCTCCCCTTTCGGGCCCCGGCAACACACGGCGAATAAACGTACGAAACCAAAAGTAATAGCTTGGTGGACAGAAGAATTACAGAACGCAACGAAAGATAAAATAACAAAAATACAAGAAATGGGTAACAAGCAAAACACATGAAGATTACTTAGCATACAAGACAGCACAGATTAACACTAAGAAAATAATCAAATCTGCACAAATTAAGTCATTGCAAGAATATGGAGAATTGCTTCTTAACAAGGATAGATAAAACGCACCAAAAATGTTCTACAAGAATGTACGAAACAGGAGAGTTTGTTTGTTTGTTTTGCGTTCGCTCCATTGTAACCATCAGGGATATCCGTGCGATTTCCGCCGGGAGCGTGATTACGTTGTGCCACCGTTATGCACCTTGTAGGCCTAGCACATCCGATTTCGGTATGCCTTGACAATTCGGGTGGGCCACCCTTAGCCTGTGACAGCCTCTATATATGTCTCCAGGCACGCGTAGTGGCGACTCTTCGCCCAGACGATTTTTGCTCTCATCTGACTCGCACGAGGTGTTCCACTGTCTATGAACTTGCCTCGTGTAATTGAACGTGCTGTGCCTGTGCCCATTGGGTACTGAACCGTTTCTCATCCGTGAGCCTGGTTCCTTAAGGGGAAGAACTCAACAGAGGAGTTGGACCAAACAGGAGAGTAAATAAAGACAAGCACCAACAGAAATTATCAAAGATGAACACGGCAACATACTAAATAAGCATCAAGAAATCATGGAAAGATGGAAAAATTACTTCAATCAACTGTTAAATTTAAAGGAAGGAGAAGTCATTACAACAATAAATACAATAGACGAAGACCTAGAACCATGCATCCTGAAATCCTAAACTCAAGACGCAGTTAAACATGCATCAAATAACAAAGCATCGTGAATAGACTGCATACCTATAGAACTAATACAAATGCTAACAGTGACAAGTATAAAGTGGCTACACAGACTGTTCAATATGATATTGATGACACAAAAGACACCACAGGAGTGAGTCATAGAGGTGACTGTTTTCATCTGGAAGAAAAAAAACGCAATAAGAGGGACTGCACTAAGTATAGTGGCATATCACTCTAAAGCCACATACGAACACTCTTTATCGAGATATTACAGAGAAGGATTCGTGCATATATAGAACCACAGCTCAAAAACACGCAAATGGGATTTCGAAAAATAAAAGCTGTACAGATGCAATCTTCGCCTTCAAACAACTTTCAGAAAGAGCGACAGAACATAACCAAGACTTATATTTGGCTTTCGTGGACCAAGAGAAAGTTTTTGACAGAGTGGATAGAGCACAACTATGAATAACACTACATACATATGGAGTTTCCCGACATCTGATAAGCCTATGTCAGAGCATATACGCCAATAGTCAATGCTCAATAAGAACTAGCACAGGTACATCGGATAATTTTCAAATTCACTCGGGAGACAGGGATGTGTACTATCCCCTCTATTGTTCATAACATACATAGATCACATATGCAAAGTAGCAAAGACAACAGAAGAAGACGATCTGAAGGATAACTTAAACGAATTGCTATTTGCAGACGACCAAGTACTAGTAGCATCATCAGAATAGCAACTACAAAGACAAATAGACATATTACATAAAACATGCCAAACGTTTAACATCAAGGGAAATGTAGAAAATACCGAAGTAATGAAGATAGGAAGAACAGAAAGAAACACCAATTTATATATATATATATATATATATATATATATAAATTGGTAGCATATCCTATCCAGGACGTAGCTATCAACCCAGCATTTGTTGGCTGTGGTGATTTTCTAGGCAATATAAATACGTTCAGTAGGTTGCCATTGCTTTCTGAACGGTCCGGATGCGCAATTGCCTAGATATATATATGAAACAGCAGACTGAAACAAGTGACAGAATTCATATACCTAGGAAGTAATATAACAACAGACAAGAGCAGTAAATATATATACATTAGGATGAAGTAAAGCATACCAAGCCATAGGGCAAATGACACCAATATTCAGAAACAAAAATGTAGATTTAAACACCAAAATATAACACTATTCAAAACGATTATTATGTCAACGATGTGCTGACAAGGCTAAACATGGACAACGACAGCATAAGACAAACGTAAACTTGTAACAGCTGAAATGGCATGCTTACGCAGAATCCTAGGAATATCGCTAAGAGACAGAATGAGGACATTAGACAAAGAACGGGCACCGCCCCAATCTTAGAATATATTAAGAGACAACAGATCAAATGGTTTGCACATATTAGCAGACTATCACCAGACAGCATACCACAGCAAGCTATGCTACACAGATACAGTGAAGGCAGACCTAGAGGCTGACCACGAAAACGATGGACCACCTAAATAAAAGTGGCGACAAATTCCACAATATACTCAGCACACACGAGGGTCATCTCCAGAAAACTCTTCTACCCATGACACTGGAAGACAACTTATGGTTTAGCGACTAGATTTAGATTTAGATTTAGACAGACAGACAGACAGACAGACAGACAGACAGACAGACAGACAGACAGACAGACAGACAGACAGACAGACAGACAGACAGACAGACAGACAGACAGACAGACAGACAGACAGACAGACAGACAGACAGACAGACAGACAGACAGACAGACAGACAGACAGACAGACAGACAGACAGACAGACAGACAGACAGACAGACAGACAGACAGACAGACAGACAGACAGACAGACAGACAGACAGACAGACAGACAGACAGACAGACAGACAGACAGACAGACAGACAGACAGACAGACAGACAGACAGACAGACAGACAGACAGACAGACAGACAGACAGACAGACAGACAGACAGACAGACAGACAGACAGACAGACAGACAGACAGACAGACAGACAGACAGACAGACAGACAGACAGACAGACAGACAGACAGACAGACAGACAGACAGACAGACAGACAGACAGACAGACAGACAGACAGACAGACAGACAGACAGACAGACAGACAGACAGACAGACAGACAGACAGACAGACAGACAGACAGACAGACAGACAGACAGACAGACAGACAGACAGACAGATAGATAGATAGATAGATAGATAGATAGATAGATAGATCAAATGAGATTACCATTTGTGTCTTCCCAATAAATAATTTGCTACTATAAATAGCCGTGCTCTGTCAAGTTAATCCCATGATCCGCGCAAGAGACATCTATCTGACAAATATTACTTATCGTTCATGTCTGTGAAAGTTCATTACCATAAACTAGCAACAGTGACCGCTTCTTAGTCTATAGATAGACACGCACTTTACACTGTGCATATTTAGGTTGTCCAGCTCATTCACAGATTTGTTTTTGAAGACAAATAGTTATGGCGAATCAGCCTTATCAGAAAGAGATGGAGAACGGTCTTTTTCTTTTGGTGGCACACCTACGCCGGCATTTTAATATAGTGTCAAGTTTTAAGTTTTAATGCAATATATTGCCAGAATGTTTCCGGGATATAATAATAATAATAATAATAATAATAATAATAATAATAATAATAATAATAATAATAAATAAATAATAATAATAATAATAATAATAATAATTAATAATAATAAATAATAATAATAATAATAATAAATAATAATAATAAATAATAATAATAATAATAATAATAATAATAATAATAATAATAAATAATAATAATAATAATAATAATAATAATAATAATAAATAATAATAATAATAATCCGTCTGGGTCGTAGGGGAACCACACTGGTTACATCAGCGCAAAAAGCTTTATAAACATATCTATTCTCAACCGTTGGGGAAGTGTAGAAAAATCACGCCAAGAATATTCAATGAAGTTCTGAATTCAGGATTTGTTCTTTCCTCTACTCCTTCTACTATTACGTGCAAAATAATTTTAGAAAGTGAGTCGTCTCTCGTTACATGTCAAAAACAAACAGGTTTCCGCTGTTTCACCACTGCCAAAAGTAGTTCTTGATAACTTGCAAGTTTGTTTATTTGCTGCCGGACAAATATATGTCTTGTCTTTTATATAGCTAATTCTTAACATACATCTGTAGGACTTTATTTTCACAAGCTTCAATCACTCTTTTCCTGGATACGAAGGGGAATAAAAGAATAATACACTGTGATGAGCCATACATGTATTAAGAGGGGATTAAGAACGTTTGACCAAATCAGATTGTGTAGGCCAAAGAGACCTATAAATGACATACTGAAATCGCATGTCACATCGAAATGCGCAGATAGTATAGGCAGGCACTAATTGAGAACAACAACAAAAAACATCTTATCCGAAGTATCTTCATTCCAGCTCTGTGCTACCAATGTCAAACATGGTCCTTAACATAAAACATAAAAGACAGCTGGTTACAACAGAGATGAGATGTCTCAGAAAAACCACAGGAGTGACCAGAAGACACATAATTAGAAAAGAGGGCATACGAGAAAGTGTGGGCGTCATATCAATTCTACAATACATACAAAACCAACAAATACAATGGTTTGGTCATCTGGAAAAAAATGCCGTATGATTCATTAGTTTATAAATCATATATGATGAGAGGAGAAGCAGAAAGAAGAGTCAAGGGTAGAGCTAGAGTACGCTGGATCGACAACATCAAAGAGACATTACATGAAAACTAAATAAAATTATCTGAAGCTGCCAGAAAAGCGAGAACAAGAACATTGTATCTCCCTCAACACCCGTAAAGGGTAAAAGAGGAAGAAAATATAGAGAGACTAAACCAGTGGTTCTCATCATGGGTCTTATAACCTTATAACTCAGGGGGACACGGAGACTTGAAGGGAGAACAGTGAGGAAAATTTGAAAATGGGGAAAGAGGACACGGCCCCATATAGGGAGGGTTCATAGAATAGTAATTATAATGAAAAAAGTAATTATATTATATTGAAATAGTATTATAATGTATGGGACAGAAGAGGTATAAGAACAACCACCAAACTACAAGTATATCATGCTGCTGTTATACCAACCTTACTATACGCCTGCGAAACGTGGACAGTGTATGCTAGACATGCAAGAAAGTTAAATCATTTCCATCTTACCTGCCTACGTAAATTACTAAACATCCATTGGTGGGACAAAGTACCAGACTACGAGGTCTTGGAAAATTCAACCTCAATCAGCATCCACACAATACTTATGAAGGCGCAGGCACGCTGGGCAGGCCATCTTGTGCGCATGGAGAACTCGCGATTGCCAAAACAAATATATTATGGAGAACTCAAGGCAGGATTTCGAAAAGCTGGTGGACAGAAAAAGCGTTTCAAAGACACGCTCAAGTCATCCTTGAAACATCTTAACATTGACGTAGGTGCTTGGGAGAGCCTCGCTCAGGATAGAACGGCTTGGCGTTACAGCATTAGAACGGGAGCACTAGCGGCAGAAGAATTCAGACAAGAAACTGCAAGACAGAAGCGGACACGTAGAAAAGAAAAAACATCTCAACCTCACACAGATACATTCTATTGTTGTCAATTCTGTAAAAGAACATTTTGTGCGCGCATTGGACTTGCTAGTCATTTAAAAACGCACTATTAACTTTATTATTTTATTATTTATTGTTATTATTATTATGGTTGAGTTTTTGGTCATCGTCGATCACGACGGACGAACATCATCATCATCATCATCATATTGAAATTATATTATATAGATAGTAATTATATTGAAAACATACTTAAGTTCAAATTTCTATATATACCTGTGCTGTGGAGAAAGTCGATTATCCTTTCATTTAGGTTCAGTGGGAGCCGACAGATAAAAATATCTCAAAAGATGGTCACATGGTCAGAAAATTTGAGACTACAGTTCTCAACAACAACACACCATATTACGTTTTTCCGACAATCCTGATACGTCGGCGGTGGAGTTTGATAACGAACGATATAAAGATTGAATAACATGCATTTGTTATGTGTGTTTCAGGTACAATGTGTTACTTTATCCCATTTTTTCATTTTGGTATGCATTTAAATATATTATTTTACTAATCAATGTATTTCCTATTGTTATTTTACACTACAGAATTTCACGTTTATTCACTGGCGTGTTTATATTCACGTTATCAGATGATATCGTGTTCAGGGAAATATAGACAAAGAAAGAGAACAAGACTCTAAAACAATGGTTATCTATCATTTCTCCTTAAAGCATTGATTTGAGAGAATTGGAGATAGAGAAATAAAACAAAGAAAGATGAGCATAAGGAAGAAACAAAGATTGAAATATAAAAGGTTCATGTGTTCCAAAAAGCTATTGACGCTGCTGACCCGTTGTCAGACAACGTCATTGCCAACTGTCTAAACAAATATTATTGAGCAGATAAAACAATATATGCGATTACTTCATCCCTAACTTGCTCAGATTTAATCACATATTTAAAATATAATTCCCCACTTTCAATGGAACGTCATAATTGTATGCGCGTTATTTAACAGATAATATGTCATCGTCAGATAACGTCATTACTAATTGTGTTATGTTGTAATAATGATGTTTTCAATCTCACAGCACATGGCGTTTATTCTGTTTACCTGAGACCGACAAATTAATCAAGGGGCATGACACCAGGAGGTATCACATAAGAAAAAATAATAGTTATATCTTAATTCTTGATTAGAAACAAGCATCCTGGCACTGGGAGAATTCCCATAAAAGCTAAAATTGCCGGTGGTCCATCAGCCATCTAAGGGTGTCTAAGCTCAGTGTTCCAACACAGAATCCTAGAAACATAGATTTGCACGTGCGATACAGAAAGAACATATATGAATGTTACTAAAAAAAAAAAATAGCTGGGAATACACGTACACCATTTAGCTGGTCCATCTCCAGTATAGTTATACGCGCCATTATGACCATCTAGATATGCAGAAGGACAAAACACTAACGTCACAGACACAGTCATAGTTACTAAAAAATAGCTGATATTTCCCCATATATTATCACAAATTATTTCTTATACAAGAAGAAGCTATAGTTATACTAACATCTCTTTCTTCTCTTCTTGGAAACTCGTATTAAAGATATGGAGTTACGTGTTATGATTGGTACTCTCGGTACGCGGCTTGTGCTGCTCCGATGAGAGTGATGAAGCACAATATGGAGTAGTCCAAGTAAAACGGAGTCAATTCTCTACATTTTTCAACCATTCACATGATCTCCATTTGACTTCTCTATCTACATTTTATAACGTCTAACTACAGCACTATAAAGTATACCATCCTCCAATTGATACTCAAACGGCAAATTTAGTATGTCTTTTCTATTCATAATCAGAGATTCGATCACATCTACCAATGGGATAGTCCAAAAGCTTTCCTTGCGCTTATCTCAGGGAAAAAAAACATGTTTCCACATAGTAAATTAATATTTGTATTTCAATTATCATAAAAAACCATGGATGTAAGTTAAAGTGTAGCAGAAACGCACGAGGGAAAGGTAATAACCAAAGCATTGATAGTCGGCAGCAATTATATATATGATATGAATTTGAAACCATAAACTTATATCACTTATTTAAATATATATATATTGTAAAATATATATTTCTATCATAATATATATTACAATGCAAAAGTTCAATACTGTCCCACTTGCTCACACCCCTCAAGCATATGGCCTTTCAAGCATATGGGGGTTACTGTGTCAGACAAGTATTGTTATTCCTTTGGACGACGGCAAGATAGATATGATCAACCATATCTTTAGACTATATACATTCCTGCAGGCTCGTCGAGAACCACCCTTTCGACGTGACGTATATGACTTTTCCTGTGATTTTCATTGGTCACTATAATAATAATAACAATAATAATAAAACTCACAACCCGTCAGGGTCGTAGGAGAGTCACATTGAGACTTTTTGTATAGAAAGATCACCAGATATTTCTATCTTCTACCATCCTGAAGAGTTTGGAAACTTCACACCATGTCCAGTCCTTGATATTATCCAGCCATGTTTTATTTACCACCTGGTCTTCTTCCACCCTACACCGTAGGACAAATCTTGTCATCGAGGAATGTCTCATCACGTGCCTGTTCCACCTAAATTTACGATATTTCACGATTATTAATAGTGATTCTTATTAACCCACAATACATAAGGAAGCCGTGTAACGCAGTGGTTAGCGAGCTGACTTGGGTGGCCTTGGGCTCATTCCCCTGTTGAAGCGGAAATGTTTTTTCACACCACAACGGCTACCGGTTCAGTACGGGAAGTAAAGACTGCGATGGAGAGGAGATGGCTACTGTTTCTGGTTCTCTGCCGTGCCAGGTTGTTAAAATATTTTCTAACGTTGTTGCCCTATGTCTCTGTTGCCCTCAATCTTGCCTGTTGTGACTATGTTCTACAAACCTCGTTGTCTCATAACGTGGTCAAAAAATTAATAGTATCTTTTTTCTTATAATATTGACTAAGCTCCGTCTCGCATTTGACTCTTTCAACACCTCCGCATTAGTTTTTTTCTGGCAAATCTATGCTATTCTTAGCATTATTCTGTAGAACCACAACTCTAATGCTTGTAATTTCCTGTTTATTTATTGTCCAAGAATCGCATCCATAAGTTAGCATAGGAGTTATCTAGCACTTCAGAACTCTCTTCCCCATCTCTAATGACAAGGTCATACCACAAAATATATTTTTCACTTTTCTGAATGTTATTTTTGCCTGCACTAATCTGCTTATGATTTCTGTTGAACTTCTTCCATCTGCTGTAATAGTTGTACCTAAATACTTGAATTTGTGTTCTGGCGGTTACACAAATCCATGAATGGTCTCACAAGACGCGTGACTATTGCCGATTTCCAGAGCGACGATACCGTCTGGCAGAAGACGGACGAGACAAAAGGTGCGGCATTGCTGGCACACTACACCGCACAAATTGGTCAGAGAAATGTGGAGGCATATCAAGAAATCAGGAAAACGCTCACAGACACGTGTAAGAACTTGAGCATGGAAAACCATATGCTAATCACAGTTGAAGAAATCAGGAAGGCACTGAAAAGTACAAAAAATACAGCACCAGGGCCAGATGGCATTAGATACGATGACATTAGTCGAAGAACCGATGAGGAGTTGGGAGAGTTGGCGGACATGTTCAATAATAGCCTTCTAAAGGGCACAGTGAAAGAAGACTGGTTGCACAGCTATTTAGTTCCACTGCACAAACCTGGGAAGGACCACACCAGGATACATGGCTACAGAATAATAACTATGCAGAATACGATTGGCAAGCTTTTGGAAAAAATTGTGGCCCGGAAGGTATCGTGTTATCTTGAAAGAAATAAGTGTTTACCAACATTGTTAGGAGGATATCGTCCAGGAAAGAAGACATGGCAAAATGCAGCCATATTTGCGCAGGATGTTTTTGAGGGGTTCGATTCGCGCATGGAGACATGTGCGGTCGCAATAGACCTTGAGGATGCGTACAATAGGGTGTCCTTGGATATCTTGATGCACCAGCTGTTAAATCTTGCAGTTAATCCTTTTGTCGTGCGTTGGGTTGGCGCCGCCCTGATGCACAGGGTTGTAGTTCTTAAGTGTGGTAACTGGATATCTACACCAACGGTTATTAGCCCTGGCCTGCCACAGGGATCGCCTCTATCTCCTGTACTTTTCAATGTATACACAGTACATATCGCTGGCAATCAAATCACAGGTGTTGGCAGAACGATGTCATATGCCGATGATATCCTGGTGTATAGACAGGGCAGAAATCGAGAAGAGTGCGTCGTGGAACTACAGAAGGAGCTGGACAGACTGACAAATTGGTGTCGAGATACGGGAGCAGTGGTTAATCCGTCTAAGGCATTCGTGACGTGGTTTTCCTTGAACAATCACATGGTAAAGACACCCATGCCACAAGTTTCGTTGTCCGGGAAAAGTTTAGAAAGAACTAGCACAATGAGATATCTGGGTGTGTTTTTTGACAGAAGCCTGAGTTTCAGGGAACATGTTGACCACATTATCATAAGGGCAGGCAAAGGCTTAGCAGCAATGAAGGTTATGGCTGCTGCGCAATGTGAGCAAAGATTGTTATTTCTTTTGTACCAGGGTTTGGTAGTGGCTGTGGTGAAATATGCACTGGCAATTCTGACTCTTAGCCAAACTCAGATCGAAAGACTGGATAGAGTCCAGAATGCAGCAATGCGTATCATTCTGGGATGCACAAGAGACACATCGACAAGAGCTATGCGATACCTACTTGACTGCCCAACAGCTGAGCATAGATTACAGTATTGTCGTGCACGGGCGTACCTTCAAATACATGCAGATAAGGAACACCCGTTGCATTTCGAAATACAGAAAGTTAAAGGCAGCAGACTCAAGAGAGGAAGGTCGTGGATGGGACGTGCGGAAGAAGAAATACAAATATAATAGTAATGTGTATGATATATAAATATGTATCAAATAATGTGTGTGATTTAGAAAAGTGTATATAATAGTAATGTGCATGATATATAAATATGTATCAAATAATAATGTGTCTATTGTCTATCCCCAGGTGGTGTTGTTGTATAAATAACCAAATGGCCAGAGGGTGTCCGACAAAGTGGATGGTGCCGCAGTAACCTAATGAACAAATAGTAATGCAAAATGATGTAAAAATGTTACTAAAACACTTACCTAGCCTATTAATAAAAATATATTTTTAAGAAAAAAAACAAAAAACATACAATAAAACTAAACAGGACAATTCTCAACGTATCGGCTCAAATTGAACCTTTTTCAAGAGACAAACAACAGAAAACGACAAAATAAAAAAATAAATAGACGTCTATATTTCATCAAGCCCTATTTCATTATGGAGACGAGGGCTTGATGAAATATAGACATCTATTTATTTTTTTATTTTGTCGTTTTCTGTTGTTTGTCTCTTGAAAAAGGTTCAATTTGAGCCGATACGTTGAGAATTGTCCTGTTTAGTTTTATTGTATGTTTTTTGTTTTTTTTCTTAAAAATATATTTTTATTAATAGGCTAGGTAAGTGTTTTAGTAACCTTTTTACATCATGGTGTTGTTGTAGCTTTTACATGTGCCTTTGAGCAAAGGGGTTTGTGAAGGAGATGTAGTCTACATTCCAGAGCCAGGTGTGTTGCTCTGGTTGAGATTTGTCTTGTTTATTCTGGTCTTGATGCTGCCTATCCATCTTTTCCTAGGTCTGACCCTGGCTATGTACCCTGAATCCAACTTGTTATAAGCTCTTATGGGAAGTTGATAGTTCATACTCATAAGATGTTTAAACCATTGTATCTGTTGTTTCTCTATATATTCGATGCATGATGTGATACATATTATCTTTCTGATGTTCTCACTGCGCGTTTTGTCGAGTCTATTGACTTCAATGGCCTTCCAGAGATTTCATTTCGCAAATTTCGATATTTCTCTTATGCGTAGATTTCAGTTGTCACGTCTGGTATTGGTAGCATAGTGTTGGTATAAAGATGCTCAAACCTTTGTTTCTTCACTTCCATGTCGATTTTTGGGTGCAATAGTAAAGGTGACAGCTGCGATTACTGTCTACGTTGCTATTGCACCCAAAAACTACTGTGAGAATTACAATAATGTGTACGACATATAAATATGCATCATTTAATGTGTATGATATATAAATATATATAAAATAATGTGTATGATATATAAATATGTATAAAATAATTAATATGATATATAAATATATATATATATAAAATAATGTGTATGATATATAAATATATATATAAAATAATGTGTATGATATATAAATATATATACAATAATGTGTATGATATATATAAAATAATGTGTATGATATATATAAAATAATGTGTATGATATATATAAAATAATGTGTATGATATATAAATATATATAAAATAATGTGTATGATATATATAAAATAATGTGTATGATATATATAAAATAATGTGTATGATATATATAAAATAATGTGTATGATATATATAAAATAATGTGTATGATATATATAAAATAATGTGTATGATATATATAAAATAATGTGTATGATATATAAATATGTATTAAAAAATAATGTGTCTGATATATAAATATATGCATCAAACAATAAAGTGTGTGATATAGAAATGTGTAACAAATAATGTGTATGATATGTACATATGTATCGCAGTGTAGGTGGGTTAAAATGGTGCAGTGGGTGTTTAATAAAGCGTGCAGATACTGTTAATTTAGCGCATACCCACGTGCTGCAGCGATGCAATATAAGTGTTATCGGGATGTGTTCATTTCATGCCCTAAACGGATGTTTGTAGAATGTCATTTCACTGCATGTAGTTCGATAAAGGCAGGGTTGCCAGTTAGATCGAACAGTTCGCGGCAAAATTAGATTCAAATATTGTCAAAATTAGTGTATACGCGAACTACAGAAAACATAAAAGTTGGCTTGAATTCAGTGAAATTCTAATTAACAACTCACATTCTAATGACTCAATCTAGAATATTATGTTGCAGTCTGTTTTCTGATTCATGCTTGTGTAATGACATAATTTATTAGAGGAAACATTCTACCAACAACATTACTTGCTAACTTGACCAGAAATTTTATTTTGTCGTGAATTTTTAACAAGAAAATATGTATTAAATGGATGGTATTTCAAATTGGTCAACATTAACACAAATTTTCTAACATAAAACCAAATTTTAGGTCAGAGATATTTCAACAAATTAGTCAAAAGTTGGCCATGAATTGGTCAAAATGTGAACCCTGATTGATAGATATTTCTGCAAATCTCGTATGTTATTATTGATGTGATATTGTAAAGTTGATGCAGTTGTGTGCTCAAATGCCCTAGATTTCTTTTTTCGAATCTTTCAATTTCAAAATTCATATTGGGCCTACAGATTAGTAGTATATACCACAACACAATATGGTTGAAGAGTGCTGCAGAAGATGCATTCACCAATTACTACAAGATTTCATACGTGTGTCACCACAGACCTTATGACCGTTGTGGTTCTAGTTTATTTTGACACTTCTTGCACATATTACGGCACACTGCCTCGCCGCCCTATCTCAATGAGAACTATGGAAAACCGTTAAGGGAAAGAACAGGAGAAAACGTGAAAAGTTCCGGCAGTTTATTTCTTTTAGGTAATTTCAAAAAAGAGGTATATGTCTGCAGAGGTATGGTTAAAAAATAGCTCAAACTCTTCCCTTTTAGTAGATAGTGTAGTTATATACTAGGCGCTACCTACCACCCTGATTATCCAGCATTACAATGGTTTTGACTCCCACATCTTGTGACTGAAATAAAGAAAACATACTTGCACGTATAACAACAGCTAGCTATAGTATTGTGTTCTCTATCTCTATAAGGGTGCAACACATTCAACACAAGTTACACAAATACATGAAATAAAAAAAAACTATATGTTATCATAGAATACATATATAACGAGCAGAGACGATTTCACAACACAACTTTTCTAAACATGAAAACCTTCTACATAGACATCGTAAACAGAAGATGCATGCTTTGCTTGTATGTTTCAATTCTTAAAATTTACGAGAGAAATTACGCAATATAATTATTGCATCCATTGTCATATTTCTTATAGGTTGCCCTTCCAAACCTGTATTGCATACACAGATGACTCAAAGAATATCACTCGTGTGCAATACTTTGAGAAGCGGCCTCTTTACTAAGTAGGGGGTCACATCGTTATTGTGCAGATGAAGCTCTGTGGGGATTCCATAAGAGAACAGTATTAGTCTCACTACATCTTGTCTCACTACAATTTGTCTCACTACATCGGCTCGTAATCTATTTGGACAAGCGCCTTCCAAAGAGATTATTCTATGGGGAGCTGTGCGAAAGTAAACGTTCAAGTGGAGGGCAGTAAAAGCGCTTCAAGGATCACCTAAAAAAGCTCTCTCAAGCACTGCAGCATCGATACTAGATCCTGGAGACTACAGCACTTGATCGCTCAGCCTGGCACACCCAGATCACTGCTGGCATCACGAAATTTGAAAAAGAAAGAACACTGCGGGCAATCCACAGCGAAAGAAACGGAAGGACAAATCCGAAAATTCTGCTACCCCAAACCTTTAGCACTACTGCATGCACTTCAATAGAATTTTTCGTGCACGAATCGGACTCATCGGACATCTACGAACTCACAAACCAAATTAGTTAATTACCAATGTTAATTATTATTAATTTTTTTTTTTAAATTTCCATGGCATTTAATGTTTTTCATGCCATACTCATCTTCGCTTGCGAAGGAGGAACATCATCATCAATCTACTTGGGGTTTGTTGTAGAAATCTAGTTGGTCTGACAATGTTATTTGGGAGACTGTACGACTTTTCGTACATGGCGTACAAAACACATACACATATCCAGTAATATTCGTAGGCAAAACGCATACACATATCCAGTAATATTCGTAGCTGGTAATGTATGGCTTGATCTGAACTGAAAGATGACGTGTTTTTGAATATTTCCAGACGTCACAGTAGGGCAAGTCACCATTCAAGAAACATAACAATAAATCAATAATCTGATACTTCTCTATGCCAGGACGTTTCACCCTGGAATCACAACACTGAGAAATTTTGCATGCAATGAAACAAAAACTAAACACCAAAAATAGCTATCGCTGCGTAATCACTGCTATGCCAAGTTTCTTCTCACTTTACATTCTGCATATGGGAGAAAAGATTGGTTTCAGTGGTGTGAGTAAATGTGGAAGAAGGTGTGTTTGTTGTTCATGGGAAGAAACGCCATGTTATTATATTATTATATCAGTGGTGAAATAAATACTGAACGTTGCGCCATGCTGCCTGCTACAGTTAACTACAATGATATACATTTGCTGCCTGTGAAAACCAGACTACATGGAAAAGAGACATAATCTTCAATTGAACTCACGAATACTTTTTGTGTTTGTAAATCTCTCATTTTCACAGGAAATATAGTGTTAGGTTCGTATTTTTCATCGACCAACGGTATATCTAGCCTTTCCAAAAAAATGCACACGTCCTCCTCAGTTGAGTAACCGAGGTCCTCCTCAGTTGAGTAACCGAAGTCCTCCTCAGTTGAGTAACCGAGGTCCTTCCCTGTGGAGTAACCGAGGTCTTCCTCAGTTGAGTAACCGAGGTCCTTCTCTGTTGAGTAACCGAGGTCCTCCTCAGTTGAGTAACCGAGGTCCTTCTCTGTGGAGTAACCGAGGTCATCCTGTTGAGTAACCGAGGTCCTCTGTTGAGTAACCGAGATCCTCTTCAGTTGAGTAACCGAGATGAAACTGAAATGCATATGGTTTACTGTCTCATAGTAGGAATGATTATGTTGGAGTGGGGGAGGGGAGTATGATGCATGTTTAGATTCTGATGGGGAGTGTTCCAGTGTGGCAGTATCCCACGATCATTACGTCCTGACTGTAGTGCAGCATAAACATCTGGACTAACTATTTCATCATTCCTATTATTCCTCTTCACATATGAGTCTGCTACAAAAAAGGACTCGGCATTAAGGACTTGCAGCTGTTCATCGGCCTCCATCTCTCAGTCACCCGTGGGGACCATTTGACAGAATAGAAAAATAAGAAATTGATGCAAGATATGCTTGGACTATGACATTTTAACAAGTGACAGTTTTTGAGCTCATCGCCCAACTTTCCTTAGTCGCCTCCTACGACATGACTGGAAAGAACACAGCTGCCCTATAATTTGCACCTTGAACTAGAAGTCCAGGTCCCGGTTACTTCACGGGTGAACTGGTCTAGAAAAACAATGGACTAACCAGCTACCTCAATTCCCATAGACGAATATTTTCCATGACAAAATCTGGACATGCATACACAGATTGTTCAGCAGTTATTCTGATATACAAAATTGGCATTGTGGTAAGGAGGAGGGGGTGTCTGAGCCTAAGAAATATGCACATAAATGTCTTATAATTGTACAAGAAAATAACTCTGTGGCACATCACTGAAATCTGTAGCAGTGTACCTAATTTATGAGCAACACAAATAAACAGTATAGAGATGTGCATGAATGAAACCAGTTATTGTATTATACAAGTTACCTACACTTCTCGTCTCAAATATTACTTTCACACTAAATCTTCTATGAGAAGTACGTGGAACAGATTCATCAATTTCAGCAGCAGAGTTGTGGTTGAGCGGATTACATCTCTGTACAACATGCCTTGAATTAAAGTGACACACTGGTTATATATTACAATTGGAACGGTGATAGGAGAGTGTGCACAATGATAAAAGATTTTGCCTCCTTTCAGTAAAAAAAATAATACATGTAATATAATAAGGAAACGTTTCTCTAGAGATAACGTACGGCCTTGTTGTGCAACTATACTGATTAATCACCTACTTCATGTCAATGTATAGGGGCACTACGACTACACCAGTTCTTGGAGAAAGTCTGAGCTTTTATAAAGTATATTACAAGGGTGCTTCACATGAAAGCATAAAAGTGTGATCAAATTATAATGACCATGAAATTTGCATGTAATCTGTCAATATTGTTGTTAAGTGTGTTAAAAATGATCTGCGCGTTGCATCTTGGTGCAGACGAACAACATGACGTCATAATAGATGTTAAAAGATAGCTGTCACACTATTAACATGCACAAAAGAGAAGAAGTTATCATTTATCCGTATCTTTTTTGATCAGTAAAAAGTTGAAACCTATAGAAACTCAAAGGTGTCTTAAAGTTCAGTACTTTGATGTAAGTCTGTCAATCCAGCAAGTGTATGAATGAAGGTTCAGTATGTTGATGCATATCTGTCAGTCCAGTAAGTGTATGAATGAAGGTTCAGTATGTTGATGAATGTCTGTCAATCCAGTAAGTGTATAAATGAAGGTTCTGCATGTCTGTCAATCCAGTAAGTGTATAAATGAAGGTTCTGCATGTCTGTCAATCCAGTAAGTGTATAAATGAAGGTTCTGCATGTCTGTCAATCCAGTAAGTGTATAAATGAAGGTTCTGCATGTCTGTCAATCCAGTAAGTGTATGAATGAAGGTTCAGTATGTGGATGCCTGTCTGTCAATCCACCAAGTGTATAAATGAAGGTTCTGCATGTCTGTCAATCCAGTAAGTGTATAAATGAAGGTTCAGTAGGTTGATGAATGTCTGTCAATCCAGTAAGTGTATGAATGAAGGTTCAGTATGTTGATGAATGTCTGTCAATCCAGTAAGTGTATGAATGAAGGTTCAGTATGTTGATGACTGTCTGTCAATCCAGTAAGTGTATGAATGAAGGTTCAGTATGTTGATGAATGTCTGTCAATCCAGTAAGTGTATGAAGGAAGGTTCAGTATGTGGATGCCTGTCTGTCAATCCACCAAGTGTATCAATGAAGGTTCTGCATGTCTGTCAATCCAGTAAGTGTATGAATGAAGGTTCTGCATGTCTGTCAATCCAGTAAGTGTATGAATGAATGTTCTGCATGTCTGTCAATCCAGTAAGTGTATAAATGAAGGTTCTGCATGTCTGTCAATCCAGTAAGTATATGAATGAAGGTTCTGCATGTCTGTCAATCCAGTAAGTGTATGAATGAAGGTTCTGCATGTCTGTCAATCCAGTAAGTGTATGAATGAAGGTTCTGCATGTCTGTCAATCCAGTAAGTGTATGAATGAAGGTTCTGCATGTCTGTCAATCCAGTAAGTGTATAAATGAAGGTTCTGCATGTCTGTCAATCCAGTAAGTGTATATATGAAGGTTCAGTAGGTTGATGAATGTCTGTCAATCCAGTAAGTGTATGAATGAAGGTTCAGTATGTTGATGCCTGTCTGTCAATCCAGTAAGTGTATGAATGAAGGTTCTGCATGCCTGTCAATGCAGTAAGTGTATGAAAGAAGGTTCAGTATGTTGATGAATGTCTGTCAATCCAGTAAGTGTATGAAAGAAGGTTCAGTATGTTAATGCATGTCTGTCAGTCCAGTAAGTGTATGAATGAAGGTTCAGTATGTGGATGCCTGTCTGTCAATCCACCAAGTGTATCAATGAAGGTTCAGTAGGTTGATGAATGTCTGTCAATCCAGTAAGTGTATGAATGAAGGTTCAGTATGTGGATGCCTATCTGTCAATCCACCAAGTGTATCAATGAAGGTTCTGCATGTCTGTCAATCCAGTAAGTGTATGAATGAAGGTTCAGTATGTTGATGAATGTCTGTCAATCCAGTAAGTGTATGAATAAAGGTTATGCGTGTATGTGAATACAGTAAGTGTATGAAAGTGACTTGAGGTGAAGGAAGAAAACGTACTCATTTTGGAAAGAACCGAAGATCACGTAATCAACACATGACTGGGACTCTTGAGACTACATACACTCAAATGGCTGCTGAAACGGAGAGTGGAGCACTTTTGGAAATACCCAAGTGCTAGGATGCTAGTTTAAAATGAAAAATAGAATCAAGATACTTTCAGTGTATGTGACTTCTGTTTGATGGTACTCTTGGGAGTCGAAAGACAATGGTTTGCTTTTTATTGCACGATATTTGGTGATAGAGGTCACTGTGATATCTCGTTGAGTGCACCAGATTTAACTTTTTTGAATTTGTGATGTCTTTCACAAAATTCAGACAGTAAATACATGAAGATTTTGTTTTTTGTTCTATAACATTGTGCATACATTTTTATGGGAAATTTTGAGAGACTACATGTAGCCTAGTGTCTGGATGTAAGCAACAACTGTTAAATTCATCCATGTAGCTCAGTGCTTGGATGTAAGCAACAACTGTTAAATTCATCCATGTAGCTCAGTGCTTGGATGTAAGCAACAACTGTTAAATTCATCCATGTAGCTCAGTGCTTGGATGTAAGCAACAACTGTTAAATTCATCCATGTAGCTCAGTGCTTGGATGTAAGCAACAACTGTTAAATTCATCCATGTAGCTCAGTGCTTGGATGTAAGCAACAACTGTTAAATTCATCCATGTAGCTCAGTGCTTGGATGTAAGCAACAACTGTTAAATTCATCCATGTAGCTCAGTGCTTGGATGTAAGCAACAACTGTTAAATTCATCCATGTAGCTCAGTGTCTGGATGTAAGTAACAACTGTTAAATTCATCCATGTAGCTCAGTGCCTGGATGTAAGCAACAACTGTTAAATTCATCCATGTAGCTCAGTGCCTGGATGTAAGCAACAACTGCTAAATTCATCCATGTAGCTCAGTGCCTGGATGTAAGCAACAACTGTTAAATTCATCCATGTAGCTCAGTGCTTGGATGTAAGCAACAACTGTTAAATTCATCCATGTAGCTCAGTGCCTGGATGTAAGCAACAACTGTTAAATTCATCCATGTAGCTCAGTGCCTGGATGTAAGCAACAACTGTTAAATTCATCCATGTAGCTCAGTGCTTGGATGTAAGCAACAACTGTTAAATTCATCCATGTAGCTCAGTGCCTGGATGTAAGCAACAACTGTTAAATTCATCCATGTAGCTCAGTGCCTGGATGTAAGCAACAACTGTTAAATTCATCCATGTAGCTCAGTGCCTGGATGTAAGCAACAACTGCTAAATTCATCCATGTAGCTCAGTGCCTGGATGTAAGCAAC
The DNA here is from genome assembly GCA_034231615.1 of Meghimatium bilineatum. NCBI lineage: Eukaryota > Metazoa > Mollusca > Gastropoda > Stylommatophora > Philomycidae > Meghimatium > Meghimatium bilineatum. The sequence continues at coordinate 31,268,891 of CM067313.1, read as the reverse complement.
AACTGTTAAATTCATCCATGTAGCTCAGTGCTTGGATGTAAGCAACAACTGTTAAATTCATCCATGTAGCTCAGTGCCTGGATGTAAGCAACAACTGTTAAATTCATCCATGTAGCTCAGTGCCTGGATGTAAGCAACAACTGTTAAATTCATCCATGTAGCTCAGTGTCTGGATGTAAGCAACAACTGTTAAATTCATCCATGTAGCTCAGTGCTTGGATGTAAGCAACAACTGTTAAATTCATCCATGTAGCTCAGTGCTTGGATGTAAGCAACAACTGCTAAATTCATCCATGTAGCTCAGTGTCTGGATGTAAGCAACAACTGTTAAATTCATCCATGTAGCTCAGTGTCTGGATGTAAGTAACAACTGTTAAATTCATCCATGTAGCTCAGTGCCTGGATGTAAGCAACAACTGTTAAATTCATCCATGTAGCTCAGTGCCTGGATGTAAGCAACAACTGCTCAATTCATCCACGTAGCTCAGTGTCTGGATGTAAGCAACAACTGCTCAATTCATCCATGTAGCTCAGTGTCTGGATGTAAGCAACAACTGCTAAATTCATCCATGTAGCTCAGTGTCTGGATGTAAGCAACAACTGCTCAATTCATCCATGTAGCTCAGTGTCTGGATGTAAGCAACAACTGCTAAATTCATCCATGTAGCTCAGTGCTTGGATGTAAGTAACAACTGCTAAATTCATCCATGTAGCTCAGTGCCTGGATGTAAGCAACAACTGCTCAATTCATCCATGTAGCTCAGTGTCTGGATGTAAGTAACAACTGCTAAATTCATCCATGTAGCTCAGTGTCTGGATGTAAGTAACAACTGCTCAATTCATCCATGTAGCTCAGTGTCTGGATGTAAGCAACAACTGCTCAATTCATCCATGTAGCTCAGTGTCTGGATGTAAGTAACAACTGCTAAATTCATCCATGTAGCTCAGTGCCTGGATGTAAGCAACAACTGCTAAATTCATCCATGTAGCTCAGTGTCTGGATGTAAGCAACAACTGTTAAATTCATCCATGTAGCTCAGTGCTTGGATGTAAGCAACAACTGTTAAATTCATCCATGTAGCTCAGTGCTTGGATGTAAGCAACAACTGTTAAATTCATCCATGTAGCTGAGTGCTTGGATGTAAGCAACAACTGCTAAATTCATCCATGTAGCTCAGTGCTTGGATGTAAGCAACAACTGCTCAATTCATCCATGTAGCTCAGTGTCTGGATGTAAGCAACAACTGCTAAATTCATCCATGTAGCTCAGTGCTTGGATGTAAGCAACAACTGTTAAATTCATCCATGTAGCTCAGTGTCTGGATGTAAGCAACAACTGTTAAATTCATCCATGTAGCTCAGTGTCTGGATGTAAGTAACAACTGTTAAATTCATCCATGTAGCTCAGTGCTTGGATGTAAGCAACAACTGCTAAATTCATCCATGTAGCTCAGTGTCTGGATGTAAGCAACAACTGTTAAATTCATCCATGTAGCTCAGTGTCTGGATGTAAGTAACAACTGTTAAATTCATCCATGTAGCTCAGTGCCTGGATGTAAGCAACAACTGTTAAATTCATCCATGTAGCTCAGTGCCTGGATGTAAGCAACAACTGCTCAATTCATCCACGTAGCTCAGTGTCTGGATGTAAGCAACAACTGCTAAATTCATCCATGTAGCTCAGTGTCTGGATGTAAGCAACAACTGCTCAATTCATCCATGTAGCTCAGTGTCTGGATGTAAGCAACAACTGCTAAATTCATCCATGTAGCTCAGTGTCTGGATGTAAGCAACAACTGCTCAATTCATCCATGTAGCTCAGTGTCTGGATGTAAGCAACAACTGCTAAATTCATCCATGTAGCTCAGTGCTTTGATGTAAGTAACAACTGCTAAATTCATCCATGTAGCTCAGTGCCTGGATGTAAGCAACAACTGCTCAATTCATCCATGTAGCTCAGTGTCTGGATGTAAGTAACAACTGCTAAATTCATCCATGTAGCTCAGTGTCTGGATGTAAGTAACAACTGCTCAATTCATCCATGTAGCTCAGTGTCTGGATGTAAGCAACAACTGCTCAATTCATCCATGTAGCTCAGTGTCTGGATGTAAGTAACAACTGCTAAATTCATCCATGTAGCTCAGTGCCTGGATGTAAGCAACAACTGCTCAATTCATCCATGTAGCTCAGTGTCTGGATGTAAGCAACAACTGCTAAATTCATCCATGTAGCTCAGTGCTTGGATGTAAGCAACAACTGTTAAATTCATCCATGTAGCTCAGTGCCTGGATGTAAGCAACAACTGTTAAATTCATCCATGTAGCTCAGTGCTTGGATGTAAGCAACAACTGCTAAATTCATCCATGTAGCTCAGTGTCTGGATGTAAGCAACAACTGTTGAATTCATCCATGTAGCTCAGTGCTTGGATGTAAGCAACAACTGTTAAATTCATCCATGTAGCTCAGTGCTTGGATGTAAGCAACAACTGTTAAATTCATCCATGTAGCTCAGTGCCTGGATGTAAGCAACAACTGTTAAATTCATCCATGTAGCTCAGTGCCTGGATCTAAGCAACAACTGTTAAATTCATCCATGTAGCTCAGTGCCTGGATGTAAGCAACAACTGTTAAATTCATCCATGTAGCTCAGTGTCTGGATGTAAGCAACAACTGTTAAATTCATCCATGTAGCTCAGTGCCTGGATGTAAGCAACAACTGTTAAATTCATCCATGTAGCTCAGTGCCTGGATGTAAACAACAACTGCTAAATTCATCCATGTAGCTCAGTGCTTGGATGTAAGCAACAACTGTTAAATTCATCCATGTAGCTCAGTGCTTGGATGTAAGCAACAACTGCTAAATTCATCCATGTAGCTCAGTGCTTGGATGTAAGCAACAACTGTTAAATTCATCCATGTAGCTCAGTGCTTGGATGTAAGCAACAACTGTTAAATTCATCCATGTAGCTCAGTGCCTGGATGTAAGCAACAACTGCTCAATTCATCCATGTAGCTCAGTGTCTGGATGTAAGTAACAACTGCTAAATTCATCCATGTAGCTCAGTGTCTGGATGTAAGTAACAACTGCTCAATTCATCCATGTAGCTCAGTGTCTGGATGTAAGCAACAACTGCTCAATTCATCCATGTAGCTCAGTGTCTGGATGTAAGTAACAACTGCTAAATTCATCCATGTAGCTCAGTGCCTGGATGTAAGCAACAACTGCTCAATTCATCCATGTAGCTCAGTGTCTGGATGTAAGCAACAACTGCTAAATTCATCCATGTAGCTCAGTGCTTGGATGTAAGCAACAACTGTTAAATTCATCCATGTAGCTCAGTGCCTGGATGTAAGCAACAACTGTTAAATTCATCCATGTAGCTCAGTGCTTGGATGTAAGCAACAACTGCTAAATTCATCCATGTAGCTCAGTGTCTGGATGTAAGCAACAACTGTTAAATTCATCCATGTAGCTCAGTGCTTGGATGTAAGCAACAACTGTTAAATTCATCCATGTAGCTCAGTGCCTGGATGTAAGCAACAACTGTTAAATTCATCCATGTAGCTCAGTGCCTGGATGTAAGCAACAACTGTTAAATTCATCCATGTAGCTCAGTGCCTGGATCTAAGCAACAACTGTTAAATTCATCCATGTAGCTCAGTGCCTGGATGTAAGCAACAACTGTTAAATTCATCCATGTAGCTCAGTGTCTGGATGTAAGCAACAACTGTTAAATTCATCCATGTAGCGCAGTGCCTGGATGTAAGCAACAACTGTTAAATTCATCCATGTAGCTCAGTGCCTGGATGTAAGCAACAACTGCTAAATTCATCCATGAAGCTCAGTGCTTGGATGTAAGCAACAACTGTTAAATTCATCCATGTAGCTCAGTGCTTGGATGTAAGCAACAACTGCTAAATTCATCCATGTAGCTCAGTGCTTGGATGTAAGCAACAACTGTTAAATTCATCCATGTAGCTCAGTGCTTGGATGTAAGCAACAACTGTTAAATTCATCCATGTAGCTCAGTGCTTGGATGTAAGCAACAACTGTTAAATTCATCCATGTAGCTCAGTGCTTGGATGTAAGCAACAACTGTTAAATTCATCCACGTAGCTCAGTGCCTGGATGTAAGCAACAACTGTTAAATTCATCCACGTAGCTCAGTGCCTGGATGTAAGCAACAACTGTTAAATTCATCCATGTAGCTCAGTGCTTGGATGTAAGCAACAACTGTTAAATTCATCCACGTAGCTCAGTGCTTGGATGTAAGCAACAACTGTTAAATTCATCCACGTAGCTCAGTGCTTGGATGTAAGCAACAACTGTTAAATTCATTTGCCGGATAAGGCAAAATCTAAAATGCCCAGCGATAAAAAGAGAAATTCCGGTAAAATCTTGGAATGACGCCGAAGTTATTAAGTGTTGTGTTCTGTCAATCTTTATCACCTAAAATCTAAACAGCTAATGGATCAGGCTCTCCGAGTGCAGATATGTCGATTCCACCCCCCCCCCCTCCTCCCCCACACCCACACTTATAAGCATAGAAGAGAAAAGTAAGGATCGGTTGTGTTTGAATAATAAAAAATTCGATTTCTGTTTGCACAGCTGTATTTGCTTAACACTTTTTCAGCGATTGATCCTGTGGTGGGGGGTTGCTAGAACCGAACTGGGTCAGCTTTTTCGGAAAATTAAAACGAATTTTATGTGGAATAAATGCAACTGTCACGAACTGGATGTATCAATCATAAATAATATACAAGGACAGTAGAATCAATACAGTCATAAATATATATATATCATTTCCTTTCCTCTCTTCTCCAAGGACTCGCTTATCACAGTTTCAGTTCAGTCATCAAAGGTATCTGAAATGATTAAATACACAATCTAGAATAAAGGTGCTGAAATCTTGCTTCACCTTGCCCATCTTTTATCAAAAGACGTCCAAATAGTGAAGATACATGACCATCAGAAACAATATGTTCTTGCCACGGTTCGATATTACGGAGTCATGCAATGATTTCTTTAGCTTTCGTTCTCAATCTCCCACTGAATATCTCTGTAGTGGAATATCCCAGCTTCCATGACTGCATATGCCCACGTTCATCATTGTCACCTTGAACTTCGTATTGTTTACATGTCAATAGTGTATCTAGTGCCTCTGTTGTGGTAACATTGTTTGATCGTTTTTCACAGTTTTATATAATCTTGAGAAAGGTCTACGGGTTCGAAACGTTGAAATGGCTTGTCCATTGTCATTTGTATGGTTTTGTGTTTACATCTCATAACCCCTTAGTCTGTTGTGTTCGAGTGAAACTTCAAAAACCTGTGTTCTACGTAAGTACTATCTCTGCAGTAGGACAATGACCACATTAGATTTCCAGTAGGTAAAGTAAAGAGAACCGAGATGCGTTATGTCGAGGTTTTATTTGCACCAATGACCCAGCGCATCCAACTTCGTCAAAGACATTTGTTGCTTTCGATGTTTTACCAGTTAAGCGGATACAATCTCTAATAGACCAGCATGTGATTCGGTGTATTGTTCACACATCGAGATAACCCTGTTTGGTCACCCATCCGAATTGTACCTTGGTCATCGTTGATTTGCTTTTTTTGCCGCTGTCTGAGTCCCTATGCTCCAGAATGTAAAAAAAAATGTAGCTGACCAGTGCTTGTGTTAGAACTTCGCCTGAAGGAGTAGCTGACCAGAGTTTGCGCCAGAACTTTGTCTGAACAGGTAGCTGACCAGAGCTTGTGCAAGAACTTTATCTGAACAGGTAGCTGACCAGAGCTTGTGCAAGAACTTTATCTGAACAGGTAGCTGACCAGAGCTTGTGCAAGAACTTTATCTGAACAGGTAGCTGACCAGAGCTTGTGCAAGAACTTTATCTGAACAGGTAGCTGACCAGAACTTGTGTTAGAACTTCACCTGATCAAGTAGTTGACCAGTGCGTGTTTATTTGAAATCACATTTCATAATTAAATATGGCGATGAATGAACGAACTGACACGTATCATGAAGTCATTTTTCTCTGAAGTAGACTGTTCTGTTACTCTCTTTCGCCCAAGATGACGTGATTAAGATGAAAGTGTCAATTTCCTTCTAGTATGTCCTCTTCAGGCTTCACAACAGATGTACTCATGTAGATCTTTGTATCGTTGACTAGACTTAGTTACCCATGTTTCTCGCAGGAATTAGAAGCAGTCTTAGCCATTGTGTCCCAGACACCTATTTTAAATCCATGACGGAATGAAATAAAACACGGAAAACACCAAAAGGCAATGTAAAGAAACAAGAAACATAAGAAGTTCAAAAAATGTAAGCAAATAAAGTAGATCAAATCCAATAGTCACTCCGCTCAGAAATATCCATCAATTTATTGTATACGATGAAAAAAGGTGCAAACAGTCCTAGAACATCTAATGCTTCTTTGTGTTCAATGCAAAAAAAAGTGCAAACAGTCCTGGAACATCTACCACCTCAGTGTTTACGATGCGAAAAAAAAGTGCAAAAAGTCCTGGAATACCTTAACGTCTCTTTGTGTATGATGCAAAAAAAAGTGCAAAAAGTCCTGGAATATCTAACGCCTATCTGTGTACGATGCAAAAAAGTTCAAACAGTCCTGGAATATCTAACGCCTCTCTGTGTACGATGCAAAAAAGTTCAAACAGTCCTGGAATATCTAACGCCTCTCTGTGTAAAGACTGACATGCTTTTATCTAGAGCCAGACAAAATTACATCAATACAAGAAAACACTGTATACATTTTTTTAAAGCAAATAGCGTTATTTGAAGATCTCACACATTTGAGACCAACCGCAGCTGTTTAAGTGCTAATCAATGATTTATACATGAACGATTCCAAGTCTAATGGAGAAAATGAGTATTATTTTTATAGATTGTATGACGTAATAGTCAAATTCCTGAAAATCTGTGCACATTGATACCAGAAGTGAGTCAAACCTTAAACAAATCGTCGAAAAGTTAAAACGCAAAGTAATCTAGTTTTATAAATTACCCACACACAAAATTACTCTATGTTTTTACACAAAAAGAGAAGACCACACGGGCAGAAGATAAACTATCCAATAGTCAAAAAGAGAACAAAGATTCCATGAATGAAACGGTGTATGTCGGGAGAAAAATTAACACTAAAAGATTACGAAAAAATCGAAGGATCGGAAACAATGGAAAACGTTGAAAGATAAAAAAAACTGCCAAACAGAATATTTACCGTATGTAATGTCATGAATTACGTCGAAGAACCGTAAGCAACAATATCTCGAAAAATACAGAACACACCAAATTCTATTTGATGAAAACAATCACCAAGACGTAATGCCACATTCACCCAGATTCTTCTTCTTCTTCTTTCGTTCGCTAATAATGTCTATATCTACAGTGTTGTTTCTTGTATAAATTGGACAGTGTTTTCCATTTCTTGTTTTGTACCATAAAGTTTAACATTCATTGGTGTATCAGAAGGCCAGAATGTGCATCTTAGTGTGTCATAGTTTGCACATTCTTGAAGGATATGTTCTGAAGTCTGGTTGACTTGTCCACAATTACACTTTGCTGTTGTGCCAATTTTAAATTTTGTATACATATGGCTGTTTAGTCTATTGTGTCCAGTTCTCAGTCGAAATATGATGACCTGTTCTTGTCTGCTAAGTAGGTGGTAGTCATCCCGTGGAGGTAAGTTAGGCTTTCGTTGTGCCTTTATCATGGATTTCTTTTGGTGATAGCTGATTGGTACATCCGGTTGCTGCATGTTAGCACCTTCCTTGGCGAGTTGATCAGCTCTCTCATTTCCTGCTATTCCACAGTGTGATGGAATCCATTGCAGTATAACTCTACACCTATTTTGTACTATGGACAATGCCTCTTTTAACTCTGGAAGTTTATTGGATTGTAATGCCTCTAGTACTGACCTTGCATCTGTAAGTATTACAATAGGGTGTGAGGTCCTGTCCAATGTTAACAGTTTTTCTGCAGCTGTATAAATAGCTTTGACTTCAGAGTCATAGTTGTTGCAGTAATTCCCTGTTGGTATACAAGTGGTATCAGTGGTGCCATTTTTTACTGCATTCTGTGCTGATCCATCTGTATATACTCTGGTCCATAGATCACTTGGGTAAACATCATCAAGGAAACTGAGAGCTGCTACTCTTTTCTGCAGATTATTCTGATGTTCATCCCCATGCACACCTGCTACTGTTGTTTGGATGGTCACTGGTAGGCATGTCCGTTTTTCCCATGGGGTGTGTTCTGGTTGAGATGTCAGTGGTATTGTTACCTCTGGTAGATCCGATACCTGTCTACGTAGACGCTTGGACTGGTGTATGAAGCTGCTTCTTTTAAGCCGTCCTTGTGATAGATTCTGGAATCTTTCCTTCATTGGGTGACTATGGTGGGAAAGAAACTTTTCTCCATGAATTATAATTTTAGTATCTCTACGCTCTTTCAATGACTGCATCCCTTCGATATTCTGCATTTCTATGATTGGTGTGGATCTCATTGCGCCTGTAATGATTCTAAGTGCTTGGTTCTGTACTCTATCTAGGTTTTGTAGTGTAGTGTTTGATGATGAACTCCATGCTGTAGAACCATATTCCAAGTGTGGTCGAATGGCTTGTTGGTATACATTTTTTAGAATTCTTTCATTAGCTCCCCAAGTTGTCCCACTCAGTTTTCTTAGTATAGTTATCTTCCTTCTAGCCTTTGTTTCTGCTTTGCTGATATGATGTTTCCATGTCATTTTGGCATCAAATGTTACACCAAGATATGTGGGTTGGTCATCTACCTTTAAGATAGTTTTATTTACATAGATGTTTCCAGCTCTTTGTTTTGGTGAAAGTGTAAAAAGGGTTGTTGCTGACTTCTCTATATTGATACTTACACACCATTTGTCAGCCCAATTAGTCAAAATGTCCATGGCTCTCTGAAGCATTTTTGTGGTAACCATGGCGCTCTCATGTGTGCACCATAGAACCAAGTCATCTGCATATAGTGCTGCCTTAGTTCCACAGGGTATTTATTCAATTAGATCATTGATAAATATGAGAAAAAGAGTGGGTGATAGAACTCCTCCTTGAGGCACTCCATGGCGTAGTAATACTTTCTTACTTTTTTTGCCATTTACTTGTACTCTGGCTCTTCTATTGTGAAGAAAGGCTTTTGTCCATCTGTACATATTTCCACATATCTTGTAGTTTCTCATTTTTTGAAGCAATCCTTCTTTCCATACTTTATCAAAGGCCTTCTGTAAATCAATACATGCCACTAAAACTGATTTTTTGTCTTGGAAAGCATCCTCAATTTCCTGTGAGAGGTATGTGGTTTGATCCTCTGTGGAGTAGCATTGCCTGAAACCTGCCTGCTGTGGTGCAAGGAATTTTCTACTTTCCAGGTGAAATTGTAGTCTTAGGTTTATGATGCGCTCCATTGTTTTGCACAGGCAACTTGTAAGACTAATTGGTCTGTAGCTAGTTGGTATTGTTCCATCTTTTCCAGGTTTAAGCAAAGGGACCATAATTGATTCCCTCCAGATTTGTGGGATTTTCCCAGTAGTCCAACTAATATTTAGGATGTCCAATAGTTTCCTTCTGGCTGTTGTTCCTAGATTCTTTATCATTTCATTTGATATTTCATCAATACCTGGGGACTTATTTAGCTTTAGTTTAGAGACCGCTAATTCCAATTCACTATATGTGAACAATGTATCCATAATTTCATCTGCGCTGTTTTCATCACTGATTCTAGTCTGAGCATGTTCCAATTTACTTTTTGGGTCGCTCCGCACTGTATGCTGTTTCTCTGGACTAATTTCAATATTGCAGTCTTGAGCAAATATCCTAGCGAAATTATCTACTGCTTGCTTTCCTGTAATCATTTTGCCACTCTGTACGAGTGTTATGTTTGTGCTTCTTCCTGTTCCCTCATCATTTAGTTGTTTGACCAGTTTCCACAGTTTTCTTCCATCCTTTTCAAAATTTAAGGATTCTGTTTTCTCTTTCCAGCTCTTTCTTCTAGCTTCTAGTTTGGCTCTTTGGAATTTAGCTTTTGCGTGTTGATGTTTGTTGTGATGTTCCTGGCTTGGGTTATTTTCCACTTCCGTCCGTGCTTTTTCTAATTCCTCTTGCAGCAGTTCTAGTTGTTCACTCCAGTATCGCACCCAGATGACTTCTGTCATTGAAATGCGTAGATTAAGTCAAAGATCCGTGACTGATATTGCTCAGACGTTAGGAGAAATGGTCCCCGAGCATTCCTGCAAGTCTCACCCTATACATGATGTGACGACAGCAAGAGCATACGGCCTTTATCACACAGCTACAAAATACCTCCCTGCAACTCCTTAACGGGAAACATGTAGCATTTGACCTTTTTTGGATACATTAAACAGCACGCCGGAAAGAGGAGATCCTTGTCGCAGACCAGGTGCTATTGTTCTGATCTCAGACGTCCAGGATCCGCATCTCAGAGCACCTATTCTACATATTAACATATTTGCTATCCAGCGTATGATCCAGGGGTGGATATCGTGTTTCCTTAACACGTCGACAAGATGCGTGTAATAAACTATATTATGCGTATTTTCTAGGTATATCGCAGCAACTACACATTCCTCCCTATTCTGAAAACTTTCTTGAACTTCAAATGCAAGAACTGCTGCATATGTGACTGTTTCTTCTGAGTCTGTATGCACCTAGGTTATTTGAAAGATCGCCTTTCATCTCTCAATCAATCATCAAATACCGTCTCCGCTACGAAAGTTGGCTGCAACAGATCTCCAACATCCTTGTCTCTTGTTTTGGTGGTGCACTCTGCTATAATGTAAGCTGTCCATCTTGTGATGTTACTCTCCCACTTGTATCTCTGTCTACCTCTTAGTCGCTTCCCTTTGACTTTACCCTCAAGTAAGGTCTTCAATAAGGTGTCATGTCTTTTAATGTATCCAAAATATTTTATTTGCCTGATCTTTATTTCTCTTAGTAATGCTTTCTTCATATTAACTGTTTTTAGCACCTCTTTATTTGTTTTCTTCGCTTTCCATGATGTTCTCCCTATTCTCCTATATACCCACATCTCAACTGCATCAATTATGTCGTCTAATTGTTTATTTAGTGTCCATGTTTCTGATTCATACATTAATATAGAATATATGTAGCATTTTATAATTTTCATTTTTAACTTGTTTGTAATTTGTTTAGATGTTACTATTTTCCTAATTTCCATCCATATTTTCATCTCTATTTCCTTGGTTATGCGTGTACATGGTAAAAGTTATATTGTGTTACTTTAGAACGATGATTCTTAATGAGTCCGAAAGACTTTATTGTGGAGGAACTCGGTACAATAATATGCAGAAAAGAAAAGCATAATGCAGTTACCAATGTGGCTAACAGCAGGACATATCAATATGTAATCAAACAAGCTACCAGTTGAAACAAATAAGAAATCACGAAACTACATCACAAAACACAATTCAACTTAAAACTTAAAATGAATGTGTCTTAATATTAAGTTATATTTTGGAAAACCTTTCTTTCTAAAAAAAAAAACATGCTGTTTCTTTTTTTTTTTTTTAACGATTGTGTTTTCAATGCCATGTCAAGATTTCTTTTTATATCCAAGTTCGGGACTGTCTAGCACTTAGCACTTACATTTTTTTTAATATAGAAAGAAGAATCACAGCAAAATTTTATTTTCAATAATTAGATATTGTGTCAGTTCACCGAATATTGCAATCAACATAACTATTCCTTTCTCCCTATAAACGTTTCAATCTATAATGTAAAACATGATGTCAAAATATTCCGTCCAATACAAAAAGTTTACAATCATCGTTTAGCAATCACAATACTTCATTCACAATCAAATCTACCAGATAGTGCTCTTGTCTGTGCGCCTAATGACATATTTTATTTTTTTATGCAACAATATATTAGAGAAGTGATGCTCAAACGCTGGACCACGGCAACATATCTAACGGGCCGCGAGATCTTCTCCATTATTTGTAAAGTTATTTATGAGTATATTTTACAAAAATTGTGGACTATGCCCTGCTCTTATAAATCAAATTGTGTACCATGCACTAGTCTTATGTTTTTTTTAAAATATACGGGTCTCGGTTTCGCAAAGATTGAGAATCACTGTATTAGAGATATGAAGAAAGTAGAAGATTAACAAAACCAGAGTCCAATAAGAACTTGTTCGCATAAATTCAAGCTGCATCATAGATGGATCGATGCCAAACACAAAATGCTCAGGACCCAAAAAAAAATGCTTATGAATTAAGTGATCCAATTATATGTCGCATAAAACGTGGATAGAAATCGTGCTAATGAGAGAAGCAGACTACAGGCTGAATATGTTCATTAACCACATCACTGAGCTCGTACCCATACAGATGGGAATGTATTAGTTTCTGCAAGTGCAGTTATTACAACTATAGTATTATTCAAAATGCTTGCTCTCAAACTTCATTTTATATCACGATAAACTTTGTTCATGTTACATGATTTTGTTTTTGGCACGTAATCTTGCATTTTACGTATACTACGACTATATGATTTTAAAAAATTTCAGTTATTGCTATTGTCGTGCATCGGTGCATTCTTTTGATCTTTGTATGTGCTGAAATGTGTTTATTCTGAAAAATTAAATTCAACTTAAGGCTGTCATTTTATATATCAAATGCGATCGTGGAAATGGAAGTGTACTTAGCTGCAGAAGTGCTCTGTCTGTACTGCTGAAAAGGAAGCGTACTTTCTACAGATGTATTCTTTTTGAATAATTTCTTTTTGTGTACTTTTAACTGTCGTGTTTTCTGTGTACATTAGAACAGGGAGTGCACTTTTAACTGTCGTTTTCTATTTGCAAATTAGAAACGGTAGTGTACTTTTAACTGTCGTGTTTTCCTTATATATTAGAAAAGGCAGTATACTTTTAACTGTCGTGTTTTCTTTGTACATTGCAAGAAGATCATATTTTTAACTGTTGTGTTCCCTATGTAGTTTGTGTGTTTAAATTCCCCCAAAAAATAGAGTAATGAAGCGCTTGTTCTCTATGTGCAATTGGTTTTTTACCAGAACTTTTTTAATGTAAAAAAACACCAACTCTCAGCGGTATTTAATACTTCATTTTAAAAAAACAAACCTACTCATAAGTTTGCATGTAAAAAGCGTGTTCTATCATTATATTCGCAAACATATAAACATATGTAATCATTTGAGTGTATCAATGTTTGCCATTATTGACACTGTATAATAAACAAAATAAGACGCGTACATTCTATTACAATCTGAAACATACTGAGAATACATTAATGATACTGTATTAATATGGATATAATTCCCTGTTTTTTGGTTATGAGCTGACATTCTTTGCTCTCAGGGCAAACCATTAGGTGCTCGGGTTCTCAATCTCACCTAGCAGGTGTCTAAGGGTTTGCATGCTCATAGTTCCTGTGATTTTCTGGTTAAAAACACCCTTCGCACTACTAAGTGAGCGCCCAGTCGTGTGCCATGTTTGACACTGAATTCGAACAATCGTTTACTTGCTTCATCACCAATAGCAGTGTCCTCATTTCAGCACTAATAGCAGTATCCTCATTTCAGCACCAATAGCAGTATCCTCATTTCAGCACCAATAGCAGTATCCTCATTTCAGCACCAATAGCAGTATCCTCATTTCAGCACCAATAGCAGTATCCTCATTTCAGCACCAATAGCAGTATCCTCATTTCAGCACCAATAGCAGTATCCTCATTTCAGCACAAATAGCAGTATCCTCATTTCATCGCCAATAGCAGTGTCCTCATTTCAGCACTAATAGCAGTGTCCTCATTTCAGCACTAATATCAGTATCCTCATTTCAGCACCAATAGCAGTATCCTCATTTAACAATCGTTCTTCAACATATCTCCCTCATCCATTGTCAATGCATTTGCTATATTTGCTGTTCCTGCAATGCTGTGTGTTATATAATTACCACAAACGCCCTTATGTCCCGGACAGTAGATCCACGTAACGCCCACAGGTTGGAAGAAGCTATAGATGACATCCACTAGCATCAACATCCACTGTTTTTTCGCGGAATGCGCTGATTCAGACGCATTAACAGCCCTCGTAAATGACGTCTGAGTGAATCGTTGAATGGCGACCGTAACGGCTTCAACCGCTATCCTCATGCTGGATGTAACTGCTCTGTATGGCCACTTTGTTAGTGACGGTCTCACCACCGACTATGGATATAAAACCCCAGCCAGATAGATGACCACGACGTACTGATCTATCCGTGAAAAACGCAACATCTCAATCTCCGGCGTTATCGGATATCATATTGATTATTTTCGAAATCCTCCATTCCATGGCACCAATTCCTACATTACCTTTCAAGCGTAATTATGTCGTCCTGTTAAGTTTACCAGTGTGGCGTATGGCCGAGATGTTAGAACGCTAGTCTCACATGAGTGAGACTAGCGTCCGATCAATGTCTAGAGTTCGTTCTCCGGTAAGGACTGGGTTTTTTTTCTATCGGAGGGTAAATTAAAAAACTCACCCTGTACATGACGTGGCGACAGCAAGATCATGCGGCCTTTATCACACAGCTATTCAATTCCTACCCTGCAACGCCTGAACTGGTAAAATGCAGTATTGACAGTTGTTTTTTTGTGTGTGACAGTTTTGACAGTTAAGTTTACCATCCATTGTTCTTCAATCTGACGATATTCTTCTTTTGTCAACGTTGAGACTTCCGTCACCGCTTCTATTATTCTTGGAATCTGTGCCAACCATGCTAGGCTTGTTTCTCTTAACTTTGTATAGGTTAAGTAAAAAAAAGTACCTCTTACGGTCAGATACGTTCCATTCAACAATGTGATGCTATCATGGCTTTTAACCATACAAAAAATAATGGAGGTGGTGATTTGGGTAATCCTGTCGCAGCGATTTCCGATGATGTAGTGTACCCTTAGCTCATTAGCATTCTTATATAGTGGGTGTCTCTGGTCTCTGGTCTGCAGTGACACGCATATAATTGATTGGCATGACAGGAATGTGGTGATGATAGACCCAGGATATGTCTAATTTTAACTATGTTAGTGTCCCTACTGTAGCCGAATACTATACGCATGCCCTCATTCTGTACATTCCAGACAATCACATTGTGCATGCGACAGCGTGAGGATACCCAATCCATAATTAT